>JAPXFY010000012.1:18155698-18158198 GCA_030674185.1 Monoplex corrugatus
CAAACACCAAATGCAAAAATTAGGAGAAAAAGACTAAAACTTCCCTGCTGCTTCGTCCAGCGGGAGAAAAGGACTGTATTTATTGTTATTGTTACTGTTATTGCTGTTTAACCCTTTCATTCCTGCACCCTGCCCACCAGCATCCTGCAGGAAACTGGTGGATAGTGTGAGGGAGTTAAAGCCCAACCGACTGCGAAGAGCCATATCAGCCATGTCAGCAAAGCAAAAACTCAACCTTTGACAAATGGTGGGCAGAGTGAAGGAGTTAAAGGGTTAAGTTTTTGCAGTTGGTGGATAAAGTACGGAAGTCAAAGGTTAAAAGCCCAGCCGACTGCAGAGAACCACATCAGGGCTATAGCTGGTTAAAAACATATAAATACTTCAACGGGGAAAAAAAAGGAAAAGAAACTTAAGTACACATATCAACGCATTCGCACACATCATCTCAGGAGATACACTTGGCGTTGACCACTCCGTCCGATTTACCGCACAGGGGATTTAAAAAGACATACCTGAATACAAATTTAAACATAACCAAGAACTCTAAAAACATTTGTAAAAATGAGCCTAAATTTTCTAAAATTGCTGACGTATATATATCTCATTTCCCTAGAACCAAAAATGCACTTAGTACATATGCACCCAGTTACAGTCTTATGAGAAAGTACGTAAGACTTTATTGAACACATACAGGTGAATGGACCAGCAAGACAGAAAATAATAGGAAGAAATGACAGAAAGCAAAGGAACAAGACAGAAACTAAGAAAGTGACAGAAAAGAGGGAATTTCTGGCACAGAATTTCCAGATGGTGGGGATACTATTTATACTGAAAGAGCCCCTGGCATCCCAACAGGGGAAGGTAAGGTGTCAAAATCTCCCCAGTGGGGAATGTGTCTCTTTAGGTATTTCACGCCTTGGAATAAGGGCGAAAAATCCACATCACTACACAAAAAGTTAATGCTTACGATCATGCTGGTGGTGTCAACTCAGTGTTTCATTGATCCCTCTCACTCTTATATACATTTTAAGACCTTGCCAGCGCATAGGAGTTTTGCGCAGGCTCAAGGAAGTCTGCCAGATAACTGCTGGCAGATTTGGGCGGAGCTCTTACGGAAGTCTCCAAGTGCGTTGAATCCCTCTTGAACAAACTTCGAGAGCTCCGCCTGGCTACTGGTAAAGGTTGGAGATTTTCCCGATCTCCCATAACATGTATTGCAGACCTGCCTGTGATTTAAACCCTCCTTCGTGTGTATGCGCATGCAGAAGATCAAATTTGTATTGTATACATAAAGATCCTGCCCACGAATGAAGGCAAAACAAAAGAGAATTAAACACAACACAACAAAACAAAAATAAAAATCCATTTTCAATGACACTGAAAAATGTACATTTTCTGTCTTATCTTGGAATGATGTCGGCCTCTTTCAAACTTGTAGGTCATACATACATACATACGTGCATACATACGTATACATACATACAGTATACATACACACATGCATACATGCATACATGCATACATACATACATACATACACACATACACACATACATACATACATACATACATATATACATACGTACGTACGTACGTACGTACGTACGTACATACATACATACATACACACATACATACATACATATACATACTTACATACAAACATACGTACGTACATGTATACATATACATACATACATGTATACACATACATACACACATACATACATACATGCATACATGCATACATACACATACATACATACATGCATGCATACATACATACATACATACATACATACATACATACATACATACATACATACATACATACATACATACATACATACATACATAGTCAATTTTCTTGTCTGCAGTCGTAAGTTTGGGAAATTGCTTTTATTTTTTTCCCGGGGTTGGGGGGGGGGGGGCATATACTTTGTGTTGCTTTCTTTTGTTTTGTTTGTTTTTACAATCGAAATCAAGAATTTAACACATATGTGAGCATTTAACACGCAAGAAACAACGTAGGCTTAAACATTTGTGATTGTAATCAACCGTAAAATTAAATTTATCCAATACCTTTCACCGTTGACATATAAAACATTATGTCATTTTCCTCTCTGATCCCACCTACGCCATTCTCTCTCTCTCTCTCTCTCTCTCTCTCTCTCTCTCTCTCCTCACACACACACACACACACATACACACACACACACACACACGCACGCACGCAGCACGCACGCACACACACACACACACAGAGTCTCCCCACCAACACCCCAATTCCCACTCTCACCTACAAGTCGCCAACTCTCTCTCTCTCTCTCTCTCTCTCTCTCAGCTCACACACACACACACACACACACACACACACACACACACACACACACACACACACACAATCTCCCCACCAACCCTCCAATTCCCACCCCACCCACAAGTCGCCAACAAACTACACCCTCCCCACCATCACCACCAACCCTCAATTGCCACCCCA
>JAPXFY010000012.1:18163198-18355698 GCA_030674185.1 Monoplex corrugatus
TCCATTACATCCCGCATTATCAACCATGTTAGCAAAGCAAAAACTTAACCTTTGTCTCCCTCATCCCATCCAGCAGGTTCCTGCAGAAAGCTGGCGGACAGGGTGAGGGAGTCGAAAGGTTAACTTTTTGCAGTTGGTGGACAGGGTGCAGGAGTCAAAGGGTTAAGATGGCGTTGACAATGGGACGAAAAAAGAAAGAAAAGGTGAATACAATAGTGACCTCCCTGAGTGCGATGATCCTAAAGAGAGAGAGACAGACAGACAGACAGACAGACAGACAGACAGACAGACAGACAGAGACAGAGACAGACAGAGAGAGAGACAGAGACAGACAGAATTGGGTAGTAGTTTCATGTCGCCGTCACGTGCCTGAGTCTGATATCACACAGACCCAAGAACGGAAAGGAACAGGCGCGGGAAAAAGCGGATTACGTAAGTTCACGGAATTTTCCGAGCGCGACGGAATGAACCGAACCCTTTCTCGAGTGGAGAGACAGAAAGCTTCAAGGTCCGGGGAAAGTTTGGTGACCAGACATAACAACCAGTCAGCGTGGGGTCACAGGTATGTGAGGGTGGAGGGTGAAGCACACCGTCGCCATGTCATACTATCAAAAATGCCGTAACCGGCCCAGTCCAGGAGGTCCCGGTCCCACTTGTGTATTGTGTGTGTGTGTGTGTGTGTGGGGGGGGGGTATATATATGTGTGTGTGTGTGTGTGTGTGTGTGTGTTGTGTGTGTGTGTGTGTGTGTGTGTGCGTTTTGGAGGTGTGTGTGGGTGTGTGAGTGTGTGTGTGGGGGGACTGTGTGCGTGTGTGTGTATGTGTGTGTGTGTGTGTGTGTGTGTGCTGTGGTGGTGGTGGTGGTGGGAGGTCTTTGATTTAATATCTATTCACTAATGTGATTTTAGACCAAAAAAAAAAAGGTGGGTGGGAGGGATAGAGGATTTGAAAACAGTTTTGATCTTGAGAAAAGATGACCCAGAAAACAACTAAGTAACATAACTCTTGAGAGTCACGGAGTTATCTCCCATGTGGAATTTCTCAAACCCAACACAGTTTGCGCTACCCATTCAGCTAGCACAGACGCAGCCACAAAGCATGAAGTGGTAAGCTCAGAACATTCAGAACATTCTCGCTTGACAAAGGCCAGTTGGCCGAAAAGTTGCGCTTGTCTTGTCTTGTTGTATTAAATACGGTTCTGATTTGTTGTGTGTGTGTGTGTGTGTGTGTGTGTGTGTGTGTGTGTGTGTGTGTGTGTGTGTGTGTGTGTGTGTGTGTGTGTGTGTGTTTGTGTCCAGTCCATTCACCTGTATGAGTTCCATAACGCCTTACATGATCTCGGATTCACATGCTAATGGTTGTGGGTTCGAATCCCCGGGGTGCGCTACATTAAAACTGGCCTTCTGACTGTCCCATCTTAACATCATTGTTGTTACGGTGGTGTCAGTATAGGATTAGATAGGTCCCACTTCCCCCACTTCCCTGGGATGGTTATCCCCGCCGTCATATCACTTGAAGTGGGTGTCAACTTAAAAACTGAACCAAATCAATCAATCTTACGACAGACAATTGGGTATATATATTTTGACTGCATGTTTGGCTCTAAAGAAATGTGCTGTGCAGGGAGCAGTTTCAGATAATGTAGGGCATCATTTATGTAGGCTTTAGTGTCCTTAGTTATGTTGATATTTATTGTAGTCAGGTTTTGTTGGGGTTTTTTTTTTTTTTTATCCTCTGGTGATAAATTGGACAGAATGGTCATCGCCAGGGCCATATCCTTAGATTGTGTGCGTGCGTGCATTGATATGTGTACTTAATTTTGTTTGCCAGATTTTTTTTCCAGCTCAAGCTCACACAAGCATACACACACACACACATCTCTCTCTCTCTCTCTCTCTCTCTCTCACACACAAACACACACACACACACAAAAAACACATACACTCACAACACACACACACACACACACACACACACACACACACACACACAAACACACACACCACACAACACACACACACACACAAACACACACACACACACACAACACACACACACACACACACACACACACAAAAACACATACATCACAACACACACACACACACACACACACACAACACACACACACACACACACAAACACACACACACACACACACACACACACACACACACACACACACACACACACACACACACACACACACACACACACACGGGAGACACACAAACACTAACACAACCCAACACCACAGCAAGTCGGTCGGACAAAGAGTGTTAATTTAAGCTGCCTCGGCAACACTGTACATAACCAAAGCCTCTATAAGTGATTGACCTACATCTCCTTTACACACCTTGGAGTCTGTTCACAAAACGACTCAACGCACTCGGACAATTCCATATGCGCTCCACCCAAATCTGCCAGCAAGTATATCTATGCGGTCTCCCTGAGCTTTGCACAAAAACGCAAGCCCAGTAGCTCAGTTGGTTTGAGCGTCGGATTCACATGCTAATGGTTGTGGGTTCGAATCCCGGGGTGCGCTATATTAAAACTGGCCTTTTCACTGCTCCATCTTAACATCATTGTTGTTCTGGTGGTGTCAGTATAGGATTAGATAGGTCCCCCTTCCCTCACTTCCCCGGGATGGTTATCCCCGTCGGCCATATCACCTGAGGTGGTTGTCGACGTAAAAACTGAACCAAAAAAAAACAACAACAACAAAAAACGCTTTGCACAAAACCCTTTGCCCTGGCGAGGTCTTGAAACGAAACGAGGAAGAAACAGGGGTTGGGGGTTGGGGTTGGGGGTTGGGTGGGTGGGGGGGGGGTAGGAGTGGAAGGGATGGTACTAATGAAACACTACTTGGTGGAATTCGTTCCGTTCCGAGCGCGGAGACGTTACGTTGTGTAGAGAAACTGAAACTGAAACTTAGTTGACACCAACCACCAGAGTGATGGAAACATTAAGATAAACAGCGAACAGGCCAGAGTGTTTTGTTGTTGTTGTTTTTGTTGGTTGTTGTTGTTGTTGTCTTGTTTTACAGATAATTGAGCAGTCATTTAACGGGTTGTGTGGTCACAGAGACAGAGACAGAGAGACAAAGAGACACAGAAGACAGAGACAGACAGAGATACAGAGACAGAGAGACAGAGACAGAAAGAAAGACAGATACAGAGAGAGAGAGAAAGAGAGACAGACAGAGAGACAGAAAGACAGAAAAAGAAGAGAGAGCGAGAGAGAACAGAGTCAGATAAACAGAGAAGGGGAGGGGGGGGGGGCAAGAGAACGAGAGACAGACAGAGACAGAGACAAGAGTGAGGAGACAGCAGAAAGAGAAAGAAAGAGAGAGGGTGACTAGAGACAGAGAGGGGTGGGTGGGAGAGACAGACAAATAGAAAAAGGGTGTGTGTGTGTGGGGGGGGGGGGGAGGGGGTTACAGAGAACGAGAAACAGGCTAGTTGAAAGCTACGCAGTAAGTAGCCTTTTTTGTAACAGAGCCAGGTTCAACCAGGTAGCCATTAGGCTGGGGTTTTTTTTGTTTGTTTGTTATTTTTGTTGTTGTTGTTGTAGTTTTGTTTTGTTTTGTTTTGTTTTTTGTTTTGTTTTTGTTTTATTTGATGTTGCGGGCTGGGATTGAACTCGAGATATCAGATGTTGAGTTCACCGTCCTATCGAAAGGACACTTAGGCTAGCTTATGCCTTATTGACTCAGTCAACTACTGGACTCTGACCGAACTGTTTTGAGTCTCAGCTGTCGTGGCTGTTGTTGTTGAGTAAGAGGTAAGGTTTTACCGATAAACGAGCAGTCATTTAACGGGTTGTGTGGTCACAGACAGACAGACAGAGAGAGAGAGAGAGAGGGGACAGAGACAGATAGATAGACAGAGACAGAAAGACAGACAGGCAGAAACACAGAGAGAGACAGAAAGAGGAGAGAGCGAGAGAAAGAGAAAGAAAGAGGGGGGAGAGAGAGGGGGGGGGAGAGAACGAGAGACAGAAAGAGACAGACAGACAGAGAGAGTGATAGTGAGAGGAGTGAGCGAGAGAGAGAGAGGGGGGTGAGAGAGAGGGGGGATTGACAGAGAGGGGGAAGGAGAGAACGAGAGACAGAAAGAATGAGAGAGAGATATATAGATAAATAGATAGATAGATAGATACACAGATAGATACATACATACATACATACATACAACATAATACATACATACATACATACATAGATACACAGAAGATAGATCTATAGATAGATAGATAGATAGATAGATAGATAGATATACAGATACATACATACATACATACATACATATATACACAGATAGATACATAGATACATACATACATACATACATACATACATACATACATACATACATACATACATACATACATACACACATCCATCCATCCATCCATCCATCCATACATACATACATACATACATACATACATACGTACATACATACATACATAGAGACAGAGACAGAGCGGGAGAGAGAAGAGAGCAGAAAGAGAAGGAAAGAGAAGGGGGTAAGAGAGAGGGTCAGAGAAGAGAGACAGATTGAGGAGAGAGAAGAGGGGGGGAGGAGAGAGAGAGAAAGAGAGAGGAGAGGAGGGGAGAGAGAGAGAGGAGAGAGAGAGAGAGAGAGAGAGGGAGAGAGGAGGAGAGAGAGAGAGAGAGAGGAGAATAAGACCACCCAAAACATCCAATGAATGAAGGCTTTGGTTCACAGGTTTCTTCTTCTATTGTTCGATGTCCTGTCATAGTATTTGGTGGCTATCTTTCATGTACGTTTCACAAAGGCCAGTTGGCCGAAAACTTGCCACTGTCTCGTTTTGTTGTATCAATGACGCGCTCTGGTTCTATCTTTGCATAGTATACCAGTAGCCTGCCAAGAAATCTGTTACCATTCTCAAATGGTAAGACCGGGTAAAAAAAAAGAATTCCTCACGACAGTGAGGTCGCGGGTGAGTGAGATAGTATAGTATAGACCTCAAATGTCTTGCGAGTCTGGCTTGATGTATGTGTTTTCCCACTTCCTCTGCTTCGCTGATTTACCTTTGTCATCCTTAACACACAAACACACATATCACACACACACACACACACACACACACACACACACACACACACACGCACACGCACACGACACACACACACACACAGAGACACACACACTAATACACACACACATACACAAACACACACACTAACACACGCGCACACACACACAAACGCACACTAATACACACACACACACACAAACACACTCACAAACACACACACACACTAACACACACACACTAACACACAAACCTCACAGCCAGGTTTCAAACCCGCGCTTTTAACCCTTTGACTCCCGCACCCTGTCCACCAGCAATCCTGCACTGTCAGCCATGCTAGTAAAGCAAAAACTTAACCCTTCGATTCTCTCACCCTATCCACCAGCTTCCAACAGGAAGCTGGTGGATAGCGTGAGAGAATCGAAGGGTTATGTTTTTGCTGTTAATAGGTAGGGTGTGGGAGCCAAAGGGTTAAATTAAACTAGAAATTGGGTGAAGCCGGCGTCTACACTAACCGGTGCGGCCGCCACGTGAGCTGAGCTCCTATCGTATCGCCATGGGCTTGTCCTGATTACATAGCATTCGAAAGCAAACTTGACACAGGCGATCTCGTGTTGTGATCGTTGTAACGGTGATTGAGTAAGCGGGTAAGGTGTTCACCGATAACCCCAACGGTCATTTAACCCTTTCGGCTCCCGCACCCCTATCCCACCAACCGACAAAAACTTAACCCTTTTGAGTACCTCACCCCATGCACCAGCTTCCCTCCCTTTTGACTCCCTCACCCTATCCACCAGCTTCTCGCAGGAAGTGAAGCTGGTGGATAGGGTGAGGGAGTTAAAAGGGTTAAAGTATTTGTTCTCCTAGCATGGTTGACCAGCAGAATCGGCCAAGCCAATACAGCATTCAAGAAGATGAAAAAAGCATTCTTACCAACAAATGCCTATCAATTAACATCAGGAAGAGAGTTGTTGAATGTTATATAGAACAGATAACGTTATACGGTTGTGAGGCGTGGACAGTCAACAAGCAAAGCCAGAACAAGATTGAAGCAGCCGAGATGTGGTTTCCAAGAAGAATGTTGACAGTTTCATGGACAGCAAAGAAAACAAACGAGACAGTCTTGAAGGAGGCAGACACAAGAAGATCATTCATAAGGAAGATTAGGAAAAGACAGGCAACATTTACAGGCCATTTTATGAGGAAAAGGGAATTGGAGCACCTGGTCACAACAGGAAAGGTGGAGGGAAAGAGAGCACCAGGTAGACCCAGCGAGAAAATATTTGACGGACTTGCAGAGTGGCTGAAGACAAAGATGTTGGAAGAGGCGCTTGAGGCAACAAGGGATAGAAACAGATGGAAGGCCATGATCGCCAACGCCATGTGGTAAGGCACTTGATTATGATGATGACGGTTGACAATGCAGGATGCTGGTGAAAAGGGTGCGGTAGTTCAAGTGTTAACGGGTTAAGAGATCCAAGACCTCTAGTGTCGATGACAACGCAAAGTTCACATAGTCCTGGAGCGATCCCCTTTCGTAATTGTAAGCTGCCTTTTGTGGCCTGTATGACGTGGATTACAACACACGTTTACTATTTGTTGCTTACGTTTACGTTTGATACCCCCAGTTGGCGGACATTTTTTGTCGTCTGTCTTTGTCATGATAAACACGCGTTCTGTCCCAGTTTTCGTGTTTTTCTGGGTCGTGTTTGGTTTGAACACGGACAGTCACACTTGTTTTGGATTTGCTTGTTATTATTATCATTGTTATTATCATTATTATTATTATCATTATTATTATTATTGTTATAATAATAATTATTATTATCATTATCATCATCATTATTATTATTATCATTATTATTATTATATTATTATTGTTGTTGTTATTATTATTACTAGCAGCAGCAGCAATAGTAGTAGTTAGTAGTAGTAGTAATAGTATTGTTGTTGTTATTGTTATTATCATCATCATTATTGTCATAATGATTATTGTTATAAATATTATTGTCATTATTGTTATTATTGCTGTTGTTGTTGTTGCTATCATCATCATTACTATTATTTCCGTTATCATCAACATCATCATTATTATTAGTATTATGATTATTATAGTAGGTGAGCGGTTAAGACACTTCGAGAAAGTGTAGGTTCGAATCTGCCTGTATCACGTCACGCCTGGAGGGTAAAAATAAATAATGAATACAGTATATATATATATATATGTGTGTGTGTGTGTGTGTGTGTGTGTTGTGTGTGTGTGTGTGTGTGTGTGTGTGTGTGTGTGTGTGTGTTGTGTGTGTGTGTGTGTGTGTGTGTGTGTGTGTGTGTGTGTGTGTGTGTGTGGCTCCAGATCTTGACAGGTGTAGCCTTGACCTCCATAGTAATGAAATGCTTTGAACGGATAGTCTTACGCCAGGTACAAACCCAGACACAGCGCTCTCTTGACCCTTTTCAGTTTGCATACAAACAAAACAGATCCACTGATGACGCAACACTCACTCTTTTACACAACGCATACACTCATGTAGAAAAGCCAGGCTCTTTCGTACGCATTCTATTTGTAGACTTCTCTTCAGCATTCAATACTATTCAACCTCATCTCATGGCACTCAAACTCCTCAAACTCAATGTTTGTCCTAAGCTCATTCTCTGGATAATAGATTTTCTTATTAATCGTTCTCAAACTGTCTCTTTTCATCATACACTCTCTGACTCTCGTTCCACCTCAACGGGCGCTCCTCAGGGTACAGTCCTCTCTCCTGTCCTCTTTACTCTCTACACCAATGACTGCTCTGGCACTGATCTCACTCCTGTTATAAAATATTCAGATGACACAGCAATCCAAGACCTCTCCAACTCAGACACAACATTCAACCAAGAAGTAGTTAAGTTCACTACCTGGTGTACAGACAACTTTTTAGATCTAAATGTTAGAAAGACCAGGGAGATGATCGTGGATTTCCGGAGAGTGCCCGGTGTGATCCCTGACCTTTTTATCAATGGTGTGAAAGTTGAGCGTGTGAATGAGTATAAGTATCTTGGAACGATTCTTGACAGCAAACTCACCTTTGATACAAACACGCAAATAATACACAAAAAATGTCAGTCACGCCTTTTCTGTCTTCAAAAACTTAGGTCTCTGCGTATGAATGAGTCCATTCTTGGTAATTTCTATCGTTGTTTTATTGAATCTGTCTTAACTTTTGGATTTTTGTGCTGGTTTGCTGGTCTGAGTGTGAAGAATAAGAGAGTGTTGGACAGGGTGGTGAAGGTGAGTGGCAAAGTAGTGGGAGTACAACAGAGGAGCATTAATGAACTATATGAGTGTCGTATTGTGAGCAAGGCGAGAATGATCTTAGGTGAATCCACTCACGTGCTAGCTAAGCATTATGAGCTCTTGCCATCATCAAAAAGGTACAGAACTCTGAAATGTTCCACCAACAGAGCAAGAATGTCTTTTGTAAATAGGTCAGTTGAGTATCTGAACAAGATTGGAGTGTGAGTGACTAAAGGAGTGTGAGAGAGCGGGAGTTATGTAATTGTTTGTCTATTGCAGAATTTTACGCTGAACATGTACTGAATTTCTCTAAAGAGACATTAAAGTGATCTTGAATCTTGAATCTTGAGGTCAGCAGATCAAAGCAGCACTCACACACAACAGACACACGCATGCGATCAACGCAGACCACCCTTCATCATCATCATCAAGTGCCTTGCCACATGGCGTTGGCGATCATGGCCTTCCATCTGTTTCCATCCCTTGTTGCCGCAAGCACACCTTCCACCCTCTCTTGTCTTCAGCCACTCTGCAAGTCCGTCTAGTATTTTCTACCTGGGTCTACCTGGTGCTCTCTTTCCCTCCACCTTTCCTGTTGTGACCAGGTGGTCCAATTCCCCTTTCCTAATAAAATGGCCTATAAATGTTGCCTGTCCCTTCCTAACCTTCCCTATGAATGATCTTCTTGTGTCTGCTCCATCAAGACTGTCTCGTTTGTTTTCTTTGCTGTCCGTGGAACTCTCAACATTCTTCTTAGAAACCACATCTCGGATGCCTCAATCTTGTTCTGGTTTCGCTTGTTGACTGTCCACGCCTCACAACCGTATAACATTATCGGTTCTATATGACATTCAACAACTCTCTTCCTGATGTTAATTGATAGGCGTTTGTTGGTAAGAATGCTTTTCATCTGCTTGAATGCTGTTTTGGCTTGGCCGATTCTGCTGGCTATTTCTGATGTGTATCTACCGTCTGGTGAAATGATCGTTCAGACCACCCTTACAACACGAAAAGAAAAGTGTGTAGGCCCCGACAGCTCTGTACATATGTTGACCTGGGAGATGTGGGCAAGTCTTCAAGCCTTTACCCACCAGGTGGGAGGTACCCAAGACAGGGTCGAACCCCAGACTTTCCAACTGGAAACGTGACGGGCACCTGATCGCCCCGCCCTTCAGCAAAGGTTTGCTTCAGTTTCTGTTTCAGTTTCTGTTTCTGTTTCAGTTTCTCAAGATGACGTCTCCACGCTCGGAACGAATTCCATATGCACTAACGTCACAGGTGCCATGTGTATGGTGATAATGGCACAAGCCTTCAGTTAAGCCTGCACATAAACCCGTGAGCTGGCCAGGTCCTGAAGGTTTCATCTAGTTGATGGATAGCTAAGCATTTGTGCATTGAGGGGTTCTGTCATGTGAGACGAGTTTATACAGAATAGCTAGTAGTGTTGTGATTCAGACCTTCAATTATTTCTTTATTTACCTTATATATATATTATATATATATATATATATATATATTGTGTGTGTGTGTGTGTGTGTGTGTGTGTGTGTGTGTGTGTGTGTGTGTGTGTGTGTGTGTGTGTGTGTGTGTGAGTGTGCGTGTGTGTTCCTTTTCTGAAGGTAAGATACACACATACACATGTCATTTACATGTAACCAAGATTATTCCAACGATAGGCTGATAAAATACCAGTATAAAATGTAGACTAGGTAAAACATAGTCTAGGTAGGGCCTCAGGACCTGGCCAGCTCATGGGTTTATGCGCAGGTTTAAGGCTTGTACCATGATCACGGTAGACGTGGCACCTGTGACGTTAGCGCATATGGAATTCGTTCCGAGCGCGGAGACGTCATCTTGAGAAACTGAAACTGAAATTGAAACTGAAGGTTGCCAAAAACAGCACCTGGTGTTCCCAGGCAATCACCCATCCAAGTACTAACAGGGCCTGACGTTGTTTAACTTCGGTGGTCGGACGAGAACCGGTGTTTTCAACGTGGGTAAGGCCGATCGCCTAAGGTTTGCTTCGATTGAAGGTGACACCGACTCACGTGAGCCGCTATCATAGGAGCTGACTCTAGTATCATTACGTAGGAATCAAACTAGGGGCTGACACAGTTTTGGTCACAACAGTAGTAATAGTTGAGTAACGCCAAGGTTCTCCTCCTCCCCCCCCCCCCCCCCGCACTCCCCTCTCTTCCCGTCACAACAGAGGGGTCATTTAACCGGGTTTGTGGGGATCCAAAGCCACCTCCAGGGACGAAGACAATGGTTTGCTCCGGTAAAGGTCAAGGCCAGTTGTAATCTCAAGTCGTAGTATACTACTACCCGGTGTTCGAAATTTGTCTAGTCATGGTCCTAGAATTAGTAGTAACCGGTGTTCGATAGGCCTACTTGCTTTGTCACAGTTGTAGAAGAATGTTGAGAGTTCCATGGACAGCAAAGAAAACAAACGAGACAGTCTTGATGGAGGCAGACAGAAAAATAATTCATAAGGAAGATTAGGAAAAGACAGGCAACATTTACAGGTCACTTTATGAGGAAAGGGGAATTAGAGCTTAACAGGAAATTTGGAGGGAAAGAGAGCACAAGGTAGACCCAAGAAGAAAATATTAGACGGACTCAATCCCCTCTGTAGCCTGTCTCCACTCGGAGGGGAATCACATTGTAATATATAATTGTATATAATATGCTCTCTATAATTTTCCATTGCTTTTATTCTTTCTCCCCATTTATAGCCGTGTGCGTGTGTGTGCGTGTGCGTGCGTGCTTGTGTGTGCGTGCGTGCGTGTGTGTGTGTCTGTTTCAGCGCTTAGATTTGATTTTTATCAAGATTTTGCGCTATATAAATATTGTAATTATTATTATTATTAAGATGTGCTTGCGGCAAAAAGGGATAGATACATATGGAGGGCCATGATCGCCAACGCCATGCGGCTGGGCACATGATGATGATGATGATGATGATGATGATGATGATGATGATGATGATGATGATGATGATGATGATGATGATGATGATGATGACAGTCGTAGAATTAGTAGTAGTACTTGGTGTTCGAAATTTCTTTAGTCACAGTCGTAGAATTAGTAGTAAGTACCCGGTGTTCGAAATTTGTTTAGTCACAGTCGTAGAATTAGTAGTAGTACCCGGTGTTTGAAATTCATCCAAGACGGATTCATACATTAATTGACTGAACTCTGACAATATACATACACACTCCACTGAAATCCATGTATATATGCATACACACTCCACTTAAATCCATATACATACGCACTCCACTTAAATCCACATTCATACGCACTCCACTTAAATCCATATACATACGCACTCCACTTAAATCCATATACATACGCACCCCACTTAAATCCATATACATACGCACTCCACTTAAATCCAGATACATACGCACTCCACTTAAATCCAGATACATACGCACTCCACTTAAATCCATATACATACGCACTCCACTTAAATCCATATACATAAACACTCCACTTAAATCCATACATACGCACTCCACTTAAATCCATATACATAAACACTCCACTTAAATCCATATACATACGCACTCCACTTAAATCCATATACATACATAAGCACTCCACTTAAATCCATATACATACGCACTCCACTTAAATCCATATACAGACGCACTCCACTTAAACCTGCAAGCCGTTATATGGCGGACTCCACGAGCCTGCGCAAAACCACACACACTGGCAATGGGGAGAGTAACGGTACCTGTAAAACTTCGGACAAAAACAGAATGATTTGAGCATTGAGAGAGAGAGAGAGAGGAGAGGTTACCTAAAATTGCTTCCGCATATCTCACCTCCCTCGAGCCAAAAATGCACTTACTAACATGTACCCAACTATCAATCCTAAGAAAAGATACGGAAGACTTTATCGAACACATTCAGGTGAATGGACCAGCAAGGCAGAAAATGGTTGGTAGAAATGACAGAAAGCAAAGGAACAAGGCAGAAACAAAGAGTGACAGAAACGAGGAAATTTCCAGCAAAGAATTTCCAAAAGATGGGGATACTATGTTATACTGAAAGAGTCCCCGGCATCCCCACGGGGGTACATAAGTACTAAAACGCTCGTTTTCTCTGAACCTGCAGTGTGAGGGCTGTGCCTGTCTGCTCTCCCTCGCCGCTTTAGTTCCTTCAACCTTAAACAGGATCTTCTCAACGCGTGCCGTCAGGTCGGTCAACAGTAGAAGTCGCCTGTAGTCCTTGTAGTCCTGGTGAGGTCAGCCTGAAAGTTGCCCTCTGAACCCTGAGGTCGTATCCGGAAGCGAAAGGGAAGGAAACTCGACTGTTGTTCCGGCGAAAGCATTATGCATGTATTTTTCATACTTTTCACTTATTTCCTTTTAAAAATTTTTTTATTTTATTTATTTGTTTATTTATTTATTTGTTTATTTGTATGTTTATTCATTTATTTAATTATTATTCATTTATTTGGTTATCTATTCAATATTTATTTGTTTGTATGTTTATCTATTTGTTTTTGTTTGTGTAATTTGGACTGCTCTCCTCGTGGAGTGCGTCGCCGCAGTAAAGCACCACCCATTTTCTGTGTGTGTATGTGTGTGTGTGTGTGTGTATGTGTGTGTGTGTGTGTGTGTGTGTGTGTGTGTGTGTGTGTATGTGTGTGTGTGTGTGCGCGCGCGCGCGTATGTGTGTATCAGAAATGACAAAACACGCCCGCGCGCACACACACACACACACACACACACACACACACACACACACACACACACACACACACACACACACACACACACACACAGAAAGAAAGAAAGAAAAAGAAAGAAAGAAGAAGGAAAGAAAAAAAAAGAAAAAAGAAGAAGGAAGGGAAAAAAAAAAAAAAAAAAGAAAGAAAGAAAGAAAGAAAGAAGAAGAAAGAAAAAGAAAAAAAATCCCATAGCATTTGTCATGAAGAAAAGAACACATTTTAATTGTTGTTTCAAAACTCCTTTTTTTCTCTCAAATCCTCTCCTCTCTCTCTCTCTCTCTCTCTCTCTCTCCTCTCTCTCTTCTCTCTGTCTCTTTCTTTCTCTCACTCACTCACACACACACACACACACACACACACACACACACACACACACACACACACACACACACACACACACACACACACACACACACATACACACACACACTTCCTTAATTTTGTTTGTCAACCGTCAACATCATTCCCCTTTTCATATTTTATTCGTTTATTTATTCATTTTTGGACACTTACGCAGATTTCAAACATTAAACAATACGTTTGCTTGCAAGCTTGTTAGCTCTCATGTACACTCGATTTGTATAGGCTACATACACACATATGATCTCTTTATTTTGTTTGTAAACCCAACAAGAGTATTTTTCTTTGTATGCTTTGTTTATTTATTTATCTATTTTTAAAATATCATTTATCTCTTTTAATTTAATCCATCTGTTTATTCATGTATTTCTTCATTTATTTATTCATTTAATTATTCAATTATGTATTTATTTATTTATCTATTTATTCATTTATACATTTGTTTATTCATTTATCTAACCTATCTATTTATTCATGTATTTATTTGTTTATTTTGGGACTTGGAACAAGAATTTTGAACACTAAACAGTGAACACATTTGCCCCTCTTGTTTTCCACGGCATAGTGCCAACGTCTTGAAGAAGCAACATTTATAGGACATTTTATGAGGAAAGAGAAATTAGAGCATCTAGTCACAACAGGAAAGCTGGAGGGAAAGAAAGACCACCAGGTAGACTCAGGGAGAAAATACTGGACGGACTTGCTGGGTGGCTGAAGACAGAGAGTGTGGGAGACGAGGGATGGATTCGTACGGAGGGCCATAATCGCCAACGCCATGCGGCAGGGCACATGATGATGACTCTGTTAAACCTATCTGTTTATTTAGTCATTTACTTATTTTGGGACCTGAAACAAAGATGTCATACTCTAAACAACAAACATATTTGCCCCTTTTGTTTTCCACACGACATGGTGTCAATGTCCTCTGACTTTTATCTTCCTATAAGAGACACAGGAAGCATTGGTAATCCTATTATAAGCAAGGAAGCATTGGGTAATCCCTCTATAACAAAGGAACCATTGGTAATCCTTTTATAACATACACATGCCTGCAATCACATACCACCGTGTACATGTATGTAACGAAACGGACACAGGGTGCAAAAGGAGGCAGGATGGTTCAGGCAGTTCGTCTGCCAGTAACCACACTCGAAGTTCCTAGAATTCGTTTCCAGCCGAGGCCGAGGCGTTTCTCCTCAGTTTGACCGGAAAATCGAACTGAACGTCTAGTCCTTCGGAAGGGGACGAAGAACGAGTCGGGCCCATGCGCCTTCTGGCCTGCGTACGGCAGCTGAAGAAAATCGTGAAGAGGAGGATTTTTCAGCCAGCTGCCCTGGCAATACAAATATTGGATCTAGGTTCGTTTCTCACATTCCTCCTCCCCTTCAAAGGTAATGTATATTCAGGTATGTTTTTAAATCCCCTGTGTGATGAATTGGACGGTGTGGTCAACGCCAGGGGCATCTCCTTAGATTATGTGCGCGATTGCATTGATCTGTGTACTTAATTTTCAGTTCCTTTTTATTTTTCTAACCTGTTGAAATACTGTATGTGTACTGAAACGGTTATAGCCCTGATATGGCTCTACGCAGTCGGCTGGGCTTTAAGCAACACTAATGATAGTAATAAGCCTACTTGCCTTTCCGAAGTCTTGGTTAAAAAAAAAAGATGGTTGGAGACTCGTTCTCAACGGGGAGAGCAAGCCAAGTTTTACATGGTATTTTAATGTCACCAAACACAGACACACACACACACACACACACACACACACACACACACACACACACAGTGACACACACAATACATACACACACACAAACACACACATACAAACACGCATGCACACACACACACACACACACACAACACACACACACACAACACAAACACGCATGCACACACACACACACACATATACACACTCACACACACAAACACACACACAAACACGCTCGCGCACACACACAGACACAAACACACACACAAACACACACACACACACACACACACACACACACACACACACACACACACACACACACACACACACACAAAAGAATATGTTTGCGTGCCTCTGATTGGCAGTGCGTGGTAACGTAATAGTTCAGCCGCCATTGTTTAGAGTTTGTTCAAGAGGGATTCATCACACTCGAACAATTCCATCTGCGCTCCGCCTATACCTGCCAACAATTATTTGGCAGGACTCACAGAGCCTGCGCAGTACCTTAAGCGTTGGCAAGGTCTTGAAATGGGAAAAAGGGAGGGGGGGGTTAGAGTTGAGGGACCTGTCAAACACTAAGCTGTCAGGAAGGGGGAGTGGAGTTGAGGGACCTGTCAAACACTAAGCTATCAGGGAGGGGGTGATGATGTTGATGAACCTGTCAAACACTAAGCTGTCAGGGAGGGGGAGTGGAGTTGAGGGACCTGTCAAACACTAAGCTGTCAGGAGGGTGGGAGTGAAGTTGAGGGACCTGTCAAACACTAAGCTGTCAGGAGGGGTGATGATGTTGAGGGACCTGTCAAACACTAAACTGTCAGGGAGGGGTGATGATGTTGAGGGACCTGTCAAACACTAAGCTGTCAGGGAGGGGTGATGATGTTGAGGGACCTGTCAAACACTAAGCTGTCAGGGAGGGGGGTGATGATGTCGAGGGACCTATCAAACACTAAGCTGTCAGGGAGGGGGGGTGGAGTTGAGGGACCTATCAAACACTAAGCTGTCGGGGGGGGGGGGGGGGGAGTGAAGTTAAGGGACCTGTCAAACACTAAGCTGTCAGGGGGGGGGGGGAGTGGAGTTGAGGGACCTGTCAAACACTAAGCTGTCAGGGAGGGGGTGATGATGTTGAGGGACCTGTCAAACACTAAGCTGTCAGGGAGGGGTGATGATGTTGAGGGACCTATCAAACACTAAGCTGTCAGGGAGGGGTGATGATGTTGAGGGACCTGTCAAACACTAAGCTGTCAGGGAGGGGTGATGATGTTGAGGGACCTATCAAACACTAAGCTGTCAGGGAGGGGGGAGTGGAGTTGAGGGGCCTATCAAACACTAAGCTGTCAGGGAGGGGGGAGGGGGGAGTTAAGGGACCTGTCAAACACTAAGCTGTCAGGGAGGGGGGAGTGGAGTTGAGGGACCTGTCAAACACTAAGCTGTCAGGGAGGGGGGGGGGGAGTGAAGTTAAGGGACCTGTCAAACACTAAGCTGTCAGGGAGGGGTGATGATGTTGAGGGACCTGTCAAACACTAAGCTGTCAGGGAGGGGGGGGGGGTGAAGTTAAGGGACCTGTCAAACACTAAGCTGTCAGGGAGGGGGGAGTGGAGATTGAGGGACCTGTCAAACACTAAGCTGTCAGGGAGGGGGGGGGGGATGATGTTGAGGGACCTGTCAAACACTAGCTGGGAGGAGTACTAACACTAGCTGTCAGGGAGGGGTGATGATGGAGTTGGGGACCTATCAAACATAGCTGTCAGGAGGGGGCTGAGTTGAGGGACCTGTCAAACACTAAGCTGTCAGGGAGGGGTGATGATGTTGAGGGACCTATCAAACAGTAGCTTCAGGAGGGGTGATGATGTTGAGGGACCTGTCAAACACTAAGCTGTCAGGGAGGGGGGGGTGAAGTTAAGGGACCTGTCAAACACTAAGCTGTCAGGGAAGGGGGGAGTGGAGTTAAGGGACCTATCAAACACTAAGCTGTCAGGGAGGGGGAGGGGGGGGAGTGAAGTTAAGGGACCTGTCAAACACTAAGCTGTCAGGGAGGGGGTGATGATGTTGAGGGACCTGTCAAACACTAAGCTGTCAGGGAGGGGTGATGATGTTGAGGGACCTGTCAAACACTAAGCTGTCAGTGGGGGGGGGGGGGAGTGGAGTTGAGGGACCTGTCAGACACTAAGCTGACACCACCAGACTGATGGAACCACTCTGATGGGCAGCGAACAGGCCTGTTTTTGACGTTGTGGGCTGGGACTGCCCCACAGAGTGCTCTATGGACTGAACTAGGAGATATCAAAGAACCGATCAAAAGAAACACAGACGGGTGAAGGGACCAGCCAGGCAGAAAATGATAGGACGAGATGACAGAAAGCAAAACAGCAAGGCAGGAACAAAGCGACCGACAGAAATGAGAAAAGTTCAAGCACACGATTTTCAGAGCGTGGGGGATACTATTTATATTGCAAGAGCCCCGGCATCGTCATGGGGGAACTACATAAACATAAGTATCCGACAATGTTTATACTTTGCCTCCAGCATCCTATCCACCAACTGCAAAAACGTAACCCTTTGACTTTCTCACACTATCCATCAGCTTCCTGCATTGGGTGAGGGGCTCAGAGGGTTAAGGTTTTGCACTGCTAGCATGGTTAACAATACAGGATGCTGGTGGACAGGGTGCGGGAGTCAAAGGTTAATATGTATTATGGACATGGCAGTGATGTGGCTGGTTGTTCACTGTTCTCTTTTTAATCAGACTTGCAGGTTGTTTTAACGTGGTGTGAAACCCGTCGGCTGAGCTGGGCTGGGCTACAAGCAATATGAAATAAACTGTCCCCTCTTTGTTGTTGTTGTTTTGTTGTTGTTGTTTGTTAGTTTTTCTTTCTTTTTGCTTTGTTTTGTTTGTTTTGGGGTTTTTTGTTTGTTTGTTTGTATTTTTGAGGAGTTTTTCGTTTTTTGTTTTTGTTTGTTTTTGTTTTGTTTTTGATTGGTTTGTTGTTTGTTTGTTTGTTGTTTCGTTGTTGTTGCTGTTGATGTTGTTGTTTGGGTGTGTGTGTGTTTTTGTTTTGTTTGTTAGTTTGTTTGTTTTTAGGTAAAGTGCTACGAGCATGCTCTCACATGCACTATTTGCCGTTATGCAAACGAAATTATCTCTAATTTCACAGAGGCTCCGGAGATGGCCTAAAATGTGGACCTCGTAACTCACATGACTGGTACATGGTTTTTCTACCGGACAGTGGTCTTGCGTGATACGAAACAAGGAAACTCTGTTTATAATATGTAATCACACACAGACACACCCAGAGGCACACATGTGTGCGTAGATACCAATCTTATATATATATATATATATATATATTCATATGAACATCTGGCCAGCTGGCGCGCGGGGTGGTCACATTGTTAGCTTATCAGATTTCCTAATCGGAAGGTCGTAAGTTCGCTCCCGCCTGACTCTCTCTCACATGGTGGGCAAAAAAGATGGAGGAGTTTTTTTGTTGTTGTTGTTGTTTTTCGATCGCCCGGGTCAACATGTGTGCAGACTTACCAGTGCCTTAACCCTTTTGATTCCCGCACCAGATCTGTTTTCACTTTACAGCGAAAACATCATGAGAAACCTAGAGGAAGACCCTGAATTAAAGGTTGGAGGTAAAATGATAAACAACATTCGATACGCAGATGACACCGTGCTAATTGCAGAAAATGAAAGGGACCTTCAAAACCGTGTGAATATACTAGAAATAGCAAGCAAAGGTAAGGGGTTGGAACTAAACAGCAGGAAGACTGAGGTCATGGTGATCAGTAAAAGACGTGAAATCCCCTCATGCAAAATAACAGCAAACGGCACAACCTTGAGACAGGTTGATAAGTGTAAATACCTGGGAACGATCATTTCACCAGATGGCAGATCACATCAGAAATAGCCAGTAGAATCGGTCAAGCAAAAACAACATTCAAGAAGACGAAAAGCATTCTTACCAACATCAGGAAGAGAGTTCTTGAATGTTATATAGAACCAATACTGTTGCACGGCTGCGAGGCGTGGACAGTCAACAAGCAAAGACAGAACAAGATTGAGGCAGCCGAGGCGTGGATTCTAAGAAGAATGTTGAGTTCCATGGACAGCAAAGAAAACAAACGAGACAGTCTTGATGGAGGCAGACACAAGTAGATCATTCATAAGGAAGATTAGGAAAAGACAGGCAACATTTATAGGCCATTTTATGAGGAAAGGGGAATTGGAGCACCTGGGCACAACCAGAAAGCTGGAGGGAAAGAGAGCACCGGGTAGACCCAGGGAGAAGATACTAGACGGACTTGCAGAGTGGCTGAAGACAAGGAGGGTGGAAGAGATACTTGAGGCAACAAGAGATAGAGACAGATGGAAGTCCATAATCGCCAACGCCATGCGGCAAGGCACCTGATGATGATGATGATGACGACCTATCTTACCAGAGTCCTGCGTTGCCAACCATGCTAACAAAGCAAAAACTTAACCCTTTGACTCTTTCACTTGCAGGGAGCTGGTAGATAGGGTGAGGGAGTCAAAGGGTTAAGTTTGTGCAGTCGATCAGCAGGTGAACAGCGTGCGGGAATCGAAGGGTTAAAACCCCCTTGGCGAGTGTTAGCACGCATAACATTGTGTACGTTCAAGATAGTCGCGTGTGTCAGTGCCAGGTGTTTTATGGAAAACGCGTGCACGTGCCGACCCCCCCTACTCCCCCCCCCCCCACACACACACACAACACACATATAACACACACACACACACACATAACACACACACACACACACAACACACACACACACACACACACACACACAACGCGCGCGCGCGCGCGCCTTTCTCCCACGAACCCCTTGCCCAAGATAACGACAGTGAAAAAAATGTGGTTTGTTTGTTTGTTTCTTTCTTTCTTTCTTTGTTCGTTTGTTTGGGATTTTTATGTCTTTGTCGCTTTTTGTGTTTTCTTGCCGTTGTTGTTGTTGTTGTTGTTTGTTCGTTTGATATTCAGATACTTTTTAAACATCTAACTATTACTTTTTGATATTATTGCTATTTGTGCTTTTTATGTTTTTTGTTTTTTTTTCGTTTTTGGCTCTAGCTCGTGTCACACACACACACACACACAGACACACACACACACACACACACACACACACACACACACACACACACACACAACATACATATATATATATACTCCTAATCATAATTTAAGGGCCACTTCTTCCTTCCTCTCTAATTTTAAGTTGAAATAATTGACAATGTTTAGAATTGATTCTATGTTTTATTTCATCATTTCCACACCTGTTTTGGAAAAAGAAATTAGCACAATGACCCATTAGTGAACAGCACATGCATTTAAAGGAACATCCCCCCCTTTTCAAAAAACAGAAAGTGTCAGATTTGGCCAATCTGTTTTCAATATCGCGTGTGTCCGCCCCGAGCCTGGATGCATGCTTCACAGCGCCGATGCATCGACCCCACAAGGGTACGGAGTGTGTCCTGAGGGATGGCCGCCCACTCGATCTGCAGGATGTCGACCAGCCTGGCCAGGGTGCCCGGTGGGGGGTGGTTGTCCCTGATGCGCCTCCCGAGCACATCCCAGAGGTGTTCAATTGGGTTCAGGTCAGGTGAGCACGCTGGCCAGGCCATACGGACGACTTCATGCTGCTCCAGGAAGTCGGTCACAAGGCGTGCTCGATGCGCAGGTGCATTGTCGTCCTGGAAGATGGCGCCTTGACCAAGGTCCACAAGCGCAGGCAGTGCCACGGCCGCCAGAACCTCGTCCCGGTACCGGACCCCGTTCAGGATGCCGTCAATGGGGAGCAGGGGGGTCCGGGTACCACGGCTCATGCCACCCCACACCATCACCGACCCGCCGCCGTACCGGTTATGCTCTTGGACAGTGGCGTCAGCGAACCTCTCCCCTTGACGTCGCCACACCCGAGCCCGGCCATCGTTAAAGGTCAGGGTGAACCTGGACTCATCCGAAAACAAGACCCGGGCCCACTGTTGCCTTGTCCAGGTCACGTGCTCCCTGGCCCAGGTCATGCGGCGCACTCTGTTGACCGGTGACAGCACGGGTCGGACGGCCGGTCTCCGTGACCTCAAGTTTGCCTCATGTAGCCGTCTTCTCACCGTGCTGCAGCTGATGTTAGCACCTGTTGCGTCCCTCAGCTGACCCCTCAAGGTCACCGCAGTGGATGCCCTTTCCCTCAGGACGGAGAGGGCAAGGTAGCGGTCTTGCTGTCTTGTCGTTACTCTGGGTCGACCCGTGTGACGCCTTTCCTGGACTGCTCCAGTCTCATTGAAGCGCTCCAGCAGTCTCTGGATTGTGGAATGCGACACTTCAAGTCGTCTAGCAACTTCCCGCTGCGCTAGGCCTTCATCAAGCAGAGCGAGGGCTCTCCCCCGCTGCTCATCCGTCATCCGTCGTCTTGCAAGCATGGTTAAAACGAACCAAGAACGGGTCCTTTTTATCCTCGTCTGCGGGCAACTTTGGCTGGAGTAGTGTTCAAAAAGGGCTTGCCTTGCACGTGCAAAGCGAATTTTGTCGCTACCTTGCCTGCGTCGTCAGAGAGACCCTGCTGAAGATTCGACAATTTCGTGTGGAAATTGTCTTCCTTGGGCCGCCCATTGCAAATCGGCAAATCCCCAAACACGTGCCAAAAGGAAACTGCAATGTTGTCTGAGCTCTTATCCATTCAGTTACGGCAACGAATTGGAGAAAAGAGTAAGAGAAAATAGGTTATTTCTCCTTTCAAAAATTGACTCAAAAACGTTCCTGGCCCTTCAATAATGACGTGTAGTATATATATATATATATATATATATATATATATATATATATATATATATATATATATATATATATATATTATCTTCAGCTTACCTGCTTACTTAAGAATGCGTCAGGGATGAATCAACTGCATGCGGTGCATACGGATATGTGTGTGTGTGTGTGTGTGTGTGTGTGTGTGTGTGTGTGTGCGTGTGTGTGCGTGTGCTTGTGTGAGTGTGTCTTTATGTGTGTGTGTGTTGTGCATGTGTGAGTGTGTCTTTATGTGTGTGTGGTTGTGTGTGTGTGTGTGTGTGTGTGTGGCGCGGTTGGCACGCGCGGTGTGTGTGCATGTGTACGTGCGTGTGCATATGTGAGTGTGTGTGTGTTGGTGTGTGTGTGTGTGTGTGTGTGCGTGTGTGAGTTGTGAGTTGTGTGTGGTGTGTGTGTGTGTGTGTGTGTGTGTGTGTGTGTGTGTGTGTGTGTGTGTGTGTGTGTGTGTGTGTAGACAAGACTAACATTTCATCATCAAGTGTTTGCTATAGATCTATCATTAAGTTTCAGTTCCAGTTTCTCTGTACGGCCTCTCCGTCCTATGGAATAAATTCCATCATTCAGGCCACAGACGCCATGTGATCTGTCATAATGAAAACGGCTTAATAGTTATGAAAGATACTCAGATGTTGCAGGAAGACTGAAGTCATGGTGATCAGTAAAAACCATGAAATCCCCTCATGCAAAATAACAGCAAATGGCAAACCTCAACCTTAAGTTCAAATACCTGGGAACGGTCATTTCATCAGACGGCAGATGCACATCGGAAATAGCTGGCAGAATCGGCCAAGCCAAAACAGCATTCAAGAAGATGACAAGCATTATAATAATAATAATTACAATTCTTACCAACAAATGTCTATCAATTAACATCAGAAAGAGAGTCCTTGAATGTTATATAGAACCAATACTGTTGTACGGATGCGAGGCGTGGACAGTCAGCAAGCAAAGCCAGAGCAGGATCGAGGCAGCCGCCATGCGGTAGGCCACATGATGATGATGATGATGATGATGATGATGATGATGATGATGATGATGATGACGACGACGTCTTTGTCAAACGTACGACTAAAGACAAAGAAACCAAGTTCGAGTTCATATTCTTTATAGCCCAGCCGACTACGAAAGCCATATCAGGGCTAACATCACGTCAAAAAAACAGGTTAAGATAAAATACAAGATTACAACAGTTAAAAACCTTGCTACCGTTAACCTTGCAAGTCTAAAATGCATTTAAAGTAAAAACAGACGTGAAATCATCTGAAATGAAATCTACTGGTCTCTTGTAAAAACGGGAAAATTGCATCAGGAGGGACGTCTCGGAAAAGGTTCCGTAAGGAGTCCGCCGTCTAGTGCTTATATCTCACATCGTACAAGTCCCAGCAATCAATATGGAGGTGTCTGATGCTCAGTGGCTCGTCACATGGTATACACCACGGTGTTTCTTCATTTTTAAAAGGTACGAGTGACTGCAGGATGTGTGACCCGTGTGTAACCTACATAACACTATCTCTCTCTTACGGTTCCCTGCAGCAGATGGGAGAATTTCTTTCAGATTGGGGCGGCTTTGGAAAAGTGTGTTATCTGTCTGTTTATTCCAATCCTCCTGCCAAAGATTTCTCACACAACTGCCTACTTTGGATTTTATACCCATGTAAGGAACGAAGAATTTAGACATCTTTTCTCTTGTGGCATTCTTGGCCAGGCGGTCAGCCTTTTCATTGCCTACAATACCAACGTGGCCAGGAATCCAGGCAAAAACAATCCGGAAACCTTCACATATAAGAGTAGAAAACAGTTTTAAGAACTTCAGAAGCTCCGGGTGATTAATGTTTCGGCCGGCAATTGTCTGCAAAGCAGAAAGGGAAGGAGTAGAAAGAAAGCACAAAACGAGTGACCAAAATTCACAAACACTGTACGACTTCATACCAGTCATTTTCACCAGCTCCACAAAACATCAGCAAGTTCTATTGTTGTTGGTTTTATCTTTAGTTGATTGGGTTTCTTTGTTGACAAAAGCAGGCGGCCGAAAATTTGTGCGTGTCTTGTTTTGCTAATCAAATAGCCTGCACGAATTTGTGCGTGTCTTGTTTTGCTAATCAAATAGCCTACACGAATTTGTGCGTGTCTTGTTTTGCTAATCAAATAGCCTACACGAATTTGTGCGTGTCTTGTTTTGCTAATCAAATAGCCTGCACGAATTTGTGCGTGTCTTGTTTTGCTAATCAAATAGCCTGCACGAATTTGTGCGTGTCTTGTTTTGCTAATCAAATAGCCTACACGAATTTGTGCTTGTCTTGTTTTGCTAATCAAATAGCCTGCACGAATTTGTGCGTGTCTTGTTTTGCTAATCAAATAGCCTACACGAATTTGTGCGTGTCTTGTTTTGCTAATCAAATAGCCTGCACGAATTTGTGCGTGTCTTGTTTTGCTAATCAAATAGCCTGCACGTCTGTCTATTTTCGTGTGTTTCTGTTTTCTATTTGTTTGAACGTTGGCAGTTGTGTTGAAATATGGTGTCCCACAAGGTTCTGTTTTGAGGCCCTATCTCTTCACTAAGTGTTTACAACCACTTCGCTCCCTTACGCTACTGACTATATAATACATAAATATTTTTTAAAGCATATTTTTTCTATGTAAAGTGCAACGATTATACTTTGATATATAGACTGTTGTGCTATACAAATATGTAAATTGTAGTAGTATTATTATCTGGGCATCGTTTGTGTGTCACAGTGTGTGTGTGTGGTTGTGTGCGTGTGTGTGTGTGTGTGTGTGTGTGTGTGTGTGTGTGTGTGTGTTGTGTGTGTGTGTGTGTGTGTAAGTGTGTGTTTAAGTGTGTGTGTGTGTGTGTGTGTGTGTGTGTGTGTGTGTGTGTGTGTGTGTGTGTGTGTGTGTGTGTGTGTGTGTGAGTGTGTGTGTGAGTGTACTAGTATATTTTTTTAGTGTTAGTGTGTGTATATTAGTGTGTTTCTGCGTGGTGTAATTGTGAGAAAGAGAGAGAGAGAGCAGGGGGGGAGGGGGAAGGAAGACTATTAGTATTACACAAACTTTTGTCAGCACTTATTTCGAGTCGCAGATCTGTAATTACTAATCGTAGCAGGATACGCTTTGAGCTGAATCATCGTTATGATATTATGTCCAAATTTAGCTTAAGTTCACACAGTCCTACATGCCTTCGGTTTGTTGATCAATCATGCATGTGTGTATATAATAATACATATATACATACACACACACATACATACATAATACATACACACACATACATATATATAACATACTATATCACATATATACACAATACACACACACATATATATACATATATATATATATATACATATATATACACATATATATATTATGCACATACATACAACACACACACACACACACACACACACACACACACACACACACACACAACACACACACACACACACACACACACACACACACACACACCACTGAGGAAAGCCAAGGGCCGGAATATTGGAGAAAATAGTCAATGCTCTTGTTGATTGTCTTGGAAAATTGAACGGTAATTAGTATATATATATATAATAGTATTATTATAATTTATGTGTGTGTGTGTGTGTGTGTGTGTGTGTGTGTGTGTGTTGTGTGTGTGTGTCTGTGTCTGTGTGTGTGTTGTGTGTCTGTGTGTGTGTGTGTGTGTGTGTGTGTGTGTGTGTGTGTGTGTGTGTGTGTGTGTGTGTATACATATATATTAAAAATGAATTGACAAATAAAGAAATAAAAAAGAAACAAATAAATAAGAAGAAAAGTGTCTATGGGAGGATGAATCTATGAATTCATAAAGACATTGAACCATACACGGTAACATCAAACGAGCGTGTGTGTGTGTGCGTGTGTGTGCGTGTGAGTGTGTGTGTGTGTGTGTGTGTTGTGTGTGTGTGTGTGCGTGCGTGGTGTGTGAGTGTTGGTGTGTGTGTGTGTGTGTGTGTGTGTGTTGTGTGTGTGTGTGTGTGTGTGTGTGTGTGTGTGTGTGTGTGTGTGTGTGTGTGTGTGTGTGTGTGTGTGGTAACATATGGAGATAAAAAAAATGAATAGTCAAGGCAGACACCAAAACCCACAACTCGCATACAAATCCTACTACTTCCCATACAAAAATCGTGCTGGTCAGATGACCTTGAAAACACGCCATGTGTTGATGTGAAGCAATCCACACCATCCCACCCCCACCACGATCCCGCCCCTTTCCAATGTTCACCTTTTTATTCATTTATTTAATAAAGTCATTCTCTCATCCACTCACCAGATTATGAATTCAAATTTGAATGTACATCAATTTTATCTTTTCGTCTATTTGTTTAAATGTATTCATCAAAAGTGTGTATTCACCAAATACTAATTATAAACTCTCACACACATACAGAGAGAGTCAGAGAGAGGAGAGAGAGAGAAGACAGACAGACAAACAGTCAGACAGACAGAGACATAGAGACAGACAGACAGACAGACAGAGACAGACAGACAGAAGAAAGAAGAGAGACAGACAGACATACAGAGACAGACAGATAGACACAGAGAGACAGAGACAGAGAGAGAGACAGAGAGTACAAGTTAACGCGATTTAAGCTTATCCCTTTGAACATTCCGAGTTTTCACAGGTAACAAGTTATATTTTCGCCTTTCAGTCATTTCTAATCCTTCTTTAACATTGTAGTGTCTTATAGTTCATCTGTTTTCATCAAAGCGTAAGGGTTGACATGTATTTGCTTTACGAGTATCCGCCTCTGTCACTCATGCTTTTGTGAAACGCCTAGTGATCTTGTGAGATGAAGCGCGGTTTAAGTACTCATTATTATTATCAAGTTAAAGCATAAGGAATGAGTTATTATAATGCTCAAAGTTTTTGTTTGTTTATTAGGAAATTTAAGTGTTCTCCATATATCCTAGCAAAAAGCAAGCTGTGTACAAAAACTGAAGGTTTTTTTGTTCTGTGTTGTTTTTTATTTTCAAAAACTGAAGTTACTTTTCCCTGATACCACAGGGCTGTTACTTTTGAAGCTTTGCCTTTGATAATTCAAAGATTCTTTTGTAATAAAAGATGTCTGTAACTATTCATTGCGTCAAAAATGGTTTAGAAAAAAGTGACTCCTCGAAAATTAAACAGAAAAAAAATCCCTTTAAAAAAATCCAATAAATGTCGCTATATTCTGAACGTTACAAGCGGGCCAGACAACCCTTCTGTCTTAGGGCGTGACAAACCGGAAACGGATGTCATGTTGATGAGATTCTACTTCCGTTCTCGCCCACTAGGTTCTCTGCTGTCTTTGACTTGGTCATCATGGTGTGACCAGAGTCAGTCACACTAGGCGTGTCACAAAGACATAATAAAAAGTTCTATTCATAATGTCTCTGGCGTGCCATCACATTCACTTTCGATTTCTGTTAGCACACAGCTTGTGTCTTGATGGAGGCAGACACAAGACCATTCGTAAGGAAGGTTAGGAAAAGACAGACAACATTTATAGGCCATTTTATGAGGAAACAGGAATTGGAGCACCTGGTCACAACAGGAAAGCTGGAGGGAAAGAGAGCACCAGGTAGACCCAGGGAGAAGAGGTTGGACGGACTTGCAGAGTGGCTGAAGGCAAAGAAGGAGGAAGAGGTGCTTGAGGCAACAAGGGATAGAAACAGATGGAAGGCCATAGTCGCCAACGCCATGTGGCATGGCACCTGATGATGATGACACAGCTTGTAGAGTTTTGTTACAAAATTATCTGATGAGTCTGGTAAAACAATGAAGATGCACGAGCCTAGATCAGTCTCATGATAAATTCTAGGACGATATGAAATTTTTTTTTATTTGTGTTGCGTGCGCGTGCGTGTGTGTGTGTGCGTGTATACATGCGTGTGTGTATGAAAACGTATGTGTATGTATGTATGTATGTATGCATGTGCGTGTGTGTGTATGTACGCACGTACGTATGTATGTATGTTTGTAGGTATGTATGTTTTGTATGTATACATGTATGCACGTATGTATGTATGATGTATGTATGTATGTATGTATGTATGTATGTATGTATGTATGTATGCGATGCATGTATGTATGTATGATTAGACATTGTTGTACGTATTTTTATCTATGTCGTATATTAACGTGTGTATACTGTGCGACATATATTAGTGGTTCTGTATGTAATAACACTTTGTGTCCTGTAAAACGTATAGTGTGGAATGAATCCGTGGATATATATGGAGAATGTTGCTACAAGCATTGATTTATGTCGTTACTGTTATTATCATTCTTCTTCTCCTTCTTTTATCATTTTCTTATCATCATCATTCTTACTTGCAGATCAGCAGGTCTAGATATTAGCGAACTTAGCTACGATTTTCCCCACTGACACCGATGCATCACCATTTAAACTAGTCTTGTGAAATCACTCGGTTCTGGATATTCCGCCCTGTACATGTAGACCTACTTCGTTATGAATCTTGTCGGTATTATGCACAATGTTCTTCAGCATAACACCACAGTGACCGTCAAGAGGAAGGTTTCACCCTTTGACCCCCGCACCTACCAGCATCCTGCACTGTCAACAATGCTAACTAGCAAAAACTTAACCCTTTGACTCCTTCGCCCTAATCCTTTGACTCCTTCGCCCTCCGCCCTAACCCTTTGACTCCTTCACCCTAACCCTTTAACTCCTTCGCCTATCCACCAACTTCGTACATGAAACTGGTGGAGAGGATGAGAGAGTCAAAGGGTTAAGTTTTTGCAGTTGGTGGACAGGATGCGGGAATCAGAGGGTTAAAACGAATGAATCAGCCGGATGTCAACTTACGTAACCCTACCTCACCGCCACTTCAGAACTGTCTGTCCCACATTATCATTTTCAGCCTGTTCTCATTTTACGAGAAAAGACTATTTCTTCTGAATTGCCCGTCATATTTCAAACGAGAAGCAGCTTCCATTAAAGTGACGTCAAGCACACACTGAATAGACAGATCTATCTGGTTTTGTGTTCTCGTCACGAGCACAGTCGGACTAGGCTGTTGGTGGTGGTGGTGGTTGGTACTTGGTTTAGGTGGTGGTGGTGGTGGTGGTGGTTCATTCACCCGACCCCCCCCCCCCCCCCCCCCAATTCTGTAATGATGATAATAATAACTTTAATACTGATTCACACTAACTTGTGCCGTTGTGGCATTTGCATGTCTGTAGATCAGATACGACTTTACCGTCGCATGGAATAAGACAAAAACAACAAATTGAACAAATCGTCTGACTTCTCTCATGTTTCGTAGAGGTGGACAACACAGCTGTGCCTTTCATACACTTTCTTTCAAATCTGAATAATTCAGTCTTAAAGTATCCAGCCGACGAGATTTCACCACAAATTTCGTTTTTTTCGAAATTTGCATTCGCCCTTAACCCTTTGAGTCCCGCACTCCATCCACCAAATGCAACAACTGAACCCTTTGACTCTCTCACCCTATCCACCAGCCTCCTGCAGGAAGCTGGTGGATAGGGTGAGGTAGTCAAAGGATCAAGTTTTTGCTTTGCTCGAGTGGTTAACAATGTGGGATGCTGGTGAACTGGTGCGGGAGTCAAAGGATTAAATAATTCAGTTATTATGTAGCCATAAAAAACACATGTTTACCACACACACACACACACACACGCACGCACACACCACACACGCGCGCGCAAGAGATTAACAAAACGGTTTTCCCTGACTTACACACACACACGTCAAAAAGCAAACAAACAAAAGCGCGCAAGAGATTAACAAAATGGTTTCCCCTGACTTTGTACCCAGCACACTCACACGTCAAAAAGCAAACAAACAAAAACAATTATTTCCCCTGAGCGTATATCCAACAAACACAGGCTCAATCCTCCTCCCCCCACACAAAACACACTCACTCCTCTCTTCTTTCCCTCTCCACACGCACACACACACACAGATACACCACACACACACACTCTCTTTCCCTCTCCACACACAAAACACACACAGACACCACACACTCACTCTCTCTCCCTTTCTCTCTCCACACACACACAGACACACCCACTCTCTCCCCCTCTACCCCCCCCCCCACACACACACAACGCACACAAGATAAAACAACGACAACAACACAAAAACACCATTTCCTTTTACTCTGACTCAAAAGCGCTCAGTCTCTATGCCCAGCTGCTGATGATCGGGCGGGAACACTTCCACTCGAGTTCTTTTCCGTTTGGACAAACGAAAGAGCGACCACAGGGGAAGTAAGTACATGTGTGTAAGCCGCGTAGGACAATGTCAGTGTTGATATTATTATATAAACATCAGGAAATGGTGAAGAGAGAGCAGCAGCAACAACAACGCTGTTCTTATATAAACATCAGGAAATGGTGACGAGAGAACAGCAACAACAACAACGCCGTTTCTGACCCTGGGCCAAAAACAGTGTCGTAACGGCTGTAGTAGTCACTCTTCTTCCCCAAAAAAGTATAGATAACAGCCATTGCACGCCACACTTGTTATCCAATATCAGCACGAATTTGTTATTTTCGAAAACTGCAAATAGCAGGGAGACACTTGAAAACTGTGTGCCATAATCGTTATGATGAATTTGCTATTCATCAAAAACTGCACACAACGAAGAAACTGTCACAACAACATAACTCCTGGAGCAATTACTACATCCCCGTCAAAACCGAAAGCAAGTTCTACGTCACTGTTGCGACAGAAAGACTCAAACTGTTGATGAAGAGAATATAAAGTAACAATGTTACTATGCTGATGGACAATGTAGTGACTGTTATGTATTCAAACAATTTCCCCTTTGCATACTGCGTTTCCAAAGGAAACAATCAACCATGATAAACATTCCTTAGCTGAAAAAGACTGAGAGAAGGAGAGAGACAGAGACAGAGACAGCGAGAGAGAGAGAGACAGACAGACAGCGAGAGAGAGACAGACAGACAGAGAGACAGCGAGAGAGAGATACAGACAGACAAAGAGAGACACACAGAGAAACAGACAGAGACAGACACAGACAGACAGACCGGACAGAGAGTATGAAGAGAGGGCAGAGAGAGAGACAGAGACAGACAGACACAGAGACAGACACAGAGAGAGAGACAGACAAAGAGACAGACAGACAAAGAGAGACAGAGACGGGTAATGAGGAGAGGAGAGGACAGAGAGAGAGAGAGAAATATAAGAGAGTGAGAGAAATAGAAGAGAGAGAGAGAAACAGAAGAGAGAGAGAGAAATAGAAGAGAGAGGAGAGGACTGAGAGAGGAGGGCTGTGAGGGAGGTCTACAGATATGTATGGAGAAGACAAACACCAGGTGTGACAGGGGTCAGTGTCAATGGTGTCAGGTGACGGTGACCGGTATGAAAGTTCTGTAAGGTCACGACACCCATACCAACACACCACACACACACACACACACACACACACACACGTACACACGCACGCACACACACACTCACTCACGCACACACACAGAGCACTGTTCACTACTACACAACATGTCCCCACTCCCTTCCTTCCTTCCCTCCCTCCCTCTGTCCCTTCCCCCTCCCTAGCCCCAATTTTCCCTAGGTAAATAGTTGATCTCTACTGTAAAGTGCACAGGTCTGAAACGTGTTACTGCATAACTTTGTGGTGGGGGGGGGGGGGGGGGGAGGAGGGGGGAAAATGTATCTGCGCGTGCGCGAGACAAAACAACAAAACCAAAACTAAACAAAATGAAATTAAACACAAAAAAAAACCAACTGACAAAAACAGAAAAACAAAAAAACAACAACACACACACACAAACACACTCTGACATACACACGCACACATACACACGCACTCACATACACACGCACACACACACACACGAACCAACGCTACAACCCCACCTACCCCCTTTTTTCCAAAAAAAAAAAAAAATTTGTCTTGTTTGACCAATATGTACACTATCACTATACCACTCACTCCCACTCTCATGTCCCTCCTTTCCCCCCGCACCCATCCAGCCCTCCACTCTCAACACATCTGTAAGCAAGAACACAACAGGTTCAACGTCTGTTGGAACAACAGCAACAAAATAATGAATAAATAGATAGCTAGCTAACTAACTAATATTGGAACAACAATGGTAAAATGATGAATAAATGAATAACTAACATTAGAACAACAGCAGTAACAAAATAATGAGGGTCATTCCATGCAAACGTAAACCAAATAACAGATTGTTAGACCTGACTATTTTTTCATGGAAATGTTGTTGTTTTTTTAATGAAGGGAAATGACTAAACCTCAAAAAAGCACATGGGTTAATCATCTTGACTTAGTCATGTGACCTGGCCGCCATCTTGAATTTTGATGTCTGCCAGAGACCTCATGCTGTTCAACAGTGTACCAGCAAAATCCAATTCCATAAAGGTTCTTTTTATCTTGCAGGTAAGTTTTCATTCTTTGATTACCTAAATGGACATTTTATTGTAAGTTTTCACCAAGTATTTACAGATTTTAATTTCTACAATTGATAGAATATTGTAGAGAAGAATGGTCAGGAAATATGTCATGTCAGTTACTTTTCATCACAAAAGTTTTCACCTCTCAGAAAGCAAATGGACAAAGATAAAGACGTTCTGTATTTTCTATATCGGTCAATGTCTAAAGGAAATGAAATAGTGAAACTTGAATTTTCCCAGCATTGTTGGCTATAATAAGGTAACTGACATGACGGTCACTGACATGACTGAGGTAACTGACATGACAATAGACTTGAGACATTCTTTTTCAATTTCTGTTTACAAAGTCTTACATTGTCTTTTTACAGTATGAGATGGTATGAGTCAGTCTATAGATACATGTGCATGTATTCATGTGTGTGTCCATGTATCCAATAATGTCTGCATGTGCGTGTGTCACATGCGTATCAGACTTGAGAGAGACTGGAGAAAGAGAGACTAGAGAGAGAGAGAGAGAGAGAAATGTGCGTGCATATATATACATATATATATATATATATTAGAGAGAGAGAGAGAGAAATGTGTGCATATATATATATATATATTATATATATATATATATATATATATATATATATATTTGTTTTGTTTTGTTTCAAATTGCTTATGTTTGTCATATTTTTTTCCTCAGACTTGCCATCATGGTGATGTCACCGCAAACAAAGATGCGGAGATACTGCGAAAGAGTGTCAGAGCAACAGCGCGCTTCGGCAAGAGAAAAAAAAAACGACTACAACAGGCAGAATGCAGGAAAAACTGGTCCCCAAATCAACGCAAACAAGAGCAGCAGAAAAACACCATTATTCAACAAAAACTTCGCAATGCAAAAAAGGCCAGCAAGATTGAAAAAATGCCTTCATCCACTCATGCATTTTCCACTCGTCAGGCTGCAGGAAAGCAATGAAAAAAGTAATAAATGCGCTTCCAAGCACACCAAGAAGAAGAAGTGCAGTACTTCATAAAACTGTCAGTGAACAATGCATCATCATTGACAAACCAAATGTAAAACGCATTTTCCCACCTGACATTGTAGAGATGATTCACAAGTTCTATGAACGTGATGACATTCTCGACAATTGCCTGGCAGAAAGGACTTTGTCACTGTTCTTCAAGATGGAGAAAAACATCAGGTACAGAAAAAAATCCTATTGATGAACGTGATGGAGGCCTACCAGCTTTTTCGATAAGAAAATGACGTGAAAAAAGGAAAGAGCAAATTTGCTTCATTCCGGCCACTACATGTGTGCATTTGTTCTGACAAGGATCATAATGTCTGCTGCTGTGTGTATCACGAAAACTTCACACTTTTGTTGGAAGGTCTAAGGAAAATAAACAAACATATCCCTCTAGAAGAGGAACTTGTCAATGCAGCTGTCTGTCCAGTCAAAACTGCAAAATGCTTTTTAGGGGAATGCCATGAATGTGGTGATGTAGAAAGTGTTGTAGAAGACCTTGTCATGGTTAAATTGAAAGGAACTGCACAGTTCAAATACACCCAGTGGAGCAAAACTTCTGTCAAAGAAACTGTGGAATCCACATTTGAACAAACAAAATCCTTCCTTGTCAGGCAACTGAAACAGATGCGCTGGCATTCATTCATAGCAAAACATCAGCTAGATGAGATAAAAAAAAATCTGGAAAAAAAGTCTGAGAGATGATGAAATCATTCTTCAAGTAGATTTTCTGAAAATTTCAACATTCAACAGCAGAATGAAATAATGTCTGCTCACTGGAAGCAGTCAAATACCTCTCAAGTGACACTTTTCACAGCCATCATCTATGCTTCTGCAGCCCAGTTTCTATCCTTTGTTGTGGTCAGTGACAGTACAGTTCATGACAAGTATGCAGTTGCATCCTTGAATAGAAAAATATTTGAAGAAGCTGAGAAGTCAAACTTTCCACTGAAAACAGTTCATGTGTTCTCTGATGGGGCTGGAGGACAATTTAAGAACTGTTACAACCTTTCTTTGCTGACAAACCCACACACGTTGAATAAGAACATTGAAATGATGGACTGGAGTTTCTTTGCAACACCACATGGGAGAGGGCCTATAGATGGCATTGGTGGAACAGTGAAACGGGCAGTTTGGAGATGGATTCTCCAGCAGCGCACAGTCATCAACACAGCAAGAGAATTTGCAAAGGTGGCAGGTGAAGCGTGTCCTGCAGTCAAAATTCTTTTTGTCTCAAAGGAGGAGATTGAGGCTGTAACAGATGAACTGAGTGCTTTCTGGTCAAACAATGTCCCAAGAACAATCCCTGAGACCAGAAAGTATCATTTTTTCAAGCGAAAGTCAACTTCAACTACAGTGTATTGAAGTGTCTGATATGAGTCTGTTTCAACCAGATTCTGATGCTGACAAATCTTCCAGACGTTCATTCCCAATATTCAGAAGTATGAAAGCACAAGACATTGCAACCCTGATGCCAAGTTCAAATGGAACTGAAAATCTAACATCAAATTCACCTCCAGGAGACATACAAACAAGAAACCGATGAAAGTTTTCAGGAACCCCAAATGCTGGCATCAAGTTCACATGGAAATGATAACATGTTTCGCTTCATCACTTTTCTCCAGGGGAAAAAAATGCAATTGAATGGAGTCACACCAAGTGATGGAAACTGTTTCTTCTGGGCTCTGATTGAACAGCTGCATAAACTAGGAATTGACATTCAACAAAATCAGCTGAGACAATTAACTGTTGATAACCTGGAAAATTTACCTCTACAGGAAAAACAAACACTGGAAAGGTTCCTGTGTGGCTCATTTGATGACTATGCCAGGAATTTATCCAAAGGCCTGAGCGACCTGACATTGACACTGTCCACAAGAGCTGCATATTCTTTTGACGTCTTTTTGAGTGGCTGTTTGGATTACACTATTGACAATATTATTGACATCATCAGTGCTTTCAAAGCTAGAAGCTAGCTCTTTCCATGTCACTAGCTCAAGAGCTTTGATGTTTGCAGCCGATGTGAAAACAGAAGTCTATTCAAAGTGACAATATATCTTGACTTGAAAATTCTCTATACAACAAGTGGTTTATGTTTCCATTATGATCATTAGAAGAAGGCCATCCAGTCAGTAGTCTAAGATATCTGATTCTGAGATGTAAAAGTAATGAGAACTTGTTTCTGCGTGCTTATGCATCATCTGTGACTGTAATACAGAATAAGTGTATTTTAATAATAAAGATGTTGAACTGAAAAATAATAAGAATGTTTCATACTACTTTTTCAAGCTCTTCAACGGCAAAAAGCTCAATAAGTATTTGTTGTTTTTAAAAGCATTACGTTACTAGGAAAGCCACAGTGCATCCTGGACTATCCTCACAGACATGTCACGTCAGTTACCATTCACTTGTCACGTCAGTTACCATTCACTTGTCACGTCAGTTACCATTCACTTGTCACGTCAGTTACCATTCACTTGTCACGTCAGTTACCATTCACTTGTCACGTCAGTTACCATTCACTTGTCACGTCAGTTACCATTCACTTGTCACGTCAGTTACCATTCACTTGACATGTCAGTTATCATTCACTTGACACGTCAGTTACCATTCACTTGTCACGTCAGTTACCATTCACTTGTCATGTCAGTTACCATTCACTTGTCATGTCAGTTACCATTCACTTGTCACGTCAGTTACCATTCACTTGTCACGTCAGTTACCATTCACTTGACACGTCAGTTACCATTCACTTGTCACGTCAGTTACCATTCACTTGTCACGTCAGTTACCATTCACTTGTCACGTCAGTTACCATTCACTTGTCACGTCAGTTACCATTCACTTGTCACGTCAGTTACCATTCACTTGTCACGTCAGTTACCATTCACTTGACACGTCAGTTACCATTCACTTGTCACGTCAGTTATCATTCACTTGACGTCAGTTACCATTCATTTGTCACGTCAGTTACCATTCACTTGTCATGTCAGTTACCATTCACTTGACATGTCAGTTACCATTCACTTGACACGTCAGTTACCATTCACTTGACACGTCAGTTACCATTCACTTGTCACGTCAGTTACCATTCACTTGTCACGTCAGTTACCATTCACTTGTCACGTCAGTTACCATTCACTTGTCACGTCAGTTACCATTCACTTGACACGTCAGTTACCATTCACTTGTCATGTCAGTTACCATTCACTTGACATGTCAGTTACCAAAAGTGCACTTATTGATCATCATCATATTCAAGGTCTACTTAAGACAACTGTTAAGGCATTAACTTTGTCCATTTTACTTGTTAACTAACTACATTTAAATATTCTGAAGTCTTCCACTTCAGAAAGATTTGAAAGTTTGAAAACTAATTGAATTATTTGCATTTTCTGCATCATGTCAGTTACCAACAGGATAACCCTAGCTTGAGTTCCGTTGGAAGAATTTTTCTTGTTTTTTCTTCATAAATTTGTTTATTAACATACAGTCAACTAAAATGACAGTAATGAGTAAAACAACTTTTTTCATCATGATGATGATTATTTATTGCTATTCTTTTACCATCATCATCATTATTATTATTATTATTATTTAGTGCTTTACACAAATAATTTCATTATCACTACAGCTATTGCTCTTCACCAAGTCCATCCCCCCCCCTCTCTCTCTCTCTCCCCCTCTGTGGCCTGGCTTGTTCCCATGTGACCGGCGTTTCACGGTTGGCTTAGTCAATTGATTCTCTCTTCTCTCTCTTCATCAATAAGGAATGTGTCAATTAATAACCTGCACTCTGTGTGTGTCAGAGAGAGAAAGAGAGAGAGAGGGGGGGGGGGAGGGAGAGAACAGAGAACACACAGGCAGACAGAGACAGAAAGAAACAGAGACGGACAGAGACAGAGATAAGAGAGCTAGCCAGCCAGCCAGATACAGAGAGAGAGAGACAGAGAAAGAGAGACAGAGACAGACAGAGACAGAGAGACACAGATAGAGAGACAGACACAGACCCAGATAGACAGAGAGAGAGAGAGAGAGAGAAACAGACAGAAACAGAGAGAAACAGAAAAAGAGGGGGAACAGAACACGAACAAGGAAAAGTTTCCTTTACGTGGATGTGAAATAACTAGTGCAACCCTATAATATACACGTAGGCTTTTTTTTTTTTTTTTTTCTTTTTTCTAACATCCAGCTCTTACCCAAACAGGATCTCAGACATTATACACAAAACATACCTACACGAATGAGCATAAACATTTCAAAAGTGCAAGTGTCAAATACTGGTAAAATGACAATTCAAATAAACATATTTCATGCATCAGTGAGCCACGGTGCAGTATGTGTAATTAAATTCAGGTTTTTGTACACAGAAATTCAGTCACTATAAAAACATATGATTGATTGATCTGATCGTTAGGTAGTAGTTCGAATAAAGTTCTACAGCCGAGAGAGAGAGAGAGAGAGAGAGAGAGAGAGAGAGAGAGAGGGAGGGAGGGAGGGGGAGAGAGAGAAGGGGAGAGGGAGAGAGAGAGAGAGAGAGCTCCGCGGAAAATTCGGTCAGGTTGAAGTTGATGTAATCGGTATGTAAGAGATCGCCATGGTTACCACTACCACACGCCTACCACGACTACTCACCACCACCACCTCAAACCACCAACCACCGGTATGTCACGTCCATCTATTTTTAATCCCCTCGGGGATCTTAAGCTCCGCCCACAAGGAAAACCCAGAGGGGAGCAGAACCAAAATTATTCCACAGTAGAATTGGGAACGAATTTTCAACCACCGTCTTTATCATGACTAGAAAATTTCAAGACTTGTTGACTTGATGTCGCGTGATGTGAAAGTGAAATACCCAGTTTGTGACGCTACATTGTCGGTAGTTGTTTGGGTAGAGGACTCTCAAAAGACCACGGTGTTGCGCTGCGTGTGTGTTCCTGTCATGTCTTTGGTTCCTGTTTAACCTTTTGACTCCCCGCACCCTGTTCACCAGCATCATGCATTATCAACCATGTTCGCAAAGCAAAAAGTTAACCCTTTGACTCCCTCACCCTGTTCTGCAGGAAGCTGGTGGATAGGATGGGGGAGTCAAAGATTTAACTTTTCGCAGATAGTGGATAGGTGCGGCATTCAAAGGGTTATGGTCTGGGCTATGCTTCTTCTTTTTCTTCTTCTTCAAAGACTGCAACTGCAATGTGCACTCTAGTATTTTACAAGTGGACTGTCATATGTATTTTTGTTTGTTTTGTTTCATTTTATTTTGTTTGTTTGTTCGTTTGTATTGTTGTCTGTCCCCCCTCCCTCTGTGTGCGTGAGTGTGTGTGTGTGTATGTGTGTGTGTGTGTGTGTGTGTGTGTGTGTGTGTGTGTGTGTGTGTGTGTTGTGTGTGTGTGTGTGTGTGTGTGTGTGGTGTTCTACCACTAAAGCATCCACACTCCCATTTTCGAAGACATGTACATAATGTAGGCCTATGCTTCAATTATTTCGATTTTTCCACATTAATGTGGCTTTTCAGTTTGGTTGTAGCATGGAATAATTGGTTGTAGCATGGAATAATTCGTCTTCAAGCACTGTTTGATATTCACTGCTGATTTTCTTCGTGGACCTCCTGCCTGGCCCAGACTTCTCTTCCGCTCCGATTCGCCCTGTCCCATGGGGATTGCGACTGAAGGGAAATAATCACGCCTTTCGAATAGTCCGAACAGTTGCCTCCCATCGTTAATTTCGTAATACGGTTACCGGTAAGGCAAGTCTACTTTCGCTACAATGAGCGCTTTGCTGGTTCTGTGAAGTTTTTGCAGTTGGTGGATAGGGTGCGGTAGTCAAAAGGTTAATTCTAATGTAATAGAGCCATGGGCTCAAGATAGAATATCTCGAGTTCAATACCAGAAACATGAAAACTGGACTGTTCGCCGCCCTATTTTGACGCAGGCTAGTTGGTTGAGCCATGGACTCAAGATCTGATATCCTGAATTCAGTCCCAGTCCGCTACATTCAAAACTGGCCTGTTTGCTGCCCATCTAAATGTTTCCATTATTCTGGTAGTGTCAGCTCAGCGTTTCAAAAGTCCCCCACCCACCCCTCCCCCTTTCCACTCCTCAGTTCCAAGACCTTGCCAGAGCACAGGATTTTGTGCAGCCTTGGGGAGTCTGCCAAATAATTGCTGGCAGATTTGGGTGGAGCGCATATGGATTTGTCCCAATGCGATGAATCCCTCTTGAAAATCTTGTCTTGTCATTGTTGTTTAAAGCCCAGCCCATTGCACAGAGCCGTATCAGGGCTATAACTGCTTTAAAACATACAAAACTTCAACAGGAAAAGAAAAAAGAAAAGAAAAGAAGTACACATATCACTGCATTCACACACACAATCTAAGGACATTGACCACTCCGTCCAATTTATCGCACAGGGTATTTAAAAAGCACACCTGTATATAAAATTAAGCACACCCAAGGACAACCCCTGTTGAACAAACTCCGAACTCTGTTTGTATCAATATTATGTGAATAACATGATGTTTTCTTTTCCAGATGAGAAACTTTCATTGCAGGGGAAGGAGAAAGAAAGAAAGAAAGATAAAAAAAGCACAAGTCAAACATGTTTACCTCCCCACCTCCTCTTTACAGAGACAGAATAAATGTAAATCAACTGCTTACACAATCTGATCATTAATTCAATACCTGTTGCTTATATAATTCTATCATTAATTCAATACTTTCGTTGCTTACACAATTCTGTCATTAATTCAATACTTTCGTTGCTTACACAATTCTGTCATTAATTCAGAAACTACCATCATCATACCTCAACTTGCTAAATAAAGTAATTCACCATTAATTGAGTTCAGTGCGTCAGTCAACAACATGTTTATTTATACAAGGTGACGTGGTGTGGAGTTAATTGCTCAACGACCAGTCACCACATGAGGCTGTTGACTAATGACTGGTCATGTCATTACGACCTCTAGACAGAGAGAGACAAGCTGGCAAGACTGGACTTACATAACGGTTGTGTCAACCATCTTCATGGGTACCTTTGCCCTGGCTTAGTCAAATTACTGTTAGTCACGACAGGTTTTACTTCATTGCTGATGAAATGTGATTCAATCACCAAGATAGATGAAACGTGAGTCAATCACCAAGACATATATTTTTCTCTTTCCCTTTTTTTTTTTACAAGGCTGTCATCATCATTATCATGTGCCCTGCCACATGGTGTAATAGAGCTTTTATTATCTTTTTTCTGGGGGCATGATTGGTGTGGGTGGAATACTCAGCCATTGCTGATGAAATGTGATTCAATCACCATTAAACACATTTTTTTCTACTTCTTTTTTTTACAAGGCTGTCATCATCATTATCATGTGCCCTGCCACATGGTGTAATAGAGCTTTTATTATCTTTTTTCTGGGGGCATGATTGGTGTGGGTAGAATACTCAGCCATTGCTGATGAAATGTGATTCAATCACCATTAAACACATTTTTTTCTACTTCTTTTTTTTACAAGGCTGAAATAGAGCCTTTTAAGTTTTATCATCTTTTTTAAGGGGGCTTGATTGGTGTTGGTGGAATCAGGAATCTGTTTAAAAATAACACAAACCACCTCAAATCTGTGTATATGGCAGATTTAAACCTAAACTGCAAACTCATTTCATATCCTAGTAGGATCTGTGATTATACACATGTTTGACAAAAAAGTCCAGTTGCATGTGTGTATGCTGTTCCTGCAGTAATTGCTTAATTATGAAATGTATTGTGTCACCTAGAAGCCAATATTTACAAAGAAAAACTTGTTTTTAAAACAAACATACATCTTTAGCTGCAATTACCAGATATTGATCACATCATAGGAATGCCACTGCCAATGAATACTGACTTGTTTGAAATGTTGATATACAGAAATTCAAGAGACAAGTGACTGCACACAGAATGTGAAACACTGAACACTGAATCAAGCTGTCAAATAGAATACGCAAAATGTGTATGCCAGTGCGTCTGTATGTATGTCTGCACAGTGTGTGTGTTGTGTGCGTGTTTGTGGGTTTGTGAAGTAGCACAGAAGAGTCAAGCCCAGAGTGAATGGAGGAGAACTGTCATGACATCTACTGTTATGGCTATCATTGAACTTCGAACTCAGTGATGCCGACAGGTGAAAATTTATCATTGTAATCGTGTAACAATCATAAAATTCTATGACTTTAACAATCTACTCATCCATGTTACACAACATGCATTATAAACAGAAAAGACTATGTTAAAACACACAAGCAAAATAAAAATATGTTAGAGACTACGCTGGTAGAAAGAACCAAAACATGCAAAAAGTACTGAACCACAAATGTAAAAAAAATCATATATCACACTTATATCCGCCAATAGCTGCCCAACACACCATCCTCATCACCACCATCATCCATACTCCACCAGCTCACCCACACACGAACCCCTGGCCACAATTTTTACCCGACATCAACAGTTCAGTTACATAATAATACCGGTCAAGAGTTAATTGCCCGACAACCCGGCCAGCCGGTCGCTATGACACAAAACAGACGCTTAACCCCCCAACCTCAGAGTTTACTGGGATCAGATGCCTGCCTGTGAGGGGAAAACTCGGTGAGCCAAACTTGCATAAGGGTTGACGAGACAGAATTGCATAACGGTTAGGTCAATCTTTCCTCACTGCCACGATCACCGGCACGTAGGCCTACTCGCTTTCCAGTTATGTGAAGAGGCAAGGTCGGCTACTAGGTAAAGGGAAACAATCGCGTTTAAACGGTCTGATTCGAACTTGCGGAGTTGTTTCCCATTAACGGCTCGGCAATTTTTTTTTTTTCTCTCTTAATGTAACAGGTGACATCTCTCACAGTGTGAATCTTCCAATTCCCAGAGCGTATATCAAACAAAACATGCGATCTGCTCTCAAGCATACAGAATCGTGCACAGACAGTGTACTCAAACACTTACATGCACTGACTGTGAGCTCACTCTCATCAATTTATCAGTATTTTTTTTTTACTGGGGGGGAAAAAACACCATTGTAATTGTCATTATCCATCACCGATTATTTTCAGCGCTACCTGGTTCAGTTCTTTTTATAGAGCTGTGGACATAAGATCTGATATCTCGAGTTCAGTTCCAGCCCACAACAATAAGAGCAGGCATATTTGCTGCCCATCTGAAAGTTTCCATCAAACCAATGGTGTCAGCTTAATGCCAAAGGTCCCTCTCCCCCTGTCCCCACTACAAGACCTTTGCCAGCACACAGGGTTTTGTGATGGGTCAGGCAATCAGTCTGATAGTTATTGGTTGATTTGGGAAGAGTGCATATGGTATTAACCCTTTGGATCCTGCACCTTGTCCACTAACATCCTGCATTGTCAACCATGTTAGCAAAGCAAAAACATCCTGTAGGAAGCTGGTGAATAGGGCGAGGAAGTCAAAGGGTTAACCGTCATGTTTTTCTCTGATTCAAAGTGCAGCATGCTTTTCTCTGATCAAAACATCTTGCATTTTGTCACAGTGAAGTTTTATCTAATTTTATAGCTTCTGCTATCCCAATGTATGCATGAATCACTCCAAAAACTTTAAAATGCTGCTGAGAGAGAAAAACATGCTGTACTTTGTGTAATTTGACAGTTCACACTGTCATTAATCAACAGATTCTCCCCATGGGGATGCCGGGGACTCCTTCAGTATGAACAGTATCCCCACCTTCTGGAAATTCTCTGCTAGAAATATCCTCTTTTCTGTCACTCTGTTTTCCTTCCTCCTTTGCTTTCTGTCATTTCCTCCAATTTCTATCTTGCTGGTCCATTCACCTGTATGTGTTCGATAAAGTCTTACATACTTTCTCTTAGGATTGATAATTGGGTACATATATTATGTGCATTTCCGGCTCTAGGGAAATGATTATATACATATCTATGCGGAAGCAATTTTAGGTAATTTAGTCCCGTTTTCACATGTTTTAGTGTCCTTAATTACGTTTAAATTTGTATTCAATGTTTTTTAAATCACCTGTGTGATAAATTGGATGGAGTGGTCAATGCCAGGGGCATCTCTTTAGATTATGTACGCAAATGCATTGATATGTATACTTAATTTTTTTAACCTATGGAAATATTGTGTATGTTTTGAAACAGCTATAGCCCTGATATGGCTTTATGCAGTCGGCTGGGCTTTAAACAAAAATAACAAAAACAATAACAATCAATAAGTGACAGTGCTTAACACAGCAGGAAACAGTTACATCTTATTTTCTTAAGCAAATGAAAACAGTCTCACTAGCAGCAGAACAAACAACATAAGTATTTGAATAAATATTAGCATGAAATCTTTATTCTTTCACAAACATGAAGCATAAGCAATGAATATCAATGACTGGTTTCACACACCCTACCTCTTAATCAAAACAAGCCAATGAACTATCCACTTCTCCATTCAACCTGTTCAGCCAATCATGGCAAATTTCTCTTTTATTGAAATTTCAAGCATTGCGTAACAATGTTTATAACAATTACAATCACATTCATCATCACTGCCTATCATATCAATGAATTAACAAAACAAATCACAAAAATAAAATCATATAGAATCATGTCCCGGTTCTCTGGTATTGGTAAAAAAACACAACGCAAAGCTGCCTGTACTACAATGTATTTATAAACAAGTTTATAAATACAAATCCATCAATACTGTCCTTCACTAAACTTACACACCAATAATAATACTAATCCATCAGGTGATGATGCATGAGATTTTCAAGGATAATCTGGGGACTCTAGTTCATATCTCCAGTAGAAACCCACCTAACCCTAAAACATAGTGTAATCAAAGGACATAACTCTTGAGAATTATCTCCCATGTTGTATAGAACTCAGATCTAACACATTTGCGCTACCCATTCAGCTAGCATAGAAGCAGATACAAAGTACAAAAACAGTAAGCTTCCCTCTTATTTCTTTGTTATTACCTAAAACATAGTGATTTTGAGATGTTTCTATGAATTTTGCCACTGCAAATCTGTTAATTTTTCAAGTACAATGTATATCTATGATAAATCAGCCATCTCTTTTGCCCTTTCTCTCTTTGGGATATAGTACAAGTGTGTGAATACTGCTAAATTTTTCAAGGACAAATTCCATACACATCAAGTTGTAGAGTTTACCTTAATTCTGACATATTTTCATTATTTTGCTTTACAACGACATACAAGCAAAACATTATGCAAAATCCAAAAGTTGAATATTACATGTATCAAAAATATGTTAACATTTCTACACAGCAGCAGCAAGCTCATGTTGTGAATTTGCGAAATGTATACAGTATTTAAATACTAGCCGAGTCTCTCTCTGTCCAAAACAGGGTATCTTTCATCTTTAAAGAATGAAAAACAAAGGGGAAAAAATCAGAAAACACACAGCAACAACAATCAAAAGAAAACCATTTAAAAAAAATTTTTTTTTAAAAAGAAATGTTTTTCTATTTCTACATTTTTAGATCTGATACTGTGTTATGAAAGGTATGTTACTGTAGTCAGACTGAAATACTGGTCAACATGAAATTCCAAGGTAACTGGGAAAAACAGTGTTTCATTCAACACAACTTCAAATATGTAATTTAGCAAATTCAAGATCCCAGAATTTGTCCATACTACTACTAGTACTTCTTGATCCTCACCATGTTTATCAAGTTACTTCCATTACCAGTGTTCCAGCCTACGCATGACCTGCAGCTCTGTAATAACTGGGTTAAAGTAGATCTGTTTTCTGCAAAACTGAATTATTGCTAATTCATAAACTCAAATGACTACTTTCTTAGAAATTCAGAGAATGGCTTTTTCTTTTATCATCCCAAATGTAAAACAACAGCTCATTTTGCCCAAAATCATACAATATCCATGATAATCCCAATTTCCCATGCATACTTACATAATTATGATAATGATGATGATACGAATCATTATCATAGGCATATTAAAAACTAAAACAAGAACAACAAAACAAAACAAACAAAATAATATCAACAATAACAACAACAACAATAATACTAATAATAATAATAATAATAATAATAATAATAAATTGCAGGCTCATTCTCTTGATCAATGCTAGTAAACCTGAAAGAATTATCATGACTAATTTCCCATCACTCTGCTGCAATCATCCATTCAACAATTGATGCAATTTATCACAGTTAACTGTTTTCTAATTTCAATTATCATTCAACAACTGTTGGTGCATTTCATTTTCACACAAGAGCAAGAACAACAATACTACGACTACTATATCACATACATTGCAGGCTCATTCTCTTGATCAACAGTAGCAAAACTGACAGTTAGAAAGTGGAAACCCATCACTTATTTCCTATCATTCTAATACGTTCAATTGAACCATACAGTTTGTCACAATTAATTGTTTTCAAATTTCAATACAATCACCATTCAACAACTGTTGTTTTATTTCATTTTCACATGTAACAGTGTTATTAACACACATTTTGGTATTTAAGAATGTTTTACACATTTCTACTTTACATCAGTATACACAAGCAAACATGTACAGCATAAGCAGGTATTTCTCATCCCTGATACTTGAAAATCTGACTAGACATTGTTCTAACTGTTAAGCTAATGAAGACTAATTACAAATGTTTTACTATCAAAACTGAGACAGGGTTCCTAGTATTAATACATAATCTTTGATGATGCACCATGCATTTTAATTAACCCTTTAACTTCCGCACCCTATCGAACAACTGCAAAAACTTAACCCTTTGACTCCCTCACTCTATACAACAGCTTCCTGCAGGAATCTGGTGGATAGGACAAGGCAGTCGAACTCAAAGGGTTAAGTTTTTGCAGCTGGTGGATAGGATGCAGGAGTCAAAGGCTTTATATTTAAACTGAGACAGGTGTTTCCATGCTCCGAATAATTTCCACATACACCGAAGTTTCATATCAGACACCACATGATGTGTAAACCTTTTCAGGTCTATTACCAACCACTCATGTACAAATCTTTGGATCTCATTTAATACTTCTCTAGTTGAACAGGGTCAGTCCAGTGAAATTGGATCAATGATGAAGAATCAGACCCCATCAATTTATACAGGAAGCTCTTTTGCAGGAGGAATGGATTTAGACTTTCACTTTGTGTTAATTTCTTTGTAACACGTTTATAATAAGACATTTTAAAATCTTCCCAACTTTCTCCCACTAAAAAGTAAAATGTATTTGGAATTCATCAATTTGCAAAAGAATTTCTTTTGCAGGTCTAGGTTTTCATCAGTTAACAATATTAAGTATTCAACCTGTATCTATAGATTTCCCGCAAGGAACTCCAAAACAATGCCCTCAGAACACACATCCTGATAACTTCTTTCAAGTTTCAGAAGGTCCCACTCCAAGGGATTCCTTGTTGGTCTTCAGGCATTGTTGGGAACCCTGCCCGACGGCTAAGTTTAACTGTCCAATCAGGGAGCAGCCAAAAGGTCGGGACGAAGGTCACTTGCTGTGGGGAAACTCGACTGTGTGCCGGGATACTGGCAACTGATGGAGGCCACCTCACTGGCTCGTTTAATGGCCTCTGGTAATGGTAGAGTTGGTAGTCTTGCTCTGTAATAGGCAAGGGCACCAATGAAGGCATCTCCAGCTCCCTGCATGAAAAAGTAAATTTCATATGATTATGTTTTATAGTATATTGCACGATTCTGTTTAACTTTGCCAATAAATGAAACCTACAGCATATCATTACACACACACACACACACACACAGTGACACACGCACGCACGCACGCACACACACACACAACACAAGAATCATTTCTGTAATTTCAATTCCCTTGAGTATCTTTTCACACGCACACACACACACACACACACACCAACTTTATTCTAACTTTTAAAAAGCCTGCCCATTAGTACAAGTCTGTCAGCAAATGTCATAGACTGCTGCTGGAACAGTATTAACCAGTCACTAGTAGTACTACCATCAGCAAAGTTCTGTCATGTCACTGATCGGTGATCACTACAAATAGTTAATTTTTTCCAATAACCTGCTGATGAGTTAAATATGTGCACACCGTTTTATACATAACTACCACACAGTTATTTGTCAAAAAGTATCATTATTGATTGTTAGAACTTTACTGACTGTTGTATCTTTGGCTGTGATGGAAGCGACAGGAATGTGTAGACCATCATGTTGTGATGAGCTCAGCACGCTCCCCTTCTCACCCAGTGTGATCACCACACAGTCACAACCTTTGCTGCGTAGAACATCCGCTGCGGTCTTGGCACTGGAAACACCCCGCACCTCCACACCTGTCAACAGTTCTGCCTGTTCACAGAAAATTAAAAACCACGACCATGATCTTTCCTGATGAACTTAGTTTCAGTGCCCTCAAGACAAGTGTCTCAGTGCTCAGAATGTATGAATTCCATAATGCACCAACACCCTAAATGCCATGTGATGGAAAAGGAACCAAAATGATCATGACATCAGCCATCAGCCTGAACAAAACCCCTGTGCTGGATCTTGAAGATATTTATATATTTACTCAACTTCCGGATTGGAAGTCTGTAAATGTTTGATATTTTGTACCAGACTGTTATCAAACTATATCATATGATGACAAGGTCTTAAGGTTAGTAACTTCTGGAGTCTGTACTGTCTATGCTTTATCAATCTGCCTCTGATTTAACTCAAAGGAGTCATGGTCAAAGAAGCCTGACTTTTCCATCACATCCCAAAATTCTGACCAAGTGTACAAATATTGACACACACACACACACACACACACACACACATACACACACCACACACACACACACACACACACACACACACACACACCACACAGCACAGACATGGAACAAACTTTGCTGGAAAATACAAGAAATAAACTTTTTAAATAATGAAAACTATATTCCTGACAGCTTTCTTAGTTTCTTGTTACTCCAAAAACATGGACAGGTCAAAAACTTTTTTGGCACTGTACTGTAATTTTCTTCCAAAATATATACTCCATAATCCTTCCACATACATTGTACCATTTGTACTCAATTTCTGCGGTCCATTTGGGAATACAGGTCGAGGCAAAACACAAAAACAGCTACAAATCCACACTATCTTATAAAATCTTTCGTCTGCGAGTTCCCCTACTGAAACACATGAAGGGAGAGAGAAGCAGATGTACCCAATCCCAACTAATCTGTAAAACTAAAAGTACATACCAAGAATTCTTGAATATCACATAAGACTAAGCGAATACAAACAGAAACAAACTGAACGACATCCAAATGTGTCCAAAGTTATATAAAAATGCATACCAAGAATTCTGGGCAAAATCATACATCAGCAACAATAAATACAATCTCAATAAAAACTGTTCTCTCACAACACCAGTGAAAAATGAACATCAACAGACATCATTCAGTGTCAAATTTTCACACTCCCATTCCCAATCACAGACTTTCTGTGTTTATCAATCCCTCTCTCTAACTGAGCACCTCTTTCCAAACTGATCATACAGAGCAACGATAACAACAAATGCAAATTCAAACTTTTGAGCAACTTTTGCAATGTACATATATTTATAAATACGTATTCTCTTAATTACACTGTACTCACTAGGTAAGGTTCTCACCCAAGTTCATATAAAAAAAGTATTCGGTTCTCATGGCAATTCAATATAACAGCATTTTTGGGGACAGTCATTTCCCAAGTTCAAATGTATGTCATGTATACCCTTGAAATATTCAACAACTTGATACAAAGACAATCAAGCCCCCCTTCCCCTTCCCGCAACATGTACATCCCCCTTCTCTGATTATGTGCAGTTTAAAGAAAACGTTTGCACAGGTCTTATAGTACCACTAACGCTTTGATTCGAGTTGAAAGCGATTATGTTACCTAATTTGTGATGGTGGTGCTATTCACACGAAAGGCTTACTACCTTAAGGATAAAAGACAGCTTGTGTAAGTGGCTTGACCATTTCTGTAATCAGAGATTAAATCATATCAGAAAAACAAATTTTAAAGAAACCTGCACTGGCTTAGTCAAAAATCAAATTAGCCATATTACAAACGACTAGAAAAAATTCAAATGGGAGTTTTGGCTGCTGAGAACAAAAAATTTTCAGAATTCAACTTCTCAGGGTAACTGTGATCTTAAAATGCTTTATTCATCCAAAGAAAACTTTTAAGAGTCGCGAGAAAAATGGCAGACTCTTGAAATCATGAATGCAAAACATAATTTTCATTCTGAGAAGCTACTGAGAAAGTGTTGCTTACACAATCTCCACTGAAAAGTGCTGGCAATTGGTATAAAGAAAAAAAGTGCTGGCAATTGGTATAAAGAAAAACGGTGAATTTCTTCTAACACATTTTCTGTCATACATATTTCTCTCTGGTCCTTTAAAAAAATAAAATGAAATAAAATCATAAAATAAACTCAAAAATCAAATTAAATCAAATCAAAATCAATTCAAATTAAAGAAAAAGGATACATGTTTCTTGCTTTGTTATGAACCTATGATACTGCTATTGTGACATTTTATGATTGTGTGCTGCATATTTTTACAAATCTATAGTCTGTACAAATTAAAATATTCAAGAAGAATCTGTTGGCAGAATGCGCAGAAGTTTATCTTATTTTCATTTCAATAAACATAATGGGATTTTGTGTGTGTGTGTGTGTGTGTGTGTGTGTGTGTGTGTGTGTGTGTGTGTACACTGTGACTGTGTGTGTGTGTGTGTGTGTGTGTGTGTGTGTGTGTGTGTGTGTGTGTGTGTGTGTGTGCGTGCGTGCGTGCGTGCATGCGTGCGTGTGTGTGTCTATGTCTGTGTGTCTGTACAGGGCTGGCAAAATCTACTCACCCAATAGCCCAAGGCAAGTAACAAAAATCTGGCAGGTGAGCCAAAATCAAAAACTACTAGTCTATTGGACGAATGACAATTCTGCCCCCTGCACATAAATTATTCTGATTTTTCAAACTTCCCATCTGTTGAGTCATTTTGTCTCACCAACATTCATGCAAAAACGAGGCTACCAAGGTAAAGGCAACTCTTTGCTTTCCGTAGGCATGTCACTAGTGTCTGTGAAAAGAGTCAGTGCAATACTTTGCAAACGAGTGTCTACAGGTCAGTGACCGTTTGCCCACTTGATGACAGTTTTGGTCGAACGGTTAGAAGCTTCTAATCAAGTACGGAAACCAGAGGAAATTATAACAAATATATATGACTAAGTGCCAAAAGGTGGGATGTGAGAGGGTGTTCATGAGAACTGCAATAAAAACATTATTTTCACATCTGAAACCCGTGTTCTTCTTTCGGTTTGTGTGGAAGAATGAATGTACTGATAGTGGAGATATTCAGATAACTTCAAGCCTAATTTTTTTTTGTATTTTGCTCTACACGTGCAATATTGTACAAAATTGTCTTAAAAATCATGGCGTCGAAAACGGACATTTTGTAGTCAACACTAAATGAAGATGCCGTGCTCCGCCTAGGTGTGATTAAAGCACTTGAAACTAAGCATGTGAGCAAAATATACCTCGATTAACATACACAAACTTGCCGAGTAGATCGGAATTTCTTGATGCGTCTATTCTGGCCGTTCAAATTTTCGGTGTCACACGTTATAACGTGTTGTAAGACCGTCATCGAAACTTTGAGCGTGTTGTTCTTACAAATGTTTTGAGTTAGAGATTCCAAAATGGTGTCATTTTGTACTCTGGAAACGATTGTTAATCATTATTTGAGTGAAAAGTATTGAGCGTATTCTTATCTGTTTTTTAATTGCGATTGTTACCGTCGCGAAAATGTGTTGTAATGTTTGACGTCCGACACCCAGCCCCAAATTTTCTTTCTCATTTCAACGATATCGAAAAAATCGATGTTATTCACTTCCAATACACACGTGGGTTACACGTTGGTTTGTGGTCATGTGCATTTCGCAGGAGTTTTGCTGCTGATGAGGAACTGTCTGCATCTGAAGGTATGTTGTAATACTCTTCCTTGTTTTGACGTGTGGACACCAAACCATGCAGTATTTTTTACAAATATCGACAAAGCAGGTTTTGTCATTCATTTGATTTTGGTCAGCTTCATACAGTAAGCCGATGGAAATCGTATTCTGACGACAGAACAAAGCATCTTAGCTTACATCAAATCAGAGAAATGGTTTTCTTGCTTTCTTACAAACTTAAAGGCATTTGTGGTGATTTTGATGTTTGATAATACATTTTTGTTGTAATTTTTAATTTTTTGTGTCTGCAGGAAGGATTATTTCTTGATGGCCAGAACTGGTGTGCACCATCAGACAACCTCAATGCAGAGCATGTGATCTATGTTGCAGTGCTGACATCTGCACCCCGTGCTACACCAGAGGATGCTTTCAGGAAGGAATGCATGGCAGTGGTTGGGAATGCTGTCTACACAGGTTTGTGGCAGTTTTTTGCTGTCTCCGTTGCCCTGAACAGGCCTGTGCAGTCAGTATTTCCATCACTTGGATGGCCAGTATACCAGAAGCACTGCAACAGGATCATCCGTGCACATGGCAGCACGAACAACAAGAAGCTGACAGTGATGTGGTCTTCGTCCAGGGACGACATGGTTGCGGAACACTGGACCCCGAACCATTTTGATACCGTGGTCATCCTCAGGAAACCATGTCAGTTTCCTGTTACAGGAAACATTTATATGATTAGGTGGTCAGGTGTTGAATATCCCTGTCAGGTGCTGGAGACGGATGGACTGCTAGGAGTACGAGTAGTCTGTGTGCACTTCGGGGACATCTCGATACGTCCCAGGTTCGACGCGTCCCAGGTTCGATACATCCCAGGTTCGATACGTCCCAGGTTTGATACGTCCCAGGTTCGATACGTCACAGGTTCGACGCGTCCCAGGTTCGATATGTCCCACACCAACACCCACACCTCACCCCCTCCCCACCCACCCACACACTACCCTCACCCATACCCCACCACCCACACCCCCAACCCACACACCCCCATACCCAAAACCACACCACCCACACCCCACACCAATAACACCCTCACCACCCCACCCACACCACCCAGCCCCCCACATTCACCAACCACACACCACCCACACCTCCACACCCCCACACTGACACCACCCTCACCCACACCACTCACACCTCCACCACGCACATCCCCACATTCACAACACCCACATTCACAACACCCCACCCCCACCCACAAGCACACCCAAACACCCCCACACTCACCACCCACACCACCACTCACACCTCCAGCACCACCCACACCCACCCACAAGTGTGGGTGTAGTGGAGGTGTGTGGATGGTGTGGGTGTGGGTGTTTGGTGAGGTGGTGTGGGTGGTGTGAGTGTGGGGGGTGTTTGGTGTGGGGGTGGTGTGGTGGAGGTGTGGGTGTCCTTGTGGGTGTGGGATGGGTGGGTGTGGGGGTGTGGGGCATATGGAACCTGGGACATATGGAACCAGGGACGTATGGAACCTGGGACGCGTCGAACCTGGGACGCGTCGAACCTGGGACGCGTCGAACCTGGGATGTATCGAACCTGGGATGTATCAAGCCTTATTCGTGCACTTCATGTCAAAAGCCAGAAATGGCCTTTGGTGCTGGAGTGTAGCAGAGTACATGTACTCTTGGAAGCTACACACTTCTCTTGTGAGGGAAGTCACACTTAAGTTAATGGACAAGGCGTCCACGCAAAGGTGCCAGCTGTTCAAAGTTTGTTAACACGGTTGGCTTCAGACCTTTACTGATAACGATGAGCCACCTCTAACCCATGCTGTTGGCACGGGTTACAATGACTCAATGGTCTTAGTGGATTAATGTTTAGTTCAGACTGGTCCATAAGTTAATGTTTGCATCATTTTTGAGTGTGTGTATCAGTCTGGTGATGTTGTGATTTGGTGTAATATTGATGTGCGACACTTTTTCGAAAATCATCCTTTTCTTCAAATATATTTCTTCTCTTTTTAATACTTAAATACAGCTTGTCTTGTTTTGTGTGTGTTGAATGTGCAGATGTGTTTTAATACTTTTATTAGAAGAAAAAGTGTGTTCAGGGTGTGAAAATCAGAAAGAGATGATAGCATTACATTTACTGATTTAGGCATGCTCTCACCTGTCTCACCTGTCGGCGTCACCGGGAACAGTGTTGGCCGCTGCACATGATGTCCTCACAAGTTGCCTCCAGCACTCTCGATCTTGGCTAAGTCTGACCACCTCCTGGAGTTTCTTGCCACTGATGTTTGTGATGTTTCTAGCAAGTGATGCAGGTGGCCGTCCTCTGTTTCTCTTTCCTTCCACTTTACCTTGGAGGACAGTGGACATCAAGTCTGTTCTCTCATTACGGATTGCGTGTCCAACATATTTCAGTTTCCTCCGTTGTATGAGTACTAGAAGCTTGCGTGTAGTACCCAACTCATTCAGTATGCTTTCATTTGAGCGCCTATCCGTCCATTTGACCCTCAGCAGTCTTCGGTAAAACCACAGCTCTGCTGCTTCCACTCGTCTTTCATCCTCTTTCTTCATTGTCCATGCCTCGCAGCCGTATAACATCACTGGCCAGACAAGACATTTTAAGAGTTTTATCTTAAGGTCTGCTGTTATGCTGTGGTCTTTCCAAATATTGTTCAATTGAACCATACTGTTCTTGGCCATTCCAATTCTCATCTTTATGTCTTTTGAGCATGTTCCATCGTGTGTCTTGACTGAACCTAAATATCTAAAGTCCTTGACATTTTCTAGAGGGACTTGGTTTAGCATGATCTGGTCCTGTCTAGTGTTATATTTGCCTGCAACATGCATAACCTTTGTCTTCTTTGAATTTAAGTCCAGCCCAGCTGCCTTTCCAACCCGGTCTACCCTGTACAGGATCCTCCTAGAGCCTGTAATGTTGTCTGCCAGTAATCCTGTGTCATCTGCGTAGCGTAAATTTGACAGGTTTCTACCACCAATATTTACTCCCATGTCTTCTATGTCTGCTTCTCTCATGATATGTTCAGTGTATATGCTGAAGAGATGTGGAGACAGGATGCAACCTTGCCTTACCCCTTTAGTGATGTTAAAAAATTTGCAGTTTTGATTATTCCATCTGATTGTTGCTTTTTGATCATTATATAATGAAGCTATGAGGGAAACCAGATGTCTTGGAAAACCCATTTTGATCATGAAGTGGAAAAGACTTTGGTGAATCACGCTATCAAATGCTTTGCTGTAGTCAATGAAAACGATGAACATCTCTTGGTCTGTGTTTCTAATCTTTTCTATCAATATCTGGAGTACAAACAGCATATCTATTGTTCCCCTGTTTTTCCTATAGCCTGCCTGACAGTCGGATAGCTCTTCCTCTACTTTTGGCTTTAACCTGTTTAAAATTATTATCAGCAGTATTTTACTGGCATGACTGATCAGTGCAATTGTTCTATAATTGTTGCAGTCTTTGACATTTCCACTCTTATGTAACATGACAAATTCTTGGAGCTTCCAGTCTGTAGGCCACTGACAAGTCTTCCATATCTTGCAGCATAAGTGATGCATTACTTTGAGTCCACCATCACCTGAGTGTTTCAACAACTCTCCAGGAATATTGTCAAGACCAGGAGACTTTCTGCATTTTAGATCTTTAAAGGCAGATTCAACTTCGCTGAGCAGAGGTTCAGGTTCCGTATCTCCAGGGATCAATTCCAAATTTGGCTCTAAATTATTTTCATGGCTGTCAGGCTTGCCAAAAAGTGATGTGCCATATTCGTTCCACCTATCCAAGACATCATCTGGTTCAGTCAGAGTGTGACCATCCTTGTTGTTGATGCATTGGTTTGTTGCTTTGAAATTTGTTTTTTTCACTTTTTTTATTTGTTTGAAGAGCTCCCTCGACTTCCTGTTTTCGTTGTGTTCATTGATTTTACTGCATTCTTGAACCAGCCAATTTGCTTTGTCTCTTCTGACTTTACTTTTTATTTCCCTTTTCAGTGCTGAGTATTTTTCCCGCTCTCCCTGCTTTCGAGCTTGACTTTTCTTTTCTGCCAGATCTATCACTTCCTGACTTATGTAGGGCTTAGCTTTTTTCCTTTTTTCTTCTTTTCCTAGTTTTTCTTCAGAGATTTTGGTCAGTGTGTTTTTTATGTCTGTCCAGATTTCATCAGGATATGAGTCATTTTCATCCCAAACTTCAAGTAACTTTAAGAAACGATTACTTGTTTCTATACTGAATTCTAACGCCAGCTCAGGGTTTTCTAATTTTGATATGTCGAACTTTGGCGTAGTTTTGGTTTTAGGCTTCTTCAATATTTTCATTCTTAATTTGGTTGTCACAAGAATGTGATCCGTGTCGCAGTCTGTTCCAGGCTTTGTTTTTGCATGCTACATGGACACAAAAACAGTATCTTGGGTCTGCAGCATTATAAAAAAGAAATATGTTATGAACATTTGTGTTGTAATGTTTGACATGCGACACTTTAGACATTCCAACATTTAAACTGAGATATTTCCAAAACCAAGCTTTTGATTATCTTTTGCTTTTACAGAATCGTGCTTGGTACTGAAAGGTATCAGACAGTACCAAAGAGAACTCTTTAAAGCAGGCTTTATTTTTCAACCCCTTGTCCTAAATCGGGGTCCCACCTTTTGGCACTTAGTCATACAATATACTGTTATACATATCAAACTAAAGAGCTCTCTTTAACTAAAGTAACTTACACAGAGAATCATGTAAACTTCTGAGATCAATTATCTGCCTCTTAGTCTTACATCTTTGTGTTACCACTAGATCTCCCACTGTTCACCTCCCCCACCCTGATCACAAAGCACCAGCAGAAAGTTTGACCACCTGTTTTAACAATGGCATATTCAGCTGAATGTTTCAGTTCATCATCATAAAAGGAATTTTATTATTTTTAGGTGCAAACATGTCAGACTAGTGAAAATATCTACAGGCTGGTACAGTAGTACTAGTAGAAAATCCTAGTCTTCTCCAGATCACATGTATGTCACTATGTTGTGTGTGTGCATGACTGTACTATTTTTCATACCATGTGTGTGTGTCAACATCTTTGAGCATGCAAATTGTCAAAACAGGTCCATGCCCGTAAAGCATCTACTACACAGTTGACGGCAAGCAACTCTCGCATAGCAGAAGCCTCAACGTGAGCAAAGGCCTTTGTCACTGATGTCCCACAGTCTAGTCAGACACAGTGGGATCCATGACTGAGCAAGCACACACACACACACACACACACACACACACACACACACACACACACACACACAAACATGCACTCACACACATGCACAAGCATTCAGCATTTTTATCCTCAATGGAAGTTCATGTACCATGTAGGCAGGAAAACTGTGTAGGGGGAGGTTGTAATTTACTTAGTTTTCATTGGCATGAGCTTGATTTATATGAGTTGATTTATAAACACATACAGTCACCGATATTGCAAATCACACATATATATATTTCATAATCAGAAAACTGGATAAAACCAGAAACTGAAAGAAAGTTTCAAATTAATTGTTATTGTTGTTTAAAGCCCAGCTCACTGTGTAGAGCCATATCAGGGCTACAACCGCTTCAAAACAAAACTTCAACAGGAAAAAAAGAAAAGAAAATCAAGTACACATATCAATGTATTCATGCACATGATCTAAGGACATGCCCCTGGCACTGACCACTCCATCCAATTTATCGCACAGGGGATTTATAAAACAGACCTGAATACAAATATAAGCATAACTAAGGACACCAAAACATATAATATAAAAACAGGCATAAATTACCTAAAATTGCTTCCATATATATTATCTATCTCACTTCCCTAGAGCCAAAAATGCACTTAATTAATAAATGTAGATGTACCCATTTATCAATCCTAAGAAAAAGTACATAAGACTTTATCAAACACATACAGGTGAATGGACCATTAAGGCAGAAAATGATAGGTAGAAATGACAAACAGCAAAGGAACAAGGCAGAAACAAAGCGAGTGACAGAAAAGAGGAAATTTCTAGCTCAAAATTTCCAGAAGGTGGGGATACTATTTATACTGAAAAAGCCCCTGGCATCCTCACAGGGTTCAAATTAATCACCAATTAAGAGAAAAATGTTAGTGCTACACTGTAGCAAGTGTTAGTAATGAAGAAAAAATTTCTTGTCAATATTTTGTCTTACTACAATTCAATGCATCAAAGAGAGGTCTACCGGGAAAAAAAAAGTCAAATACAAAAAGGACATCACAAAATATTTGAAAATGACTTGTTAGTTTTACGAAACTCTACAGTACACTGTCAATGAAATTCATTCAACTACAAACATGAACTACCCACAGGAGAAATTGCTGGTTATAAAACTTGAAGTCACACAGCAAACTCCACACATCCATCAGAAATTTCACAATCACAATGTAGTCTGTACTCCACATGATCAAACACACAGTCTTCAAATGGTATCCAAGAGAGGGTGTATCCAGCTGGTAAGATAATCCGGTAAGTGTCTGAGCCATTGCACACACACAGCGTAGAAATCTGAATGGTATCCAGAAGGCAGATTCGTCTATTAATCCACATACGGTATCCATAAGGAGATGAGTCCATCTGCTAATCCCCATATGGTATCCATATGAAGATAGTCCATCCGCTGATCTCAAAACAGTGCCAGTACAAAACTCGGGCCTTGATTTTTTTTTTTAAATACTTAAATGGCATGACCAAACAGAAGAAAACTTTAGACAGAGAAAAACTACTTTTTTGACACAGCAACATCTTTTCTGCTTAAACGTTTAGTATTGGAACATAAGTTACACACAACTAAAAATGTTAACTGAAAAAAACACAAATGAACCTGTTGTGCATGCGAGTGTTTGATCTGGTACTTACAGATATGTGAAAATTCCACTTCCGGTTGCCAATCCATTTCACAAAATGATGAACAATACTCCTCATGATGAACTCCTGTGTAAGTACTCCAAAAGTAGTCCTGCCGTATACTCCAAAAGAATTTTGTTGTTCACAGATGACACAAAGCACAGTTTCTTCTGACCAACACAAACGGTATTTGTCCTCCAAAAATACTCCTGTCGTTTACTCCAAAAGAATCTTGTCGTTCACAGATGACACAAAGCACTGTTTCTTCTGACCAACATAAAAGGTATTTGTCCTCCAAAAATAATCCTGTCATTTACTCCAAAAGTAATCCTGTCGTTCACAGATAACATGAAGCACCGTTTCTTCTGACCAACCAAAATACTCCAAGTCAGCACACAGGAAATCCAGGTATCTATGTAGAAAAGGTCCAATCGCATTTATTTACAATACCACAAAAAAATGGTCCACTGGCCCCTTTTTTAAAATGCACATGAAATGCTGAGACCAGTGCACTTATGAACATGTCCTCATTTCATAACAACAACGATAACAAAAACAACACCATATAATAAATAATGACATTTATAAGGTACCAAATCTTGATTCAACTCAAGAATCAAATCAAGGCACGCACACTCATCATTCACCAAAGCAATCACTGACAAAACAAAACCTCCAGGGCACAAAGTACATGCAAACTGAGGGGGAGAAGACAGGAGGGGAGTAAGGTGTGTGACCCATGACCCAAACTGTCATCCTCCCTCTGTCTCTCCACACACACACACACACACACACACACACACACACACACACACACACACACACACAAAAGACGCTGAGCTAGGGTGCACTCAAACCTGTTCGGCGAATGACCCTTGACCCAAGTTGTCATATTCTCTGTCACACAAACACACACACACACACACACACACACACACACACATACACACACACATACACACACACACACACACACACACAAACACCTCTGACAAAAACTAAGATATCTCTAGGATAAAAATACAGTCCATGACACAGATGCCCCAGGTACCACGTGATAGATGAGATCCAAAATGATTATGGTATTAGTCCTATTCCTGCGCATATATGCCTTAAGCGCTGGCAAGGCCTTAAGCAAAAAGCGACCTGTCCAAAGTTAAACCCATATCCCCTGCTATGAGCATGGTGCTGTAACAACTGAACTAATGGGCCACTAACAAAAAGTAAAAATCGAAAGGAAAAAATCTTACACACACACACACACACACACACACACACACACACACACACACACACACACACGATCACGCATGCGCAAACACACACACATGCACCATACACAACAGAAATAATTGTGGCAATCACCTCGGTTTCATTTGCACAGAACACATCACACATGGAGAAGAATGCTGGATCCAGGTCCTTTATAGCTGGCGCAGGGTTAAAAATGGTGAATACTGTAACACACACAAATACAACAATCTGCAGTTCTCATAAACTTATGCATACAACTCTGAAACACACACAAATATGACAATCTACAGTTCTCATAAAATGATAAATGTCAAGGTATAACACACACACACACACACATACATAAAATCTGCTGTTTTCACGAACTTCAAGATATATTACTCACACACATACAAAGAGAACAATCTGCAGTTCTCACAAACTTGAAGACATAACACTAAAACAAACACATACACAATGATCTGCAGTTCTCATTAACTTCAAGCTATAAATATATTCAGTAGAATAATACTGAAAGTGAAACACGCACAAACACAACAATATTTGGTTCTCATAAACTTGAAAACATAATACTGCAGCACAGGCACATACAACAATCTGAAGTTCTCAATTAACTTCAAGCTATAATTCTGTAGCACACACAAATACTCCAATATGCACTTCTCATAAACTTGGAAGATGTAACACCGAAACATATACATCTGCTGTTCTCATAACGCTGAAACGCAAATACACAATCTGTTGTTCTCATAAACTTTATGCTATAACACTGAAACATTCACAACCACACAATCTTCAAGACACAATATTTACTGAAACAAACGCAACTACACTATCTGCAGTTTTGGTAACACCGAAACACACAAAAACATGTTACCTGTAGAAAGAAGATGGTTTCTTAACACTGTCCTTAAAACAAAAGAAAATGTTCACACCTTTATTTGCCTTCATGGTCAAACTTCTCAGTCGATTCTCTGAACAACAGCATATGTCATAAGGCAAATGGCAATGTTCCGTTCAGCACTGCAGACCATTGAGTTCTCAGATTTGACTCATATTCCCCTAACAGCTTTTTTCCCTAAGACGGTAAGCTCAATTAGTGTGGTGTATCACTGCATGTGTGTGGAGGTGGAAGTGTTAACTAGGGGCAGGACACATTCTGGCCTCCTTTCCTCATTGTTTTTTTCTTTCCATTCTAATTTTTCATGGGGGTGAATTTTTCATGGAAGGGTGTATTGCATACTGTTTTATCAACACTGCGCAGGCAGCATACTGCTGCACCGTCTGCACACTCTGTCTTCTGTAAGTGTGCATGCTGGGAGTTTTCATGTTACCAAAAGCCACTAGACACCGACATGACTTAGATCTTCAAACGTGCATACTTGATGCTCTGCATGCATATAGACACAAAGACCATTTAGGCTCAAGCAGGTCTAAACACATATCCACATGAAGATCAGACAAATCTCCATCTTTTACCCATCAAGCGGAAGGTATCCCGTAGGATCAAACCCATCTTCCAAATGGAAGTCTGACATCCTGCCCACTTGATATCAGCTCAAGTGATTAATGGGACACCCAAAAATACCAAGATAGAAATGTCACACCTGCGGTATATATTCAGTTGGAGCAATGTAATAGTGGTACCCAGGGGAAGAAAAATAAACACAGAAAAGTTCAGACAAATGCACTGCACCTGCAACTGCAGTATACATGGAACTGACATGATGATGCAGCTGCTCTAGGGATTAAAACATGTACTAAAAGGAATGTCAGAAGAGTCTGCAGGATGCTGAAAGAACGTGACAGGGGACTTAACGTGTAGAGAGCAAGACAAAGGCGTTTGCAGAATGCAGAAAGAATAAGGTAAAGGAGTATACAGTATGCTTACAAAGAAATGATAAATATGTGCCTGACCTCCATGGGACTTGGCCAGCTGCAAGGCAGCCAGAGAGGTGCTGGGAGGCACCTCCAGCTGACACACTACCACCCTCGCCTTGCTGATCAACCCTCCTGCTCTTCTTACATCCTCTTGGTTCAGCAGCAGGTTGGCCCCAGCCACAATCACTATGGAGTTCTGACCTGCACACATGACAGTCACACAGCACTAATGAGAGGTCCAGGTAAGAAAAGAAAACCAAATAAGAACTGAAGTTTCGTTTAAGAAAAAACGCATTTTTGGAAAACAGAATTTTTCAAGACGAGCACCTCCCCATCAGTTTAAACAGAAAAGTCTTCAATCAATGTGTCTTACTAGCAATGACATATGCATGGCCAGATGAGGTCTCTGACAAAAGCAATTATGTAAAAGCTTGAAACAAGTCAGCAGCAATAGAAAGAAAAATGCTTAGCATCAAATTAAAAGACAGAATCCGAAATACTACCGTTAGACAAAAGAATCAAAGTGACAGACATAGCTGTACATGTCACAAAAGCAAAATGGAAATGGACTGGGCACATTGCATGCATGAAAGACAATAGATGGACAAACAGAAGCACAGAATGGCAGATAATAATGGACACGAGGTAAGTTGGAAGACTGAAAAGTCATTAAACTAAAGAGATGACATTGATTATGTAACAAGAAGCAACATGGTCAAGGACAGCAAAAGACAGAGAAGTTGGAGGATTCTGATGGAGGGCTACTTCCTGCAGTGGACGGATACAATCTAGAAAGAAAAAAACAAAGAAGCCAAAGGTTGAAGGGAAATGAGGTGGTAGTGACCTGGACTCTTCTTGGGTCCAGCATTATGAGGACAGCATTCATTTCCTCTCGTTCGCTGCTTAAATTAACCTCCGCGTGTGTGTATGCATGTGTGTGCGCGCACACACCCACGCACTCATACGCGCACATGTGCACTTGCTCACTTTGTTTAGTATCACTTTATTTACTCAAATCGTATTCTTACTAAATAAAGAAACTCTGACTGACAAATGTGTCAGTGTACCGCTATAATCCCTATATCCATGACATTTTGATATAATGAACTCAGTTAACTCACAATCTTGTCAGATACTAATTTCTGACAGAATTTTCTCATGACAGCATGCCAGACGCATACACCCAACAGATTTTAATGATTTTCCTTGTGTATACCCAAAACAGGGGGAAATCATACCTGTACCTGGGATCCTCAGATAGTTTGGTAGCAGTTCTCTTCATCTACCTGTTATTCTATCATTTCATAGCAATTTTATTTGAGTTTGAAATGACCCATTGCAACTGATCCCAGAATCACATGCCTTTCAACATAATGATTCACAGACAAAAGTTTCACAGTGCAGTGTGGACTTGAGGTTGTCATTGAGCTTTTTTTTTTTATAACCAGTGTTCCCAGTGAAGCAGAAAAATGGAATACATGTAGTACTCTATCTATGTGGAAGGATGGATTATGTAATGAAAACAAATTAGTCTGCCCGGAAAGCTTTTTTTTTTTTTTAATTGCTTATATGAACACCTTTTCTGCTTACTAAATAAAAAGAAAGCTAACAGGAATATTCACTTCAAATAAAATCATTTTAGAAGTTTTTTTCTGTTTGTTTTTCTGTTTTCCAGTGGTGTTTGTTTCAAGTCTGTACTGTGTACAGTATGTGGTTGTTATCTGGCAATATTTTACATTTCGGTCAAAATTGTGTGATCTGACTCTGAGGGAAAAGTTGTGCCCCCTTGACTGTGTGACTCAACTGAGTTAACTCATTCTGTCCTGGGCGATTGTGTCAGTCAACAACCTTTCTGCCCTGGCTGTTTGGAAGGGTTACTAATAAAATTGTAAAAAAAAAGTTTTGGAGTTAAAGACTTGAAACTTTCTGGTATTGCTAACATAAGAACAAACTAACTTTTGTGCAAGTATAAAGGTGATCTTTTGTTGATTTTTATTTTAATTGAATTTTGAAAAAAATGACACTTTTTCAAAAGTTTGCACGGGGGGGTACCAATACATGCTAAGAATAAAAAACCCACAAATTTAGACTTTTGATATCAAAAACACTTCTAGACAGTTGCAATATGACTGGGCATTATGTTTACCAAGTATCATGAACTAACTGCAAGTCTTTCTTTGTCAACAAACAATTTGAAGTATGCAAATTTTAAATTGTACACACACACAGAGAAAACAATGGCCATTCATACTAAATATACAAAAAAAAATCATAAAAAATCAGAGGAAAGATAGACAGATTTGAAAGTTTCTGATGATACTAACATGGTTACAAACCAGCTTTTGTGTAAGTATGAAAGAGTTGACTTGTTTGGTACTATTTGTTTAAATTTTGAGATGAATTATTTTGTTTTAAAAGTTTCCGCGGGAGGGGGTACCAATATGCAAAGAATAAAAAACTCACAAATTCAGCTTTCTGATATCAAAAACACTTTTAGGCAGTTGCAATATGATCAGGTATTATGTGTACTAAGTATCAGAAACAAACACCAACTCTTTCTTTGTGATCAAGCAATGTTTATTATGTCAATATCATAATGTGCACACACGCACACAGACAATAATAGCCATTCACATTACATAAACAAAAAAAATCATAAAAAATCATAGGAAAGATATATAAAGTTGAAAGTTTCTGGAGATACTAACATAATTACAAACCAATGTTTGTGCAAGTATGAAGGTGTTGAGTTGTCTCCTGCCATTTTTTTTTTTATTTATTGATTTTTTTTTTAATTGCGCGGCAGGGGGGTGGGGGATACCATATATGAAAAGAATATAAAACCCACAATTTAAGATTATTGAAATCAAAAACACATCTAGACAGTTGTAATATGATTGGATATTATGGGCACCAAGTTTCAGAAACCAGCTGTAAGTCTTTCTATGTACAACCTCTCCTCAAAAATCTGCATTGGCTTCCTATCCAAGCAAGGATTGATTACAAACTTTCAACTCTCTGCCATTCCTTTTTCTCTGGAACTGCACCTCTCTACCTCTCAAACCTTCTCTCTGTATACACACCATCACGTCAACTTCGTTCCTCTTCTGATTCAAAAATACTTAACGTTCCTCATGTCAGAACTGCTACCTTTGGACAACGTTCTTTCTCCTTTGCAGCCCCCAAAACATGGAATTCCCTTCCACGTGAAATTAGAGAAATCTCATCAACTCCGTCTCTCAAAAAAGCTCTGAAAACTCACCTTTTCAAGAAATACTATAACCTTTAAATTCTTCTGGCCTACCCTTTAATGTCTAGCTTATTTGGCTGTCTCGTGTGCTGCTTCGTGTTGTTTATTAAGTGACATGTTATTTAGTAATGATTGTATAATTAATCTCTTGTGTATGTATATCTGTGTTCAGGTTTGTATGTGTGTATGTGAGTGAGTGAGTGATTGAATCAGTGCGTGTGTATGTGTGTCTGTGTCTATGCGCGCGCGTGTGTGTGTGTGTGTGTGTGTGTGTGTGTGTGTGTGTGTGTGTGTGTGTGTGTGTGTGTGTGTGTGTGTGTGTGTGTGTGTATGTATGTGTGTGTGTGTGATCCTTTATCCTTAACTTAATGTTGCTTAGGTTTTTTATAACAAGTTACCAATGTGTTATCTATCACTATTTTTAATTTTGACTTGATTTGTACATCACTGTTGCTTGTCTATCATGGATTGCTGCTTATGATAACGTCTGTTAAGTGCACAGAGCTCTGGCATCTTGTTGGAGGAGTGCGCTATACAAATGCTTCATTATTATTATTATTATTATTATTAAACAAGCAATGTTCATTATATCAATATTATAATGTTATAAAAAAATCATAGGAAAAACAGACAGACTTGAAAGTTCCTGATGATACTAACATGGTTATAAACTGACTTCTGAGCAAGAATGAAATTGTTCACTTGTTTGGTACTATTTTTTTTTAATTTTGAAGTAAATTATTTTGTTTTTAAAGTTTGCGCAGGGGGGTACCAATACATGCAAAGAATAAAAAAAACCTACATTTAGCTTTTTGATATCAAAAACACTTCAAGACAGTTGTAATATGATTCAGTATTATGTGAACAAAGTTTCAGAATCCAGCTGCAAGTCTTTCTATGTAAACAAGCAATGTTCCTTATGTCAATGTTATATACACACACACACAGACACAGCTATGGCCATTCACACTTCATGAACAAAAAAAAATCATAAAAAATCATAGGAAAGACAGACAGACTTGAAAGTTTCTAGTGATACTTACATGGTTACAAACTGAATTTTGTGCAAGAATGAAACAGTTGACATGTTTGATACAGATTTTAGAAATTTTATTGTAAATTATTTTACTTGCAGCTGGATTCTGAAACTTTGTTCACATAATACTGAATCATATTACAACTGTAAATTATTTTGTCAAAAGTTTGTGCTGGGGGGTACCAATATATGCAAAGAATAAAAAAAAACACAATTTAGCTCTATGATATCAAAACACTTCTAGACAGTTGCAATATGATTGGGCATAATGTGTACCAAGTTTCAGAAACCAGCTGTAAGTCTTTCAATGAAAACAAGCAATGATTATTAGGTCAATGTTGTAATGTACACACATGCCCAAAGACAACAACAGCAATTCAGACTACATCATAAAAAAAAATCATAGGAAAGACAGATAGACTTGAATTAGTTGAAAGTTTCTGGTGATACTAACATAGTTATATAACTTTTGAGCAAGTATGAAAGTGTTCATATGCCTTCTACTATTTTTTTTAAATTTTGAAGCAAATTATTTTGTTTCAAAAGTTTGCGCAGGGGGTACCAATATATCCAAAGAATAATAATAATAAAAAAAAGTTAGCTTTTTGAAATCAAAAACACTTCTACACAGTTGATATATAACTGGGCATTATGTGTACCAAGTATAAGAACCTAGCAGTAACTCTTTCTTTGTCAAGAGGCAATGTGTAGTATATGTTATAGTACTTATACTTTACAAACACACACACACTGACAACAAATTACAATGGTCATTTGCATTAGGTAAAGAAAAAAAATCATACATAATCACAAGAAATATTGAGACTAGAAAGTTTGCAATCATGTACACAATAAAAGTGTACAAGAGCAAATAAGCAAGCTTGAAATCATGTTTCAGTGATTCATTCTGAATTGAAAATAAGAAATACAAACGTTTTGGGGGTAGTTTGAGCTTAAATCAAGTTATCAGACAGTCATTATATATTCTGGTCCATGTAGTATTCTCTGCACATGTTTTGTAACACAGATTTACTCCTGTTCCTGAATCCAACATCAGTCCTGAATCCAACAAGGGGGGTGGGGGTGGGGGGCGTGGTTCTGCACATGCTCGACATGCAGACCACTCTCTTTGTCCTCAGTAAATTGCTGATCACAGGGAAGAATGTGAAGTTCTCGTTCCATGGTTTTAGAAAAATGTCCAGAAACGCTTCAGTGTTCTCTTCACCACCCACTTCCATCTCCTCAGCACTGTCGTCGTCAGCAGGCATCGCTTCGTCCGACTCTGTGTCATACTCGGTACTGAGTCAAAGACCGAGTCTTGGTCACTGGAAGTGTCACCGAGTTGAGGGCCGACATCCGAGTCTATCACAACAAACTCACTACACATCGAGTCATCTTCTTCTTCAACGTCTGAGCCTTCAGTCTGAAGCTGTTCGATTCGTTCAAGCACTTCTGGTGCCGTGTAGCCACGAGTTTGTCTGCTTCGCTTTGTTGACGTCGAAGGCGCCGCCATTTTGATAACACGCAGCAGGCGACACGGAGCTACTACCCTTACACATTCGCATTCAGCACAGACAATGAAGCCTTGTTGCTCGCGGGAATGGTGCAGATGCACTCATAAATGAATGAACTAGAGGCCTGTAGTGCTTAGTTTCGTACACAGTCCAGCTCCGGCGAAGAAAAATACAGAAAGCAAAAGTACCGAACTCGGTACGTTCGGGCTGAAACGTTGTGCGAGCAGGGTACCGATATCGGTACGTTCGGGCTCTAAGAGTTAAAACTGAAAAAGTAAATCTACAAATGAAAAAAATAAGTAAAAAAAAAAAAAAAAAGACTCCAGCTTGTCAAAATTAAACATTAAGAAAGTCAGCCCATCCACATCAATCTGGACCCTATGCAACAGCACTTACCAAATGGCGTGAAATGCGCTCGCCCGCTCGCTTTCGCGACCAAATTTACAGTCGGGCGAGTCGAGGTGCCGGTAGCGGTAGCCCAAATGGCGAATAGGAATTCTGACATGACATGATGCAGGCACCACAGTCAGCTTGATCGAGCGTGTTGTCGATCCAGCTGACTGTGCAGGCAGCCTGGCACCAGTGTTTTTAACTTCTCCGATCATCGATGTGCGAGTCGTCTGCTTTTGCCAATTTGGCCGGCGGAAACCAGCTTCCGCGCATGCGCTACGAATGCGGTATGTTTGCAAAACATCCGGCCACCATGTGGAAGTTTGGTGTCGGAGCGCCTCCCCCTCCAAAAAAAACGAAAGAAGACAAACTTCAGCAGTCCCAACAATATGAGGACAAGAGTGAAAGGAAATTCCTCCCAAGAGGAAGTTAAAAGGCGGTTCATACGATTTAGCTCGAATATGATGAGAAGTGGACTTCATGTTCTGCACGTTGGAAGTCGTCAGTGCCAGGGCATTCCTTAATTTGTCGCGTGCATTGATATGTGTACTGAAATTCCTTTTCATTTTCATTTTCACAACCCTCTCAGTCTCAGTGATGATGAAGAAGGACATGAAAGGCTAAACTGAATATTTCAAACACAGCCCACCTGCCATCTTGCATGACTGTCTTGCTACTATTTGACCAAAGCCCAATAGTCAGCTAGTCACTACCTCGCTGTACTACTAAGTGTACTCCTACCCTACAGTATTAGGTTATGTTTGTTGAGATATGTTGAGATTATTATTATTTTGGTGTTTGCGCAGAATCGAACAAAGGCTGTACATTCCCACAAGAATAAAACACAAAACAAATTTCAACTTGGTCTTGATTTGAATTCAATACTTGTACTAGTTGTAGTTGAACTGTTGAATGGCAGTGTGTGTGTGTGTGTGTGTGTGTGTGTGTGTGTGTGTGTGTGTGTGTGTGTGTATGTATGTGTGTGTGTGTGTGCGTGTGTGTCTGTGTTTGTGTGTGTGGGCACGCGTGTGTGTAAAATGACATCTTCGCTATTGTGGCTACCAGATTTTTTTTCGGGCTACCAGTTTTGCTCAAGTGGTAGCCCGAATGGCTACCATGGTCCTGACACATTTGGTAAGCGCTGTTACAGTGTACATGCCTTTTGTATCACACATGCATTTTTTTTTTTTTTTTTAACACAGAAGTGCTCCGTTTCTGAAACTCTGGTAGTCTGAGCAAATGATAGGACTACACCACCACCCCTAACCACTCATAGTCATACTTCTAATGTGACTATCACAAAGATCACAATTAATCCTTCAACTGTATGAATTCAAAACATCTCTGTTTGACAGAACTTCCTATAATACCCATAGCTCTGTTGGTTAGTGCTGGTCCAAATATGCTGAGATCACAGGTTCAACTCATACAGTCCACACTTTTTAATTTTTCCATTCAATTATCAATTTTTTTTTTTTTATAATGGATCCTATGTGGACCCCATGAAGTTTCCTTTGTTAGGTGGCCCACAAACATTTTTATTTTGTCATTTACTTTTATCACCTTTACTTTTCATTCTTTTTAATGAACCCTTTACCACCAAATGGCATTTGTGGCATAAGTGACAACTTTCATGAACTTCTTCCTGAGCACTGTACAGAATTAAAAACCGGATGACATGATTTGAAAAAAAATACATACATATAGATCTATATATATATAAATGAATACTCAAAAATATGTTTAGATATCATATTTACATGATTTTTTCCATTATTTTTTCAATTTTTAAAATGGATCCTTTCCCATCATGTGGCCTCTGCAGTGTTCATAAGCACTCTAAAAATATTAAGAATAATTCCATTTGTATACAACAAACAGTTCTGTCAAAGCACACTAAATCCACTTTATACAGAAAAAAAAGCAAACCAATGACCAAAATAAAATACAAAAAATAAAAACAGAAAAGGACGGCATACAGCACATTTATATATTTATCATTTATGCAGTACAAACATGGATACATTAATACAGTACACATAGTCAATTCATCAAAAATAATAACAGATCATACTATGAAATCAGTAATATCTAGTTTACGAAAAATATATTCATAAGGAAGAAAAACATAAAAATCATTTAGATCTAATGACTACACTATTTCACTCACTCACACACACAACACAACACACACACACACACACACACACACACACACACACACACACACACACACACACACACACACAAATGTACAAATCTATACAGGTAGGAGTGGTGTGGCAAAAAGTTTAAAACACAGCTAAGATCAACAACAGATAACCACATGAAATAAAAAAAACTAACATGAGCTTGCAACGACAAGAAAACAAAACAACAACAAAATCCAAATCTTGTATTTATATATATATGTGTGTGTGTACAAAAGACCTACAAGTCTGCCAAATTTTAACACTCACACCTAAATTTGCAACATGACAGAAATCCAGATTGAAAGTTCTGATTACTAAGGACAAAAAGATAAATTATCATACGCCATGTCTCCAGCAAGTGATAAAACTCATCTATGAATATTCAGTCTGTCAGCTTATCTGTTCTGCTGAATGGTGGGCAGTAGACACACAATTACATCAATTTTTTTTTTAAGCATACTGGAAATACATCTAAAACATTTCACTTTTTTTTTAAATCACCCTAAATATAAACTGTGTGCCAGAGCAAATACTTGGTAAACCCATAAATTGAAACAATGCAGCAAAAATCACTCTCTACAGTCATAAAGTTGGATGTATAGATAATTTATTACATTTAATGAAATCATTTTAAGCAAAGTATTAAAACTAATCAATAATTGAAGAAACACAATTACTGACATTTGCAAACTGAATGCACTCTTTCTTTACATCATTAATTGACGTATAAACAGACCAATACAAATAGATTCAAATTACTCAGCAGGTCTCAATAGCTCGGTTGGCTAAGCTGCGTAAGCAACTGATTCACATGCTATCCAGTGATGATTGTGGGCACAAACCTCAAGGTTTGCTACAGTAATTAAACTGGCCTTCTTACTGCCCATCTTCAAAAAAACCTGTTGTTCTGCCCATGTTGGTATAAGATTATTTAGTAAATTCTCCTTCCCCTGCTTTTAGCAGGATTGTTATCCCTGTCACTCATATCACCAGAGGTAGGCGCTGACATAAAAACTGAACCAAATCAATCAGTCAATCAATCAATCCATTTATCTGAATCTTCAGCCTTCCACTGTAATTTTCTCTTTATACAGCACTGAACCACAGTTCACTCAAGAGTTTGCTTTGTCATCATATTTGTTGGGGTTTTTTCACAACTAATGTACAAGTAGGTTTCACAGATTTATAGGATCCTATTTAAACAACATTAAATCAAACACAAATGTGACCCACCAATTCATGCAAATAGGAAAAGAAAAACACTCAAAATCAAATAGAATCAGAATGCATATCTAATATAACAAAACAGGACAGGAGCAAATTTCAGCCTACTGGCCTTTGTCAAGCATGAACATAAGACAAAAAAGAACAAATAAACAACAGAGAGCAGAAAAATGGAATACATGTAGAACTGTATGATGTGGAAGGATGGAGTATGTTATGAAAAGAATTAACAGTCTGCCCGGAAAGCTTTTACTTTTTGGCCTATATCAATACCTTTTCGGCTTTTTTACAAGAAGAAAGCTAACAGAAATAATCACTTCAATTAACATCATTTTAAAAGTATTTCCTCTTTTATCTATTTTCTTATGGTGTTTGTTTCTAGTCTGTACAGTATTGTTGATATTTGGCAATATTTTACACTTCGGTCAAAATTGTGTGATTTGAGGGAAAAGTTGTGCCCCCTTGACTGTCACTCAATTGATTTAAGACTGACAAGTAAACAAATTTGAAAAAAATAAATACAAAAAGTCAAAGACTCCAGCCTGTCAAAATGAAACATTAAGAAAGTCAGCTTATCCACATCAATCTGGACCCTATGCAATAGATGTGTACATGCCTTTTGATTCACATGTGCATTTGTTTAATTAAAAAGAAGGCTCCGATTCTGAAACTTTGGCAGTTTAAGCAAATGATAGGACAACATCACCCCTAACCACTCATGTTTCTTATGCGACTATCACGGCAGATCATAATTAATCCATCAACTGTATGGATTCATGACATTTCTTTTTGATAGAACTTGTTATGAGACCCAATAGCTCTGTTGGTTAGTGCTGGTCCAACATGGCGGAAATCAAGGTACTCCGAGATCATAGGTTCAACTCATACAGTCCACTTTTTAAATTTTTCCATTCAATTATCAATTTTTTTTTTAATGGATCTTAAGAAGCAGACCCCATGAATTTTCCTTTGTTAGGTGGCCCACAAATATTTTTATGTCATTTACTTTTTATCACCTTTACTTTTTATTCTTTTCAATGTGCCATTTGTGATAAGTGACAACTTCCCTGAAATATTTCCTGAGCACAGCAATGCTGTCATTACGAAATTAAAAACCAGATGACATGATTTGGAGGGGGGGGGGGGCGGGGGGCACGGAAAAAAGTTTGGATATTATATGTACACACGATTTTTTTACATTTTTCTTTTCCTTTTTTAAAAAGGATCCTTTTCCATCATGTGGCCTCTGCAGTGTTCATAAGCACTCTAAAAATATCAAGAATAATTCCATTTGCATACAACAAATAGTTCTGTCAAACATGCTAAATCCACATTTCACACACACAAAAATAGTAAATCAATAACCAGAATAAAACAAAAAAGATAATAGAAAAAGGTGGCATATGGGCACATCTATATATTTATATATATACACACACATAGATACAGATAGAATGGTTGGTGTTACCAGGTCTATACATTAATGCAGTATGATTTACTGTAAACATAAACATGAACATAGTTTAAGCACACTTAAGATCAACAACAGATAATAACATGAAATCAAAAACAACAACATGAGTTTGCAACAACAACAAAAACAAAACAAAACAACAACAGCAAATTTTTATATACATATATATATATATAGATATATGTATACAAATCTATCTTTATATATATATATTATATATATATATATATATTATAATTTTAGAAGAAGACCTACAAGCCTGTCTGTGTGCTTTTACTGTTATTGTTATTGTTGTTTAAAGCCCAGCCGACCCCGTAGAGCCATATCAGGGCTACAACTGCTTCAAAACTTGTAATTACAAAACTTCAACAAAATAATGAAAAGAAAATTAAGTGCACATATCAATGCATTCATGCACATAATCTAATCACATACCCCTGGCATTTACCATTCCGTCCAATTTATAGTACAGGGGATTCAAAAAACACACCTGAATACAAATTTAAGCATACATAAGGACACCAAAACATATTAAAAAAACAGGTATAAGTTATCTAAAAATTGCTTCCGCATATCTCACCTCCCTAGAGCTAAAAATGCACTTAATACACGTACCCGATTACTAATCCTAGGAAAAAGTACTTAAACCTTTCTCGAACACATACATGTGAATGGACCAGCAAGGCAGGAAATGATAGAAGAAATGACAGAAAGCAAAGGAACGAGCCAGAAACAAAGACAGTGACAGAAAAGAGGAAATTTCTAGCACAGAATTTCCAGGGGCGGGGATACTATTTATAATACTGAAAGAGCTTGGCATCCCCACGGGGGAAGTCTGTGTGCATTGTTCTGCTGAATGGTGGGCGGTAGACAGAAAATTACATCGATTTTTTTAAAGGGTACTGGAAATACATTTAAAGTCTGTGTGCTTATCTGTTCTGCTAAATGGTGGGCGGTAGACAGAAAATTACATCAATTTTTTTCAAAGGGTACTGGAAATACATTTAAAGTCTGTGTGCTTATCTGTTCTGCTAAATGGTGGGCGGTAGACAGAAAATTACATCAATTTTTTTCAAAGGGTACTGGAAATACATTTAAAGTCTGTGTGCTTATCTGTTCTGCTGAATGGTGGGCAGTAGACAGACAATTACATCAATTTTTTTAAAGGGTAATGGAAATCCAGTTAACAGATTTCACATTATTTAAAATCAGCCTAAATATAAAATTGTGTGCCAGAGCAAGTACTTGGTAAACCCATAAACTGAAACAATACAGTAAAAGTCACTCTACAGTCATAAACACTGATGTATAGCTCATAATTTATTACATTTAATGAAAACAGTTTAAGAAAAATATTAAAACTGTAGTAAATAACTGAAGAAACAGAATTATATACTGAAATTTGCGAATGGAATGATGCTTCCTTTATAGATCATTAACTGATGTATAAACAGACTGACACAAATTGATTCAAATTATTCCGCTGGGTCTCTAGAGCTCAGTTGGCTAAGCGTCTGATTCACATGCTACCGAGTGATGATTGTGGACACAAACCTCAAGGTTTGCTACTTTAAATAAACTGGCCTTCTTACTGCCCATCTTCAAAAACACTGTTGTTCTGCCTATGTTGGTATTGGATTATTAAGTAAATTCTCCTTCTCCTGTTTCAGTGGGATAGTTATCCCTGTCGCCCATATCGCCAGAGGTGGGTGCTGACATAAAAACTGAACCAAATCAATAACTCTGTCAATAAATCCATTCATTTGAATTTTCAGTCTTCCACTGCAATTTCCTCTTTTTACAAAGAACCAAAGATCACTCAAGAGTTTGCTTTGTCATCATGTATGTTTGTTTTTTCGCAACTAATCTACAAGGTTTTGCATACCTACAGGATCCTATTTAAATAACATTAAATCAAACACAAATGTGACCCACCACATTCATGCAAATGGGAACCAGAAAAACACTCAGAGTGCATATCTAACAAAACAGGAAAAGAGCAAATTTTGGCCAACTGGCCCTTGTCAAACATGAACATAGGACAACAAAGAACAAATCAACAACAGAGAGCAGAAAAATAGAATATTCCATGTACTACATGTACCGTATCTATGTGGAAGAATGGAGTATGTTATGAAAATAAATAACAGTCTGTCAGGAAAGCTTTTGCTTTTTGGCCTATAAAAATACCTTTTCGGCTTATCTATAATACGAAGCCGTCTCAATATGACAGAATACAATCTGATATTGTTTCTAAACTGACAACTATGAAAGCAAAACAGAAAACAGGAAACAACCAAACATCTAGAAAAACAACCTCCCTGGTGGAAAAATGACAGAAATTGCCTGGAAAGAAAAACGAGCTGCTGTAAAAACCTGGCAAAAACACAGAAGAAGACATCACTCTGACATTGAGAGCATTAGAAAAACGGACAAGTATAAAAGAAACATGGATGAAAAACAGAACCATAGCCCAGAAGCAAAAGACAATAAATGGACACAATTCTGTGAAAGACTCAGTGCTGATATAACAGTCACAATTCTGGCAGTGCTATCAACAAATGGAAGGGAAAACCACAAACACCACGATACCAGATATCACCAACACAGATGGAACCATGTTAAGAACAAACGCAGAGAAAGGACAAGCCCTACTAAAGCATTTCATACAACTGAGGATCAGAAAAATCTTGAAGAGAAAAGAACATTCATTGTGGACCTAAACAAAAAAACTGGCACAGACTGGCCTAGATGATGAAATAACTGAACAAGAAATGCACTAACTGACTAAGCACTTGCACAGTGCAGAAAAGACACAGCTCCTGGTCCATACAAGATTTGAAACTGTGACATCAAAATGCTGTCTGAACACAACAAAAGTGAATTGTACACCCTCTATCAAGACAGTTTTGAGAAAGGTCAGGTTCCTGAGGACTGGACACACAGCTTCCTAAAAGTACTACCGAAACCGGGTAAAGACCACCGCAGACTAAATGGATATCGCATCCTGACTATGCAAAACGTAACTTGGAAACTGACTGAAAACACAATAGCAAAGAAATTAGCTAGAGAAGACAGGAAAACATTCACACCTAATCAAGGAAGAGGAAAAAGTACATGGGAAAACGCAGCTGCCTTTGCTCATAAAGTCTACAAATGTTTTCAGAACAAAGAAGAAACCCTAGCTGTAGCCACTGACCAAGCGAATGCCTACAATAAAGTACAGTTCACATTACTCATGGAATACTTCAGCGATATGATGTCAGCATGACAGTCACAAGATGGACTGCTGCTAGTGCTACACTCTAAGAGCAAACAGTAGTCCTACAACTGGGAAACTGGTGTTCAGCACCACAAATTCTCCCTGGGACTTCCTCAAGGATTACCTCTTTCCCCTGTTCTCTACAATATACAAAAGGGCTTGCTGACCCAAATAACAACGGACTAGCCCATATCCTCATTTTTGCTGATGACGGACTCATCTACAAGACAGGTAAGAATGCTTCAAGGTATCAAGAAATCCCTGAAGTAGACAGAAAAGCAAAAAAGAACTGGATGACAAAAGAAACTTGGGGCTTGAAGGAGAAATGGAGGAAGGCAAAGAGAAACGAGGAGATATACAGGAAGATAAACCAAGAAATCACGAATAAGTGCAATGAAGCTAAGGAAGCTTGGCTGAAAACAAAATGCAAAAAAATAGAGGACCGACACAAAACGGATCCTCAGGGTACGTACAGACAAACTGAAGAAATTGTCCACAAGAAAAATACATGCACATCAACTGGTTGCTTAAAATCTAAAGATGGCACGCTTATCATGGAAAATGACAAAATATTAGACAGAAGGGGACAGTAGGCTACATCAAAGACCTTTTTGAAGGTGACAGAAACGAAGAATACATTATAAAAAAGAACTTAGAAGGACCACTCATGATGAAAGATGAAGTTAGAGCAGCACGGAAAAAGATGAAACCAGGAAAAGCCCCAGGACCAGACAACATTACCACAGAGATGATTGAAGCCCTGGAGGAATTTGGAATTGAAAAAAATAAGTCCTCCTAAATGAAGTTTACGACACTGGGACATAAAATCAATTTTCATTGCACTTCCAAAGAAGACAGGGGCTATAGAATGCGAACTCCATCGCACAATCAGTTTGATGAGTCATGTAACAAAAATTCTATTAAGAATAATCATGATGAGGACAAGGAATAGAAAATCAAAAGAGAAATAGCATGCAGAAGAACAGTGTGGATTTGTGGAAGGGAAAGGAACTATTAATGCCATATACATCCTAAGAACTACCATTGAGAGGTCAATCAAGATGAATAAAGATTTGTATTTATGCTTTGTTGATTATACCCAGGCTTTCGATCGGGTAAGACATGATGAATTGATCAACCAACTAGAAAGACTCAATACTGATGGAAAAGATCAACGAATAATCAGAAATATGTAGGCTACTAGGAACAAACAGCTGTAACGAGAATAGAAAACGATAAACTCTTTCCAAAACATCAAAAGAGGAGTCAGACAGGGTTGTGTTTTGTCACCAGATCTGTTTTCACTATATAGCGAAAACATCATGAGAAACCTAGAGGAAGATCCTGGATTAAAGGTTGGAGGAAAAATGATAACATTTGATACGCAGATGACACCGCACTAATTGCAGAAAATGAAAGGGACCTACAAAACCTTGTGGATATAATAGAAATAGAAAACAAAGGTAAGGGGTTGGAACTAAACAGGAGGAAGACTGAAGTCATGGTGATCAGTAAAAAAAACATGAAATCCCCTTATGCAAAAAAACAGCAAACGGCACAACCTTGAGACAGGTTGGCAAGTTGAAAAACCTGGGAACGATCATTTCACCAGATGGCAGATGCACATCACAAATAGCCAGCAGAATCGGCCAAGCCAAAACAGCATTCAAGAAGATGAATAGCACTGTTACCAACAAATGCCTATCAATCAGGAAGAGAGTTCTTGAATGCTATATAGAAACAATACTGTTGTACAGTTGTGAGGCGTGAACAGTCAACAAGCAAAGCCAGAACAAGATTGAGGCAGCCGAGATGTGGTTTCTGAGAAGAATGTTGAGAGTTCCACAGACAGCAAAGAAAACAAACGAGACAGCCTTGATGGAGGTAAACACAAGTAGATCATTCATAAGGAAGATTAGGAAAAGACAGGCAACATTAATAAGCAATTTTTCGAGGAGAGGGGAATTGGATCACCTGATCACAATGGGAAAGCTGGAGGGAAAGAGAGCACCAGGTAGACCCCGGGAGAAGATACTACACGGACTTGCAGAGTGGCTGAAGACAAGGAGAGTGGAAGAGATGCTTGAGGCAACAAGAGATAGAGACAGATGGAAGTCCATAATCGCCAACGCCATGAGGCAGGGCACCTAATGATGATAATGAGGGGGTGGGGGTGGGGGCTTTCTGGTGTGTGAGACAAGTTTATACAGAATAAGTAGATTGTGTTGTGATGCAGACCTTTAATTATTCATTTATTTATACTTTATATGTATGTTTCTTTTTCTGAAGATGGATACACGCATACACATGTCATTTACATGTAACCAAGATTATTCCAGTGACAGGCCGATACAATACCTGTATAATGAATAGACTGGGTAAACCATAGGGTAGGTAGGGCCTCAGGACCTGGACAGCTCATGCATTTATGTGCAGGCTTAAGGCATGTGCCATGATCACCATACCCATGTATGACACCTATGATATTAGTGCATATAAAATTCGTTCCGAGCGCATAGATGTCTTGAGCGGAAAGAGCAGCCACTTCGGTCCAAAAAATGGCTCCGCGCGCCCGCCACCTCCTCCCACCCGCCATACGTAAAGCCAGCTGCCAGCTTCTCTGGCATGTGAGAAAGTGGCCGAGGCAAAAGGTGGCAGTGCTTGGTGTGCTGCAAATAACTGCTCTAATTCACGGAAGAAAGGATGGAGAATGTTTCTATTTCCCAAAGATATTGAGAGGTAAGTTTGGAGACACAGTCGGTATTATAATTAAAAGAAGTAACACGCATACACATGTGTACATAATGTTGCATTTCACGCTGAGGTCGGATATGTGGCGAGAGTCTGAAATGTCTGGGAAGACAATTGTTTCATTGCCCGAGCGTGTCTGTGTGTGCGAGTGTGTGTGTGTGTGTGTGTGTGTGTGTGTGTGTGTGTGTGTGTGTGTGTGTGTGTGTGTGTGTGTGCGTGCGTCCGGTAATAATGATAACGTATGAATGTGTGCTAATATGTACGCAAGAATGATAATCTGAAAGAACCTTACCCCACCTTGATATTTACTGATTGTTATTCATTCCAACAGATGAAAGAAGTGGAAGATAAATACCAACGAGAAGATCTGCTGAAAAGAGCAACAGACTATATCAGTAGGAACTGCTTCTTGTGTTTAGATCACTTTGAGGATAACCAGTTCATGAAATCTGCCAAACAGAAGTTCATTTGGTCTGCTATCCCAACGCTGTTTTGTGTTCATAATCCACCTCCGCAAATGACCACCAAAAGGCTTTCGCCACCAAAATGGGTTGGACAACGAGATAAGAAAAAAACAAAAACAAAACAAAACAAAAAAAAACTAAGTAGGCCTACATGGGATCAGAGACAAGTAAATTATCTAAAACTCTTTTGGAATCTCAGACTCAGTTCTGTACTGCACGACACCAAAAAACAAACCGCAACAACATCCAAACGGCAAAACAGAAAAGTATTGAAGTCTGCTCACTTATGATCTGTGGCACTCAGTACTGACAGTTTTCTTCGCAGACAATCGTTTTGCAGAAACCCACAGAGTGGGGGTGGAGGGGAAGAAGACAGGGATGGAGGAGACGGACACGCACGCACACACTTATAATTCGTTACATAGTTCATACTCAGAGTTACACTTCGCTAGTTTATTGCTTCAAAAGTTGTTGTTGTTGTTGTTGTTGTTGTGTGTGTGTGTGTGTGTGTGTGTGTGTAGTAAGCTTCTTCATTTGTTATCTTTTCTTTCAATCTTTATAATTCTTTACACTCTCTGTTCATAGTTACAGTTAACTGGTAGTTTATTGTTTACATAGTTGTAGTACGCTGCTTCATATGTTATCTTTTCGCTTCCCTCTTCTTCTGCCCCTCCTGCATCTACATTCCCTTCCCCACGTCGTTTTCTTTTCTTTTTGTGTAGGCCTATTATTTTAATACGTTTTTGGTCTAAAATCACTTTAGTGAATAGACATTAAACCAGTGACCCCACACACACACACACTATTATAGTGAAAAGACGTTAAATCAAAGAACGAACGAACACACACACTCACTCATTCATTCACTCACACACACAACTTCAGATATGAGAGAGGGAGGGGGAAGGAGAGAGAGACAGACAGACAGACAGAGCATTCATAAGTCTTCTTGTGTGACACATTCGCGAAGTTCTTCGATGTTTGTGATATCGATAAGTTAATCTTTGTGTGTGTGTTTCTGTGTGTGTGTGTATGTATGTGTGAATGTATGTGCTGTGTGTCTCTATGTGTTTGTGAAAGAAAATGTGGGAGAGAGAGAAAGAAAATGAGAATCAGAGAGAGAGAGAGAGAGAGAGGAGAGAGCTTGGATCAGTGTCATAGGAGTTTGCCTAAGATCAGCCCTTTTAATTAAATAGTTATGAACCCTCAAACAATTACAAGTTCAAGTGAATCATCTATCTCGGTCAATATGCGATTTTGCCAACGAAATAAATAGACTACAAACTTGAAATGTTTGTATTCCTCTGGAAAAGAAGTTTACTTGTACGAATGGTTTCGACCGTGTGTGTGTGTGTGAAGAAAACTCGCTGACCTCTAGATCTAGATCTAATATTACGGACACGCACGCACACACTTATAATTCGTTACCGGTACATAGTTCATACTCAGAGTGACACTTCGCTAGTTTATTGCTTCAAAAGTTGTTGTTGTTGTTGTTGTTGTTGTTTTTGTTTGTGTGTGTGTGTGTGTGTGTGTGTGTGTGTGTGTGTGTGCGCGCGTGCGTGCGTGCTTGCGTGTGTGTCTGCTTCAGCGCTTAGATTTGATTTTATCAAGATTTTGCGCTATATAAATATTGTAATTATTAATTATTATATTAATATACATCTCTGTAGCATCCGTCTTCTGCCCAGCCGTGCTTTACACACAGGCAACACGCTGGTGTCAACGTTTGGGGAAGGGTGCGGCCGCCTGTTGCAGCCGGCGAGCGAGGGCCACTTTGCTTAGAGGGCGGTAAGAAGCAGTGACTGCTCTTTCCGTAGGTAGGCCTACTATACTCTTTGCTGAAACTGAAACTGGGCTGTTGCCTTCGTGGCTGGTAGGGTGCGCGTTTTGGTTGGTTCTTGTGCTGGGATCTGACATCTTGGGAATGTTACTGCTGCTATAGTTGTTGTTGTTATCATTTTCATCATTTATCGTGTACTATTGTTATCATTATTATTATCATAACTACTACAATTATTAGTATTATTTTATACTCAATCCTGCTTCAATTGCTGCGAATGGCTTTGCAAGGATCATGCAAAGAACGTCTGCGAAGAGTGTGTTTCCCTTGTCACTGACCCTGCAGTCATCAGCATCACCGAGCAGAATGACTCTCATCAACTCTCACAGCCCATGACGGAATAGGCATTTAGTTGTAGGCATCACCAGCCTCAAGACCGCTCAATGTCCCAATGCTAGGAAGCCCATGGCAAAGTTCAGCTGTGCGCCTGTTATGATCCAACTTACTTCGAACACTGCCTACTAAGCCCCCTGCTAACAACGATGATCACTCAGTCAAGGAAGTGTGGAAGAGTTACAGTAGAACTGAAAGAAATTGAAACTGAGGTTATTACGTGGTCAGGGTATGAAGAGCCATAGAATCGGGGACAGTTGCTTTCTCTCTCCATCTTCCCTAGCATTTATAGAGAGGAAAGAGAGAGAGAATATCTTTTATCTCTCTCTCTCTCTCTGTTCGATGATATATATATATATATAGATATAGATATATAGATATATTCTCTTGCTCTCCCCGGTATAAATAATCGATATATATATATGCACACACACACATACACTCCCACCCCAGCATATATACTGAGGGGGTACGGTGACTGGATAGCAAAGGAAAACAAAAGCAAGCGAGTCTCCTCTAAAATATTACTGACAGAGTTTGAAAAAAGAATCAAATTAAAGAAGAGCATAAAAACAGATCTGGACTCCTCTGTACTTCTGAGCTTCCCCATCCACGTTGTTGGTGGGTCAGTGGTAGGATCCTATTGTTTGTATTCTTTGTCTTCATAGACTGAATTCCTAAAAGAGGCTGGTTTGGTTAGTGGTGGTCACTGTTGTTTATTCTCACAGTATAACAACAGATTTGAACAGTTTCAGTCGTTTAGTTTGAAGAATAGTGGGTGATATCCTAACGTACAGTGTGTGTATGCGCGCGTTGTATGTATGTGTGTGTGTGTGTGTGATGTGTGTGTGTGTGAGTGTGCGTGTGGACTATTATAGTTTTGATGAAGGCCCTACATTTGGTTTATTCACATTTCCAAGGTATTTTTGTCATTATTTCCTGAAGGACTGCAGTTCGTCTTTGTCAGATATGTATGAAAATGTGCAAAGTTTTACACTGCTGTTTCACAAACTTGTATAGATGCTTATTGTTCACATAGTACTCCTTCAAATTAGCCCGTATTCTTTATTGTTCTGATTATAGGCTGTGGAATCTGTCAGTCTTCCTGTCTGTATATATTGAAAAGTCTGTCTACCTGTCTGTCTCTGCATATATTTGACAATGTGTCATGACACGCATGCTCATGTGTTTCCAGTATCAGCTGAACGTAATAATTTTTATCTACTCAGTGATCTCAAGTGAATGCAAATATGTAAATAAAATTGGTGTGAAAATCGCATTCGCTGTTTCTTGTCACTGTTGAATTGCTGAATGAAAGATGTCTTAGTTGCTTAGTTGCTAGATCAGCTTGCTTTGTGTGAACGCTTTTTTAAAGGCTGTTTGTACTCCCATATTCACGCACTCAAACGTTCGTACTTTTTTTTTCTGCACTGCATTACATTGAAATGTTCGTGCACATAACACTTATGAGTTTTATGCCAACATGCATTCATAACTCTCTTTCCCTCTCTTGCTCTTTTATTAGCAATGCTGCATGAAAAATTGAAATTGGGTTTTGAGTTCAAAGATGTATATGGTTTTGAAGATATTGTTGTTCTAAGTAAAATGCAGTTTAAATTTTTCAAATCGGACTAATAGTTCACGAGATATTCCAATTTGAAGCGTCAAAAATTTCTTAAATTTTGGTACCACGTTTTAGTGGGACAAAGAAGAGATGTGTGGGACAGCTGTCACAGAACAAACCCATCAAATGGCATGGTATGCTGATTTTGCTGGAAATGACATTCATTTTGTAATTGTGAGAGACAGACAGGATCAAATGTCATGAAATTTTGATCGTTGATGTATTTTTGTATGCCGAATTGAATGAAACCATTATCGTAACTCTGCGACAAGCCATTTTTGTCTTATTACAGGAAACATGATATTTGGCATGTTTTATTAGTTTTTCATTAATAATTGCCCATATTGTATTTATAACAGACAAAAATGAAGCTAGAAACAAAACAAAGATATATAATCATTTCATGAGATAGATATAAAATCATTTTGCTCATCGTTCAAGTGTCTTATTACTGTAAATCAAATCAAAAAAGTCATGACTCGCTACTTCAGTATCTTATGAATAATTTGTAATATTTCATCAGTTTCTGTACATATAAAAGGAAATCTGAGAATCAATGACTTCTGGAATCACTTCAATAATTGAAATATTAAAAATTACTGCATGCTTTTATGCTGCAGTCTATCCAAAAATATCATCCGATCAAAATTCTTCTAAAAACTAAACACACATAACACACATCATACACATACATAACACACAAAGGAAAACATTACAGACAAGATTTTTGTACATTACATTTGATTTTTATTTTATTCATGTGTTTAGGAAAAAAAAATCAGTAGACTGTGGATGAGTCAAGTCCCTGAACATTTAGCACAGCCTGAATCCAAAGAAAACTTCAGGAAGGATATGGGACCATTCGCCATTCAGGAATAGGTCACTTAACTCCTGCAGTAGAGAAATATATGAATCTCTGCATAATACATGCTATTCATTGAGAGATTGGAAAGGAAAGGAAACCATGATGCATAGTCTAAACATCAATATTACTTTAACATTAAGCCCAAACTCGCGACTTTAATTTTTAGCATAATACTTGTAAAAATCTACCAAAGCTGAGCAATCCTGCTAAGTATTTCCAGTGTAATCTTGCCCTTTAATACAAATCAATAACAATAGGCTACTACTAAATAAGATGCAATCTTCCCTTTAAAACAAACTGATGACAATAGGCCTATCCTTTTCAGATACTGACAACAAATTGAAACTATGTAAGCTAACGGATGGTCTACTTTACAAATAATACAACTCATAGCCTTCTATTCAATTGCAAAACCTAAATAAAGAATATTATAACAATGACAGAAGATTTTGTTTTGTGACATTCTAAATCTCTGTGTGTGTTAGTGTGTGTGTGTGTTGTCTCAGAGAGAGAGAGAGAGAGAGGATCATGCCTGTTAACAATGACTTGGATATGAATGTATTGGGGCCTATTTATTTATTTATTCATTTCTTGATCTCTGAGAGAGAGAGAGAGAGAGAGAGAGAGAGAGAGAGAGAGAGAGAGAGAGAGAGAGAGAGATTCATATCAAGGAAAGTACAATGACTTGCACAGAATTGTTTGTTGATTTGAAAAAAAATTATTTAGACCTATTTATTCATTCATTTATTTATTAGAGAGAGAGAGAGAGTTGGGGAGGCAGGTATGCGCACCCCTCTGTTTGGGCAAACCCATTTTCCACGGCTCGGCGAAGCCCGTCGAGCACATAGCATTTTTAGTAGTAAGCTCGCCCGTCGTGGGGTGAGCAGGTCTACACAGCGACATGCAAATTAGCATGACCTCGGGGAGGAAATGGTTGACGAACCTAGCTTCGGCTGACAACTCCGAATCGAGTTCAAACGCAGTTGTCCTTTTCTTGAAAAATACAATGCTACAGATAAAACAGAACTTGATCTGTTGGTTGCTAGTCTTTGTCTGACTGTAACATTATTGTAAATAATGCTTAGAGTTGCGTCCCGTGATTTATGATTAATATGCAGATCGAAATGATTGGTCGGAATAAGATACTACAATGATGGCTGCCTGACTGTTATACAATACTGCTTAAATAAATGTGTTCAGAATTCTACAATATTGTGTTTACCTTCAGTTATATATATTGACTCGAAAGGCACAAGATATAACATGGCGTCATTGTGGGATCGTTTACCAGCATAAGACGTGAACAAGAGCTAAGAAAGAAGCTATTCATGCGACGGTAAACGAACATTAGATTGGTTGCTAAGGAAAACAACCATATCGGATTCCAACCGTTTGTAAACAAACAAAGCTTGATCGTAGAAACACGATGTCAGATGAAGAAGGAGATCATCAAAGTACACAAGCATTACCCAGACGAAAACCAAGAACAGTGAATGTTCCTCCACCTTCAAAGGTTTGCATTAGTAATGGCATTCAGGAATGGAAACGTTTCAAAAGAGGATGGAACAACTACGAAATAGCCAGCCGCTTGAAAGATGAGACAACGGAATACAGATGTGCAGTGTTCCTTGCCTGCACTGGAAAGGAGGCAACAGAGCTACTAGAAGGATTTTCGTTCAAGGAAGGAGAAAAAGAAGACAACATTAATGATGTTATCAAGAAGTTTGAAGAATTTTTCATTGGTGAAAGAAATGAAGTGTATGAGGCTTACGTCTTCAACCAAAAAGTACAAGATAGTTCAGAAAGTTTGGACACATTCGTGACAGAACTAAGAAAATTGGCCAAATCTTGTAACTTTGGAGACCAAGAAGAAAGAATGATAAGAGACAGAATGTGGTGGGCATTGCTGATGATGTTGTCAGAGCTAAGTTGCTTGAAGTCAAAGGGATCACTCTTGAGAAAACCATAGACATATGCAAAGCACACGAAAAAGCAAAAGCACAAGCACAAAGCATGAATGTTTCAGATAAAAAAATCCACAAAATCAGAAAATCTAAACACAAGAAGCATGAAAAGCACGCTGAAAAAGAAAACCAAGAAATCAAATGCACCAGATGTGGATACACACACTTGAAAAAGAAATGTCCTGCATATGGCAAGAAATGCTCAAACTGTTCAAAGTTTAATCATTTCCAAAAAGGCTGCAAAACAAAAAAGAAAAGAGTACACAGCATGCGTGATGACAGTTCAAGTACTGACAATCAAAGTGATAATAACACTGATTCAGACACAGATTCAGAAAATGAAATCAGTGAGATCACAGTCGGAATAGTAACCAAACCAAAGGCAAAAATTGAAGGGAAAGAATTGTTGATCACAGCAGATATACAAAATCAAAGCATCAAATTTAAAGTTGACACAGATGCTCAGGCAAACATACTTCCACTACACACATACCAAATGTTAGACCCAAAACCTGCTCTCAAGAAAACAATGACAAAATTGAGCAGTTACACAGGCGACACACTTAAGACTGTTGGAACATGCAAACTTGAAGTGATGGGCAAAGAATTGAAATTCTTCGTTGTGCAGACCAATCAGCATCCAATCATTGGTCTGGAAGCCACAGAGAAACTTAGCATCATTCAGATCCTGGGTGTTGACGCTGACAAGATATATACAAAATACCCAGAAATCTTTGAGGAACTAGGATGCATTGGCAAAGCACATCACATTGAACTTGACCCAACAGTGAAACCTGTCATTCAGCCTTTGAGAAAAGTTCCTTTTGCACTCAAAGGCAGGATCAAAGAAGAACTTGACCGAATGGAGAAACTGGGAGTCATAGAAAAACAAGACGGACCGACAGACTGGGTCAGCAGCATGGTGGTAGTGGAAAAGCCAGACAAGTCATTGAGAATTTGCATGGATCCCAAGGACCTGAATACAGCCATCAAGAGAGAGCATTTTGCCATGCCGACTGTTGAAGAAGTTACAGCACAGTTAGACGGGGCTGAATTCTTCACAAAACTAGATGCACAAAATGGTTTTTGGCAAATACCACTTGATGAAGAAAGCTCAAAGCTCTCCTGCATGCAAACACCATTTGGCAGATACGTCTTCAAGAGACTACCAATGGGTCTAGCAAGTTCCAGTGAAGTTTTCCACAGAACCATCAAAGAAATGTTCAGTGACATTCCCAGAGTGAAAAACTGGATTGATGACATCCTGTTTTCAGGACGCACACAAGAAGAACATGATGAGGTTTTGGCTGCAACACTGAACAGGGCAAAAGAAAAAAATCTAACACTCAAGAAAAAGAAGTGTGAGTTTTCACAAAAAGAAATAAAATACATTGGTCATGTCATCAGCAAAGAAGGCATCAGACCTGATCCACAAAAGATAGAGGCAATACAAAAAATGCCAGCTCCAAAGAGCAAAAAAGACCTCCAGAGATACATGGGAATGGTCAACTACCTTGGTAAGTTTTGTCCCAGAATGGCTGACTACACTGCACTTTTGCGTACATTGCTGCAGAACAAAGTAGACTGGCATTGGAACCATGAGCAAGAAGAAGCTTTCAAGAAAACAAAAGAAATGCTGACAAAAGCACCCATTCTTGCACATTTCAACACAAAGAAGCCAGTGAAAATTACAGCAGATGCATCTTCAGTAGGACTAGGATGTGCACTCCTGCAAAATGAGAAGCCAGTGGCATATGCATCAAAGTCACTCACAGAAGCAGAACAAAGATATGCACAAATAGAAAAAGAAACACTAGCAATTGTTTTTGCCTGTGAGAAATTCCACCAATACATCTATGGCAAACAATGCTCGGTGGAAACAGACCACAAGCCCATTGAGAGCATCTGGAAGAAACCTTTCAACAGATGTCCTCCCAGGATACAAAGGCTCATGCTGAGACTGCAGAGATATGATCTGAACATCACATACAAACCTGGAAAAGAAATGTATGTTGCAGACATGCTGTCCAGAGCAACAACAATGGAAGCACAGTCACAGTCTCAAACGAACAAAACACAAAAAGAAGAGGAGATTCTTAGAATCCATATGAACAATATCCTGGAAAACATGACCATAGAAGAACAAAAGAGAGAAAAAATGAGAAAAGAAACAGAAAATGACAAAGAATTGAAACTTCTCAAGGAACAAATCCGAAAAGGATGGCCTGCAAACAAAGACAAAGTACCAACAGAGATCAGACAATATTTTCAATACAATGATGAACTTAGTATCATAGATGATCTTGTTTTCAAGGCAGACAGAGTGGTGATTCCCAAATCAATGCAGTCTGAAATGCTGCAAAGGAATCATGAAGGTCATCAAGGTATAGAAAAGTGAAAAAACAGAGCTAGAAAACTAATGTTCTGGCCAGGCATGAACCAACACATTGAAAATATGGTTAAGTCTTGCCACATTTGCACAAAATACAGGAACAAGCAACAAAAAGAGCCACTACTTAGTCACGAAGTACCGCAGAAACCATTGCAGAAAGTAGGAACAGATTTGTTCAAATGGGAAGACCATGATTATGTGCTTGTGGCAGATTATTACTCAAAGTTCATAGAATTTAATCTGCTACCTGATACCAAAAGCACCACAGTGATCACATACATCAAGTCCATTTTCAGCAGACATGGTATACCAGAAGAAGTGGTATCTGATAATGGACCACAGTATACAAGCAAAGAATTTGCCAAGTTTGCAGAAAAATGGGAATTTAAACACACAACGGCAAGCCCAAGGTACCCACAGTCAAATGGATTTGCAGAACGGATGGTACAAACACTAAAAAAGTTGCTGCAAAAAGCTAGAGACAGTGGAGATGATACATACTTGGCTGTACTGAACTACAGATCAACCCCCTTGAGCAGCACACTCCCATCTCCTGCAAAAATACTCATGAACAGAACACTCAGAACAAGACTCAACACACCAGCAAAGAAAAATCAGAAAAAGAAAAACTCCAAAATCAGACAAGAGCTAAAAGAAAAGCAAAAGAAACAAAAACATTTTGACAAAGGAGCAAAAGAACTTCCCAGACTCCAACCCAATGACAAAATATTTGTGAATGTCAATGATGAATGGATCCCAGGGACAGTTCTTAGAGCAACAAAATTTCCAAGATCTTATTACATTCAAACAGAAAGTGGCACAGTGAGGAGAAACAGAAGAGATCTGATGAAAGTTGAACAAAACAGGAAAACAAACAATGACAAAAGGCCACACCCACAACACAAAAATAACTTTAGCAATCAACAACAGCACACACACATGGAACAAACTGACAGTGACACTGATAGTGAAAATGAAACTTATATGCAAACAAAAGACAAGAAGGATAAAGCAAAGAAACAAAAACACCCTCTCAAACAAACTCAAGCTCCAGAAAACGAAGAAATACCACAAGGAGATCACTCTAAACTCACCACAAGGAGCGGAAGAGTTGTGAAAAAAACAGAAAGAATGAATGACTACTTTCTGTAAACAGTTTAGAAACAGCCAGAGACTAATTTATTTGAACAGTTATATAATGTTATAGGCTTGTTTTGAAAGAGCTGTTTTATAAGATTAGTTTCTACATTTTGTTTATGTTTAAAAAAAAAAAAAAAAAAAAGGAGAGGAAGTAAAGAAATGATAATGATAAGATAGTCTGTTCTAGAAAAACAAAAGGAACTCTCAATTTTGTGAAAAACTCAAAATGAACACCACAAACTCAAGTTAGTTGTTTCAAGAGAAATAAAGACTTATGTACTGTTTTTTAATTAAAGATTTGTTAATTAATTTCATAAAACATAAATGTTTATTCTCAGTTAACTGTAATGTACTAAATACAATATAAAGAAACTTGAGAAGGGAGATGTAACATTATTGTAAATAATGCTTAGAGTTGCGTCCCGTGATTTATGATTAATATGCAGATCGAAATGATTGGTCGGCAGAAGATACTACAATGATGGCTGCCTGACTGTTATACAATACTGCTTAAATAAATGTGTTCAGAATTCTACAATATTGTGTTTACTTTCAGTTATATATATTGACTCGAAAGGCACAAGATTAAACATTGACAACGCGAAACTTGCTGAGCTGAAACTTGCACACTGTTCTGTTCCGCGAAGTAGGCCTATGGCGTCGGCACATTGCGACGTTGTTTTGCTACTGATCTGGTATAGATCCTCGTGTAAAAAGTTTGCGTACGGCCGTATTTTACATCAAATTGATTTCATATTACACATGCATATAGAAAAAAGCATGTAAAATCGAATCCCGCCGACGAGAAGTTCCAAAAATGGCGACTTACTTGCAAACTTTTCCGATGAAAAAAGCAAAACTTTGGAAGCGTCGATCTCGGTTCGAAACTAGCACACATAGCTCTCGTCGGGATATATCATTCTGTTACATTAATTCTCATTGGCTGCAAAATTACAATGTGATTGGTTCACAAAAATAGCCGTACCGACCGAAATAGTGAAGCACCCCGAACAAACTTCGATTCTGAACGCATACCGTCGCCGCGAGTGCGCTCGAAACGCGGATTTTCGACTTTCTCATCAAATAACTAATTCTATTTTCGCTCTAGGTATATAAAAAGGCAGTCATTCAAATCTTTATTCATTTCTAATTCACATAAGACAAAAAAATAAGAATGAAACACCGATTAAAGAGGCAGTAGTACTTGATTGAAGACCCCCCCCCCCCCCCCCAATTTTGCGCCGGCTCCAGTTTTTTGTACCACAAATTTGACGTCGCGTTTCGGTTCGCACGGCATTGCTACTTTATTGTTCTGATTATAGGCTGTGGAATCTGTCTGTCTTCCTGTCTGTATATATTGAAAAGTCTGTCTACCTGTCTGCCTCTGCATATATTTCACAATGTGTCACGACACGCATGCTCATGTGTTTCCAGTATATTTTTAAAGGATTGATCCGCACATACTTGAATAGCTCTAGTGAGGATTCAGTCTTCCACGTCACCCACTGTTTCAAAATTCCAGCAGTCCACGCTACACTGTTCGGGAAAGAAACGTCATTCCTTGTTGACAGTGGTGCGACAGTAAATATTGTGCACACGTCGACATGCCCCACAAACTTGAAACTCAAACAGCCATGTCCGAGGATTATGGCCTACGGTTCTGACAAACCCTTGCCTGTGGATGGACACTTTTCGACAGACATAGAATACAAAGGCAAGAGAACACATGCAAAATTCTACGTCGTCATTAGTGACAAGAAAACAGAGAATCTTCTCTGCGCAGACACTGCACAAGCCTTGGGACTGATACAATTCGCACTCTCGGCTAGCCTGAATACAGACCCATCTGCCCAATCAACGAGTTCCATCGCTGACAACTTCACAGAACTTTTTGATGGTAAACTAGGACACATCAAAGGCATGAAAATCAAACTGCATGTGGATCCAGAGGTACAGCCTGATGCTCAACAGCACCGATGTGTTCCATTCCATCTTCGAAAACAGGTGGAGGCCGAACTGAAGAAACTTCAAGATTTGGATATCGTCGAGCCGGTAACTGGGCCGACTCCCTGGGTCAGCCCTATTGTGTGTGTCCCCAAGAAACGTGAAGGTGAAGTTAGAGTGTGTGTTGATATGCGCGAACCAAACAAAGCGATAGGTAGAGAAAAACATCCTATGCCAACACTCGATGACCTGATTGCTGATCTAAATGGTGCTACAGTGTTCAGCAAACTCGACATGACTCAAGCCTATCACCAGCTGGAGATTGACGAAAATTCTCGTCAGATCACCACGTTCTCGATTCACATTGGATTGTTCAGATACAAGAGATTATTATTCGGAGTCAACGCTGCTTCAGAAATTTTCCAGAACGCCATAGCCACCGTACTACATGACATTCCTGGTGCTAGAAATTTGTCTGACGACATCATCGTTTTTGGTGCTACTCAGCAAGAACATGACAGAAATTTGAAGAAGACACTTCAGCGCCTACAAGAGGTAGGAGTGAGGCTCAATCGCCAGAAATGCATCTTTTCTGCGTCCGAGCTGACGTTCTTTGGCCATGTGTTTGGAAGAGGGGGGATGACCGCAGATCCTGAGAAAACCAAGACAATTCTCAATGCCCCTGCCCCTACAAACATCGCTGAGCTCAGATCGTTCCTCGGTATGACTCAATACATGGCGAGATACATCCCTGCGTATGCGACAATCACCAGTCCGCTGCGTGAACTACTCAAGAAAGACGTGAGTTGGACCTGGTCAGCAGCTCAACAAGCAGCGTTCGAAAAGCTGAAAGAGATGCTCACGTCAAGCCCAGTCATGGCGTACTTTGATCCTGCCAAGGAAACATCCATCCTGGTTGATGCTAGCCCGGTTGGTCTTGGGGCGATCCTCGTCCAAGACAACAAGGCGATCTGCTACTCGAGCCGAGCACTCACAGACGTCGAGAAACGGTACTCACAGACGGATAGAGAGATGCTCGCTGCTGTCTATGGAATCGAACATTTCCACTTGTATGTGCAAGGAGCTCCATTCAGACTCATCACTGACCACTGCTCGGGATAGTCAAAAGCCGAAACCCCACAACAGCCCGAATCGAGAGATGGCGCCTTCGGCTCATGCCGTACGAGGTCGAATTCGTGTACAGGCCAGGCAGAAATGAACAAAACCCAGCTGATTACATCAGTCGGCATCCTCAAACAACTCCTGCCAGAGAAAACGCTGGTGAGGAGTACATTGCATTCTTGACTAAATTTGCAGTGCCGAAAGCAATGACGCAAGACGAGGTTCGAGCTGAAACTCAGAAAGACCCTCAACTACAGAAAGTTATGCAGGCAGTCCAAACTGGACAATGGAGAAGTGACATCTCAGACTTTGCACGATTCAAAGACGAGTTATCCGTGCACGATGGACTTGTTCTCAGAGGTCATCGTCTCATACTTCCTCAATCACTTCAGAACCGAGCCATAGCCTTGCTCACCAGTCACACCAAGGTATAGTGAAAACCAAGCAACTGATCAGGGAAAAAATCTGGTTTCCTGGTATCGACAAACTGGTTGAGAATACTGTGAAGTCATGTATCCCGTGCCAGGCCACGTACAAAGGGCCAACACAGAGAGAACCACTTCAACCTACACCACTCCCATCAGGCCCATGGGTAGCGGTGGCGATTGACTTTGCTGGACCATTTCCATCGGGTGATTACGTGTTGGTAGTCACTGACGAGTATAGTCGATACCCAGAAGTGGAGATCGTCTCGTCCACTTCAGAAAGGGTCGTACTTCCGCGCTTGGATCAAATCTTTGCTCGCCAAGGTTTTCCTGAGGTCTGTAAGACGGACAATGGCCCACCGTTCAATGGTCAAGCGTTTGCAAATTTCGCTGAGAAGAGCGGTTTCAAGCACAGAAAGATTACGCCTGTGTGGCCTGAGGCGAACGGTGCAGCTGAACGCTTCGTGGAAACGATCAAGAACAACATTCGCGCATCAACAGTTGACGGCCGCAATTGGAAAGAACAAATTCCAACATTCCTTCGAACGTTTAGGGCAACGCCACACAGCGCAACTGGTGTCTCGCCGTTTGAGGCAATGACAGGACGGAAGATGCATGTCGGACTACCCACAGCTCCGAAACGTCTCTCTCCGGTCCCTGTACACACCCGTGTCACACACAATGACAGTTACAGCAAGGGAAAGATGGCGGAATACGTCAACACCCGCCGTCACACCACACACACAAAGATGGCACCTGGTGACTACGTTCTGGTCAAACAGCCCAAACAAAATGCGTTGACCACGCCGTACAATGCGACGCCATGTTTGGTTAAAGAGAAGAAGGGGAGCATGATAACAGCTTGCCGCCCTGACGGATCTCTTATCACCAGAAACTCATCTCACTTTCGACAACTGCCACCACACATCACGGTTCCTGGCGACGTTACAGAACTTGATGCTCCAGAGGCTGAAACTCCACCACCAGACATCAGCATCCCTGGAGACATCATTCCTGCAGAGACCTCTTCAACTGGAGATACTGGTAACATCGATACAAGCTCCAACCAGTTTCCATCACCCAGAACCAGACGTTCAGGCAGAGAAACCAAGACTCCCACTTACCTGAAAGATTACGTCCTCGACTAACCCATTCTTTCTGCATTCATTTCAACTGCAAAATGATTCCAGGACGTCGATTTTGTGCATGGCCTGTCACTAGAGGACAACGTGTAGTTAGGTTGTCTCTCTAGTTAGTTGAATTCAAGCATTGCTTGATATTGAATCTCATTTTGTGTTCTAGTCATTGGTAGAGAGCATCAGAATGCTCTGTAGTTTTGGTTTGTGTTTATGGTCTGTATGTCAAGGAGGACAGCAGTGTAGCTAGGCTGATCCAACTTGATTTTAAGTGATCGTGTGGAGTGGTCACAATATTATAGTTTCTTAAGTGATCGTGTAGATTGGTCACAATATTATAGTTTCTTTCATTTTCATTTTATTCATGGAAGCTCAAGAGTGAAGGACATGACGTAAATTCCAAGAAACCATCTGGAACTGAATGGACACCTCTTCATCAAGAGCTGAGCATCTTGACATTCAAGTTCATCATTGTTTGTGCAGAAATTGACTCGATTTCTACATGGTAACATCTTCACACAAGCACAGCAGACGCATCCAGTCACTCATATGTTTGCATTCCTTTATTTTATTCTGTTTGATGTTGAATTTTCATAATGATTCTGACATACACACCCACATGCAGTCAAGGCACATGCCTGCTTACTGATGTTTATTCAATATGCATTGATGAAGCCAAAGATTTAATTTTCAGAAATTGTGTTGTCATTCAGAGTAACGATTAATTCTAAATTGATAAACCCCAAGTTTAAATGACAACGATAATCTTTCAGAAACCATTGAGTTTAAATTAACACACAATACGTATCTTCCTTAAGTTTTCAAGTTTGACAGTTACTCTTTGACAATCCATTTCATTTAATTGTCCATTCAAGTTGAGGAGGGATGTTGTGTCCAAAGCCTAGCTGAAACTGAAAGTAGATTGTGACGTAAAGTGTGAGTTGTTTCCCTTGAATAAAGAGACTCCGGTTTCCGGCAAGAGCAAAGATGGTTGTTCAGTTTTCAATGGGCGCAAGCCCTACGATTGTAGTTTGAATGCGTCAGGCCACTAGCTGGTCATCCAACACAAAACATAACACCAACTATTATAGATAATACAGTTATGAAATCATCTTGTATCACAAGAAATCCAGTTTCAATAATTCTCAGATCCACCTTGTATCACTGACTGCTAAGATGTTGTAGATTATTATAATTGTATATGTACGACTTACGTAAATGAAGCTGAATTATGACGTCACTCAGATAGATACGTAATGACGCTTCCGGGACGCTGATGTCGGAATGAGCAACTGAACAAGAAACCAAGAAAACAAGAAGTCGAGTCAAGATTGTTTTTATTGTGTGACTGGCACTTCTTCATGGTGTCAGGAAGTGTTTAGAACTCATCGAATTATATTTAGCAACCTGGGCCACGTACGTACAAGGCAGTTTTTGACGTTAGTAGTAGTAGTACCTGGTTTGGGGGGCTGCCCAGTTTGTCACAGGCCCAGTTTGTCACAGTGGGTAGACTACTTGCTACCTCCATGCTACCCTACCCTATCTTCGGCCTGCACCAAGTGTAGGCTTGGGCGGGTTCGAAACCAGGGTTCGATACTTCGAACCTTTCCAGTTCTCATAAGGAATCGAAACCTCCGCAAGGGTTCGACAGTGGAAACTGGAATGAGAACTTGAGAACTATGATAATTGAGGCTGTTGGCTAGGTTACAGTCCGCTATTCCGAAAGACCAATGGTCCGAAGGTTCGATAGTCCGAAGATTCACGGGTCCGAAGAGGCGACAGTCCGAAAAAGACTTCGGACCAACGCTCCTTCGGACTATCGCCACAAATTTGAGTTCAATGATGTTGCAAAGGTCCGAAGGAGCGTTAGTCCGAATTATTCTAAAATCCATTTGTCCGAAGAGTCGTTAGTCCGAAAAAATTGTCCCCCACAGCTCCGCCACTTTTAATCACCCCCCTCTCTCTCTCTCTCTCTGTGTCTCTCTCTTTCTCTCTGTCTCTCTCTGTCTTTCTCTCTCTCACTCTCTCTCTCTCTGTCTCTCTCTCTATGATGCTTGAAAGTGCTGTTTGTCGGTCGCTTACGATTCCCAGAAACTGTATTTTCAGTTTACGTGATCGCTGCACACAAACTAAAGAGAAACTGAAAGTCTGTTCCTGTAATCAGAAATGGCGGCACACCTCTTTCACAGTGGAAAAGGCAAAGTGCTTGAGAAAGATGGCTATACCTACACATTCCACAGGACAACAAATGATGTTATGCAGTGGAGGTGCACACGAAGAAGTACCTGTTCAGCCATCCTGAGGACTTTTTTTATTCAATAGAGAGGATTCGAGTGGTTAACGAGCAGGGTCACAATCACCCGTGCGAACAGGAACGCGTTACCAAACTGCGCTTCATGGAAAACCTACGTGCTGAAACCAGAGAAGATTGCACAAGGACAGTGAAGCGACTCTATGATGCTTGGATTGCACGGGAACATCGCCTTGCAGCTCAGGAAGGTGATGCCAGACCAGATCTACCAACTTTTCCATCAGTGAGGTCAATGCTGTCGAGAGCTAGAGCAAAGGACATTCCTCCTACTCCGGAAAGTGTGGAAGATGTGGAGATCGAGGGCATGTGGGCTGAAACTTGGAATGGAGAAAACTTCCTTGCGCATCTTGACAGGGACTGGGGATATGCGATCTTCTGCACTGAGGAAAACTTCTCGACCCTGAGACGATGTGAGACGGTCTACATGGATGGGACATTCCGTGCTTGTCCTCAGCCCTACCGCCAAGTATTCACGATACTAGGTGATGTGAGAGGCTTCGTGATTCCTTTGGTCAATGTGCTCATGGCAAACAGGACCACAGGCAGCTATCGTCAGGTCCTAGCCAGAGTGAGAAGAATCACGCGGCAAATAACTCACCACAACTGGCGTCCACAGGTCATCATTGCGGACTTTGAAATGGGTCTGTGGAATGCAGTGGAGACAGAATTGCCAACTGCAACGCTTTGGGGATGCTACTTCCATCTGACCCAAAACTTCTGGAGAAAAATCCAAGAACTCGGACTTGCGCGACCCTACCGAATGAACCAGCGCCTCGAGGACACAGTGAGAAAGGTCATGGCCATCGGGTACTTGCCCATTCCACTGCTGAGAAACAACTTCCGTGCACTTGAACAGAGTAGGAGAACGCGCCGACTTGTGAACCACTTCCCTGCTTTGCAGAATTTTTTCAACTACGTTGGCAATACATACATCCAGCCCAATGCTGCCTTTCCTCCAGCTGCGTGGAATGTTCACAACAGGAACATGGCACAGAGAACCAACAACCATGCTGAAAGTGAGTGGAACTTTTTTTTTGTAATGTTTTTATGAAAAAGACAGCCACGATTTAGTGGTTTATAATCAATAAATAATGGAAATAGAAAAAAGTTTATTGATAGATAACGGATAGATTGATAAAGAGTAAATACACTATATATGCATCTTCCTACTTTCACTACTACATGTACTACAACTACAACTACTACTATTACTTCTACTACAATTACTACTACTACTACCACTAGGCTACTGGTGCTGCTGCTATTACTGCTAGTCCTCCTTTGCTGAAAGTTTTATCTATATATAGTAGGCCTCCTTCGGTCAGCATTTACAATGGATGACGTATCTTGGGTTCCTAGTTGTCTGTCTGACTGAAGCAGTGTTATTTGTGGCTAAAGAGACCAATCCGTGAGAGACACTCAACTGAGCAACTTCAATCATAAAACACACTGAGTTGCTCTGAACATTGATTTCCATTTCAGACTATCACCGTGCACTCAACGAAGCTGTAGGAGTCCGCCACCCATCTCTCTGGGTCTTCATCCGAGTCCTCAAAGACAAGCAGGCTGAAGCTGAGAACTCCATGACAGCGGCAGAGATGGGAGATGATCCACCACCACGACGAAGAAAGTGGCGCAATGTGGAAAGGCGTGTGCAACGTCTCAAAGCGCAGTACAATGCAGGCGAAAGAGATCTGGACTCTTTCTGGAGGGCAATTGGTCGCTCAGTTTGGGTTTAGTCGACTTGTCCGCAATGCATTGTGTGTCTGTGCATTTTTTCTGTTCTATCTGACTGCTCAGTTTTGTTTTAAAGTGGAACTATTGACACATCATTTTTATGTGGTCGCTTATGAGTGTTTTTGTTTTCCAGTGTTGCCCGAGTGTGCCTTATTTGTTTTCTTTTCTGACTACTGTGACTTAGAATCCTTTCCCCTCAAAAAGGCTTAAAAAGGTGCTTTGTGAACTATGGGGAACTATGGACATAATTTGTTTCTGTTATTAAGTGGTTGACTAAGTGTGTTCCCCCTCCAGATTAGCCCAAGTAGGCCTCAGATGATTTCTTTGCCTTCCTTTGTTAGAATTGTAAATCTGATGTACAAAATGATGTACAATTAATTTAGTTTTATGTTGTCCTGCATATAAGAAATTAAGATACCAGTTTATTTGTTTTAGTCTAGAATAATTTTGTATGCCTACATTACTTTGGGATCTTCAATTTACTCTTCTCATTACTTCCAGTTGCAATGAACATGTTTTTCACACAAACTGTGTTGATCTGTATACAAACTTTTAAAAGAAGCATAATTATGTCTTGAAAGAAGACTCATGAAGAAGATCGCTTTATTATTTCATTTAAGTATTTGAGTATTGATAAGTCATAATTACAGCACTTTAACACTGTAGTTGTAACTTAAGTTTTTTATTCTCCACCTTCAAATTGGTGGTGTACAGATAGTCCCTCTAAAATGTCAGTTCAGCTTGTGTTGTTCAAAATTTCTTCCTTTTTGTATGCAAATCAAAGCAAATTACTCTGTAAAAATTTCAACAATGAATGTTCTTTGGTTAAAAACAATTGAAAAATAAAATTCTATTCATACAATCAATCAATCATTCATTTACTGTTTTTGAGAGTGTCAGTGATAACTTCCATCATGCAGGGCACAGTCGAGGGTGGGCGCAAGCGAGGACGACAAAGAAAGAGCTGGTTCGACAACATCAAAGAGTGGACGGACATGACCCAGACCCTGCCAGACCTCTTGGTGCAGGCCGAAGATAGAGTGACAAACTGGGCCTGTGACAAACTGGGCCTGTGACAAACTGGCATGCTTCCCTGGTTTGCACTAGGTCCTTCAGTGTGCTTACTTAAACTTGAACTGCCGATCGTATAGATCCACCACTCTCTAGTTTGTCACGTTTTGCGTGCTACAAGGCGTACTCCAACACTAACGACTTTAGTGCAGTTGCATCACTTCGACATTTCTTCGACACTGACACACATACGTGGTTCCGTGGTTCAGACACTCGGAAAGCATGGACTGCTTACGGAAGCCACTGCCCCTGTCTTTTGAAGGCAACGTTGCTGAGAACTGGCGTACATTTGAGGCCGAATTTGACATCTTTATAGAGGCTGCTTATGCTAACAAAGATGACCGTACACGAGCGTACATTTTGCTGAACTTGGCTGGAAAAGATGCCATTGAGAAAGAAAAGACATTCACTTATGCTGCTGAAGTGAAGAACGACGATGGTATAGTCACACAAGCTGCAGAAAAGCGCGAAAGCGTCGCTGTCCTGAAGACAAAATTTCGTGAGCTCTGCAATTCACTGACGAACATTATTATCGAGAGACACAATTTCAACACACGATTCCAGCAAGCTGGCGAGCCAATGCAAAACTTCATCACAGCATTGAAGATTTTGGCCGACACTTGTGAATATGGAACGTTAAAAGACTCACTCATTCGAGACCGAATCGTCTGTGGAGTCACGTCAGATGCTCTCCGAAAACAGCTTCTGAAGGAAAAGGCGCTAGTCAAAATTCCACCGAAGCTGCGGAGAAGCACACCGTCCAAGTATCAGAGGATCACGAAGTCAACGCCATCTCACAGAAGAAGAAGTTCAACGCTCCTCCCAACAAATCTTGTCGCTATTGTGGTCGCTCGCATGTAGCAAAGAAAGAGGAGTGTTCAGCCTATGGCAAGAAATGTTCGTCATGCTCAAAGATGCACCACTTTGCAAAAGTCTGCAAATCAACACCACGACGGCGGTTGGCGAGCACCGTCAATGCAATTGGTGGAGACAACTCTGATGAGGGTGGAGAACCAACTGAAGACTGGGAGCTACACGCGCTCACCCAGGAGCCACGTCGCAATGAAATACACTGCACAGCAAGAATCAATGGAGGCGATTTGAAACTAAAGGTTGATACTGGTGCCAAATGCAATGTTCTGCCACTCTACGAGCTCAAGAAGGTCCAAGCAAGAGAGACCATCAACAAAACCAAAGCCATCAACCTCGTCGCATACGGGGGAGAGCGATTCTCGACACTAGGAAGTGTGGACCTTCTCTGCAAGATTGGCGACCGCAAAGAAACGTTGACCTTTCAGGTCATTGACAGGCAAGCCACACCCATCCTTGGTCTCAATGATGCACTTCGACTCCGTCTCATTCAGCTAGACAAGACTGTCTATGAAGTAAATGAAGCGTCTGAGGACACCTCCAGAGAAAACATTTTGAAGGACTACCCAGAACTTTTCAATGACACACTTGGAACATTGCCTCCAAAATACGTCATGCGCGTTGATCCCAGCGTCACACCAGTTGTCAAACCAGCAAGAAAAGTCCCTCAGGCCATGGAAAAGAAGGTCAAGATTGAGCTTGAAAACATGGTGAAGCGAGGCGTCATAGTGCGAGAGAGAGAGCCGACAGAGTGGGTGTCACAGATGGTGGCAGCAAGGAAGAAAAATGGTGACGTCCGGATCTGTTTAGACCCAAAAAGTTTAAACACCGCTCTCCAACGCCCGCACTTCCCAATGCACACCGCCGACGACGTAGCATCTAGAATCGGCAACGCGAAATGTTTCAGCACTTTGGATGCAAAGAACGAATTTTGGCAAATCCGGATGGATGAGGAGTCTTCCAAGCGAACTACTTTCAGCACACCGTTTGGGCGATACAGATTCCTGCGCATGCCGTTTGGCATTAATACGGCAAATGAGGTCTTCCAGGAAGCCATGGAGAGGCTATTCGAGGGATATCCATGTGCCATCATCGTAGATGATATCCTCGTCTGGGGCTCCACCGACGAGGAGCATGATGCAAATCTCAAGAAGATTCTGGAGCGAGCACGGCAGATCGGGCTGAAGCTGAACCTCAGTAAATGCAAGTTCAGAATGAAAAGCTGTCACTTTCGTCGGCCATAAGTTCACCGAGGATGGTCTGAAGCCAGATACGGAGAAAACAGACGCAATCCGGGAGATGCCTACACCTGAGAACCAGGCAGCTCTTCAGGGATTCCTTGGCATGACAAACTACCTAAACAAGTTCATCCAGAACTACAGCGAGAAAACAGCAGTTTTGCGAGAACTGCTACGTAATGATATTCTTTGGAGCTGGACTGACGCCCACCAGCAAGCTTTCAACAGACTCAAAGATGACCTCATGAATCCTCCTGTCCTGAAGTTCTTTAACCCTGCGAAACCCGTCGTCTTGTCTGTAGACTCATCCAAGAGTGGACTGGGTGCCGCATGCCTGCAAGAGGATGCTCCAGTGGCCTATGCATCACGAGCCTTGTCTGACTGCGAGACAAGGTATGCGCAAATTGAAAAGGAGCTCCTGGCTGCTGTATTCGACCTGCAGGAAGTTTCATGACTTTGTCAATGGTCGAAAAGTGACCATAGAGACTGACCACAAGCCTTTGATCACCATCGTGAAGAAGTCACTGAATGCTGCCCCTGCTCGTCTCCAACGCATGCTTTTACAGCTGCAACACTACAACCTTGATTTCGTCTACAAAAAGGGCAAAGAGTTGTACCTTGCTGACACGCTGTCCAGAGCGTTTCCCAATGATCCAGCTGAAGAGGAGGAGTTTGACTGCGACGTCATGACAGTTCTCTCCATATCGCCGGCGAGAATGACTGAACTCCAGAAAGAGACTTTGGCTGACCCGACCATGCAGAAGCTTGCAAAGCTCATCAAAGATGGATGGCCTGACCATGAGCGAGGCGTGCCGTCTGATGTGAAATGCTTCTTCCCATTCAGAGACGAGTTGGTGATTGAGAATGACGTCGTCATGAAAGGACAGAAAGCGGTGGTTCCGAAAGCCTTGAGGTCCACCTACATCGCCGTTCTCCACAAGGGCCACATGGGAGCAGAACGCACCAGACTGCTTGCAAGCGACATCGTGTTTTGGCCCAAGATGCGTCAAGACGTTGAAGACGCAGTTTCCCAATGCTCAGCCTGCAACAGCTGCAAGCCCATCTGCAGAAACAGCCCCTCATGAACCACCCTGTCCCTGAGCTCCCTTGGTCCAGCCTCGCAGCCGACATATTTGACTGGAATGGCAAGCAATACCTGGTTGTTGTCGATTCCTACTCTGGCTGGTTCGAGATGGACATGATCAACAAGATGACTTCAAACATGGTGATCCTGAAGATGAAGCGGCACTTTGCGTCTCATGGCATTCCAGAAAAGCTGATGACAGACAATGGCACACAATTCGCCAGTCGTGAGTTCAAACAGTTCGCACAAGAGTGGAACTTCGTGCACATCACCAGTAGTCCCCACTACCCCAGATCCAATGGCTTGGCAGAAAACGCCGTCAAGCAAGCCAAACAGCTATTGGAAAAGAGCGAGAAGGACGGATCAGACGTGTACCTTGGTTTGCTGAATCTTCGCAACACGCCACGTGATGACATGGGCTCACCTTCGCAGCGCCTCAACTCAAGACGTATGCGCGCGACACTGCCCACTTCAACAAAACTTCTCCAACCCAAAACTGTGAGCACGCGCAAAGTCTCCAACCAGTTGAAGAAGTCCAGGCAGCAGCAGAAACAATATCATGACAGATCAGCGAGAGATCTACGTCCTTTGAAACAGGGTGAAGTCGTGCGGATGCAGACTGACAAAGGCTTCAAGAAACTTGCAGTAGTGAAGTCAGCACGCCACTCGCCAAGATCGTACGTCGTCACTGCAGATGGCACTGACTACGTGCGCAGCAGACGTCACCTTCTCCCCGTCGAGGAGCCCAAACCACAGATTCCGCAAGCCCTCAGCACGCTACCTCGTGACAATCTTGGAGGTCCAGGTAGTGTGCGACCCCCATTCCCTGCACCCTTTAAACAGCAGCCAGCCTCGTCGCCGCCTCCCGCTGCTGTTGTTACCCGCCCCTTGTCTGCCCCCACTCCTCTCACCCCTCAGTTTGCCAATGTGCCACGAAGCAGGTTCACCCCAGTGCAGCTGTTCCCCTCCCCAGCACCTCCCGCTCCAACCTGTTCCATGCCTCGTCCAGCCGGTGCCACCAACAATACACCAGGTCCAATCGCGCACACGACACCGGGTTCTGTGCCGGCCACTACACCGGGTACCCCACCAGCCAAGCTTTCAGGTCCAGCACCGACCGCCTTGCAGCCCCAGCCCGTGGTGACCCGTGCCGGTAGGGTTGTGAAGCCCAACCCCAAATACTTTGACTAAGTGATGTCGGGCCATCTACCAGTGCTTGATGTGACATTTTGCTGTTTATTCTTTGGTTATTTATAATTTTTCTCTTGCAGGAAGGAAGATGAACATGAAAAGAAATCAAGACATTTGCGTGAATGTTTTTCCAAAAAAAAAAAAAAAAAAATTTGTTTGAATTTTTTTGTTTGCATTATTTCTTTTGGCTCTAAGGAAGCACTTTGGACAGTAAATCGTTTTCATTCAACTTGCTCAACTTAGCTCAAAAAAAAAAACAAAAAAAAAATCTTGAGAAGATGTAGATTATTATAATTGTATATGTACGACTTACGTAAATGAAGCTGAATTATGACGTCACTCAGATAGATACGTAATGACGCTTCCGGGACGCTGATGTCGGAATGAGCAACTGAACAAGAAAACAAGAAAACAAGAAGTCGAGTCAAGATTGTTTTTATTGTGTGACTGGCACTTCTTCAGATGTTAAATTCAAAGAAATGTTGTGGGGCGCAGATGAGGTGGGTTTTGTGAACCCTATGAGTTCGGAGAAGCTGACAGACTCAATGCATCACACATTCCAGACTTAAAGCAGGCAACCGGTGGATCGGACGTCTCAACGATTTAATCATTCATCGTCATCTCATCTCTCGAGAACCTAAGAGGATCTGCTTATATTTGAGGCACCCAGCAATTTCTTTGACAACAATGTACACACTGCCATGGCGGCAAATCAACAGAATGGCTTATTCCAGGGTGTCAAGTAGTGTAGCTAACTGCCTTGTAGCAGACGAACCAAGGGACGCAACTCATCAGTACTTATCATGATACGGGTCCTGCGAGCCCAGGATGCTTTGCGAATACGATGGCGCTTGTATCTGAATGTACGACATGATGAAGCTGGAGAATAAATGAAGTTACAGTATGCCTCGGTGTTGTGCAGTTCATGTATGAACCCAGTGGTCATCTTACATGGTGTCAGAAGTGTGTCAGCTGTGTTTGGAAAGTCAAGACTACGAACTGTGAGTAAAATATGGCATTCAAACCTCCGTCAGAATTTTCGTTCAAAAGCGCGGAATGGCCGGCGTGGCGCCAAAGGTTTGAGCGGTTTGCAATCGCAACAGAACTGAAGAAGAAATCGGACGAGGTCCAAGTGTGCTCGCTAATATACGCGATGGGATCCGAGGCAGAAAAACTGTTAGATCAGTTTGATCTCAGTGATGAGGATAAGAAGAAATTTCGGCCTGTGCTCGGAAAGTTCAACGAGTATTTCATTCCGAAACGAAACCTGATTCACGAGAGAGCTTCCTTTCACCGGTTGGAGCAAGGGAATGAGACTATTGACGAGTTTGTGAGAAAACTCTATGAGAAAGCAGAAACATCAGAATTCGGGGCAGAGCGTGAAAACATGATCCGAGACCGCCTAGTGTTAGGGGTACGTGACAAAGACTTATCAGAGAAGTTGCAGTTAGAGGCGACTCTGACGCTAGAGAAAGCAATCACCCTTGCAAGACAAAAAGAGACCATTAGTGCGCAGATGAAGGAGCAGAGACATGCGAACGTGGATGCAGTTGGTCATGGACAGAGAAGTGGTCAGCATTACGCACGTGGCCGTGGACGACCTTTGAGAGGGGGTGCCACTGCCAGTCGTCAGGGAGCTGCTGGAAGTGGCATAATCGACTGCAAGTACTGCGGAGGGAAGCATGCCAAGAGAAATTGTCCGGCGTATGGCAAAGAATGTCGAAATTGTCACAAGAAAAATCACTTTGCCAAAGTCTGCAAGAGTAGGCACAAACCGAAAGTTGATGAGCTGCATGCCGAGGAAGAAGAGGAAGAGGCATTCCTGTATTCCATCAACACTGATGCAGAAGAACCGTGGAGAACACCAGTCACCATCGGCTGCACCAAGACGCTGTTCAAAATAGATACAGGGGCTGATGTCTCCATCATGACTTATTTGACCTACAACACCCTCAACCCCAAGCCACCCTTGGAAAAGACAGGGATCGCTCTGAGAAGCCCAGGCGGAGTTCTTGATTGTATGGGGAGGGTGATGCTTGACTTCCAGGTCAAAGGACAGACTTATCCGGTGACAGTTTATGTCGCTCCGGCTCAGGAGAATTTGCTCAGCCGGGAGGCGGCAACAAGAATGGGCCTTGTGGTCCGAGTCGACAGCATTTTCAGCGAACTGGATGAAAATACCATCAAAACGCCACCTGTCAAAATTCAATTACGGGAAGGGGCACAACCCTACAGCGTAAATACGGCGAGAAGAATTCCTATTCCCCTTCTAGGGAAAGTGAAAGCTGAACTCCAGAAAATGGAAAAGGTCGGGATCATAAAGAAAGTTGATGAACCAACAGACTGGTGTTCGCCAATAGTCCCTGTGCTGAAACCTTCGGGTAGTGTCAGAATATGTACTGATTTTAAGAAGTTGAATCAGGAATTGAAACGAGAGAGACACATGCTTCCAGCAGTGGAAGATGTGCTTCACAAACTGAAGGGATCTACCATCTTCAGTAAGCTTGATGCCCGGTCAGGATTCTTTCAAGTCCCGTTGGACCAAGAGTCAGCAAAACTCACAACATTCATAACGCCTGAGGGGAGATATTACTACCAGAGACTACCTCAGGGGATCAGCTCAGCTCCAGAAATCTTCCAGAAAACAATGGAGAGAATTCTAGGAGAAAGAGATCATGTGATTTGTTTCTTTGATGACATTCTTGTGCACAGTGCTGATGCTGAAATCCATAAGAAACATCTTCAAGACACTTTGAAGACACTAGAAGATGCTGGAGTGAAGTTGGGGAAAGAAAAATGTGAGTTCAGGAAACCAGAGATCAAGTTCTTGGGGTTCATCGTCAACAAAGATGGTGTACGCCCAGACCCAGAAAAAACGGACGCTATCCGGAAGATGCCTGAACCTACAAACGTGACGGAACTGAAACAGTTCATGGGGATGGTAAACTACCTTGGAAAATACCTCCCCAACCTCTCCACTGTTGCAAGTCCACTTACAGAGCTGATGGAGAAGGACCGAGCGTGGACATGGGGTCCACCACAAGCAAAAGCAGTCGCCAAAATCAAAGATATGGTTACATCAGCGTCGACATTGGCCTACTACGACCCGCACTTGCCAACCATTGTGAGCGCTGATGCTAGCAGCTATGGACTGGGAGCGGTGCTGCTACAGATTCATGAGTCAGAGGGCGAGCATCCCGTGGCCTTCGCTTCTAGAACACTGTCAAAATCTGAAAAACATTATGCTCAGATTGAGAAAGAGTGCCTCGCATCCACCTGGGCATGCGAGAAGTTCAACAGGTATCTCACCGGTCTTCCACAGTTTGACTTGATCACAGATCACAAGCCACTAGTGCCTCTGATAAATTCCAAAGACCTCTCAGATACTCCTCTGCGTTGTCAACGTCTACTTCTCCGCCTACTGAAGTTCAACGCTACTGCAAAGTATGTTCCAGGGAAGGAGCTGCTCATTGCAGACGCCTTAAGCAGAAGTCCTATGCCAGAAACTGACGATTCTTCACACTGTGAAGTAGAGGCACATGTGAGAGAGGTGCAATCATCATGGCCAGTGAGGGATTCTACACTCAACAGACTGAAGAAAGCAACAAAAGACGACATCGAGCTTAACTGTGCTGTGAACTACACTATCAATGGTTGGCCAACGTACAAAGAAGATGTGAAGTTGGCAGCGAGAAATCTGTATGATATGAGGGGAGAATTGAGTGTTCAAGACGGTCTCCTCTTGCGGGGCTGCAGAATTGTGATTCCCCACGACGAGCGAAAAGAAATCCTTGAGACAATTCACCATGGTCACATGGGTGTGGCCAAATGCAGAGAGAGAGCCGCACTTGCTGTGTGGTGGCCTCAGATAGGGAGAGACATCAAAGATAGAGTGGCATCATGCCGCCAGTGCTTGGAGGAGAGACCATCTCATCCAAAAGAACCATTACTGCCAACGGAACTACCAGATCGACCATTTCAGAAAGTGGCAGTTGATCTTTTCGACTACAAACGCAACTCCTATGTGGTGGTTACAGACTACTACTCGAGAAACTTTGGGATTGCTTCCTTGCCAGATCAGAAATCAACAGCACTTGTTGCGAAGCTGAAGTCCATATTTGCACGGTATGGAATTCCAGAAACTGTTGTCTCGGACAACGCTCCCAACCTAGCATCCAGAGAATTCAGACAATTTGCTGAAAAGTGGAATTTCAGCCACATCACAAGCTCACCACACTATCCGAGAGCTAACGGGGCAGCAGAGAACAGGGTGAAACTAGCCAAACGCTTCATGAGACAAGACGACCCTCAACTGGCAATATTGACCTATCGGGCGACGCCTATTCCTGAATTAGGCGCAAGTCCTGCAGAACTCAGCATGGGAAGAAAACTTCGCACAACCCTTCCATGCATTCCTTCAACTCTACAGCCGAGAGCAGCAGATGACAAGTTCCGCGAGCGAGACAAGGTGTTCAAAGACAGACAGAAACTCTACCATGATCGCCATCATGGGGCTCAACACCTGCCGGAGCTGAGACCAGGAGACCCAGTCTTGGTCAAATTGGATGACCAGAAAGGCTGGAAGTTGGATGCCAGAGTGGTGTGCAAGTGTGCGCCACGTTCCTATGAAGTCGAGACGGCTACAGGAGTGCTGCGAAGGAATCGCCGCCATCTTCTACGCCAGCCAGAGGAAACCATCAAGCTGGAGCCACCATCCATCGACATACCGGAGTCGAAGCCAGCTGGAGACAGCCCACCTCCTATTCCTACTCACCACTTGCCTTCAAAGCCGGGAAGTAGCAGTGGAGATCCGCAGAAACAGCTTCCACCATCTCCTGGTAGGAAGCCAGCAGTTTTCAAGCCTGCAGAGCCAGCAACATCGCAAAATCCTGTTCGGGTGGATCAGTCGCCTGTCCAGCACACCAGATGTGGGCGGAAAGTTACGTTGCCGGCAAGATATCGTGACAACTGAAATGTGTGTTTATGGCCTGTGTCCAGTGAAGCAACAGTGTAGTTAGGTTTGCTATCCTGGCTTACTATTGTCCACAATGAGTGTGACAGATTTTTTTCTTTGGTTAGAGGACAGTAGACTGTCCTGTAAAAAAATTTGTGCATGGCCTGTATTTCAAGTGAACAGCACAGCAAGTATAGTTAGGCTGATTTCACTTGAATAATAACCGTGTAGCCTGGTTATAATTATAGGTTGATTAGGTGGAATTTCTTTTCATTCCGCGATCACAAGTGATCTTGATCAGCTGTGGTGTATTTTTCAACCGTACGAGTATTCATTACTTTATTTGAAAAACTTTCTAGTCAGTGACCAGAATGGACAGTACCAGCAACATTTTCCAATCTTAAGAAATCTGTTTCTAATACTCTTAAGACGGAATGCTGAAATTTTGGCAGTTCACAATTGGAAACATTGCAATGCTTGAAAGACTTGAAGATGAAGAATTTTTACAATGTTATTTCTTTCAGTCTCCACAGTATGAACATTTACATGATGTAGCAGTTTGCAAGTTGAATGACTTGATTTTGAAAGAATTATTTTGATTCAGCTGTTTAATAGTGAATTTTTTTAGTTATAAGAGAGTCCACTATGTTTACAGTTGCAATAGTCCACTATGTTTACAGTTGCAATCTTAACATTTGATATTATTTTCAGTTGAAAATTCATGACACCTTGATGATGGTAATTTTGAGAGATTTGCTTTCGTATTTGTTAACTAAAAGGGGGAGGTGTCAAGTAGTGTAGCTAACTGCCTTGTAGCAGACGAACCAAGGGACGCAACTCATCAGTACTTATCATGATACGGGTCCTGCGAGCCCAGGATGCTTTGCGAATACGATGGCGCTTGTATCTGAATGTACGACATGATGAAGCTGGAGAATAAATGAAGTTACAGTATGCCTCGGTGTTGTGCAGTTCATGTATGAACCCAGTGATCATCTTACACAGGGCAACAGCCATGGCAGTGATCGTCACTACTTCAAAATATTGATGAAATAAATCTAAATTTTAAGAAATAATTCTAAATCATTAATCTATTTATGTGAAACACGATATTTTGTGATCTACGACAAAATGTATTTAGATCTAGGCTAGATGTTAGAAATTTAGATTGTGGTGATCGCTGCCTTGGAGATGTTGATATTTTCATAACAACGATCATCGCAATGATTCCTAATCTTAACTATTTATAAATTCCATTTATTTATCGATAAAATACTATACATTTACCTGAAATGTTGCCTCCAAAAAGGATACGATTTAAAGTCGCTCCTTTTCGCTAAATTATTTGGTGGTTACCAGATCAACGAAGCGGAAATGACGACTATCAGCGATGACGTCATTATTATGGGTGACACTTCCTAAAATAAACAAGGGAACTCCATTTTAAGGCTATCTTCGTTTCCTCATTATCACAATTATCCCCCCCCCCCCCCCAAATATGTCCAAGGCCCTCCTTGGAACCGATTTTTTTTTTCAAAAAAACATTAAAGACTTGATACGATTTGCGTTATATATGATAAGGCAATTTCGAATCAAGAAAGGATGGGGACAAACTTAAAAAGGAAACTAGATTCATCTGCATTATTATTTGAATAAGGCAGATTGAATCAATAAAGATAGATGAAAAAATCTTTGGTTCAATTGCGTTATTGTGTAAATAAGGCAAATTGAACTACAAAGATATTTATGGGCACCGAATTTGATTCAAATGCGTTATTATTTAAATAAGGCAGATTGAATCAATACAAACTGGAATCTAATTTCCGAATAAAATTGATTTCAAAAATAATTGCTGGGTCCTCTTTTCTATCCTCTTTTAAAGCTTTAAAGACTAACTTGAAAATTTACAATTATTTCCAATTTAAACAGTCTTTAAATAACGAAGGTTAAATTTAAGGATCTACAACAGCCATTAAACTTTAAAGATTAGCTTTAAAGATTTACAACAATTTCCCTATTATCTGTCAATGCAAGTCTTTCAAGTCTTTCACTTTTCTGTGAATTTTTCTCATTCGAAGATGACCGATTTCTTTGCATATACCTTCCTCGGTTTTGCTGCCAGTCTCAAAGACCGTCGTGGCGCTGGCACAGGAACAGTAGGTTCTTGCGCTAGGAACCATTCTTCTTCAGACTCGAACCATTCTTCTTCAGACTCGGAGTCGCTGCTAGTTTCATCTCTTCTTTGGGATGCTGATGGTGATGATAACGGCTCTCCTTCCCATTCTTCTCCTGGACTGGCCGTCTGCATTAGGTCTTTTCGGTTGACTGTGAGGTCATTTTCTCCTCCCACAGGTCGAACAACATAGGCATCATTGTCGTAGGGTCTAGCCAAGACCCGATGTGGCTCTGGTCTCCAGACGTTTTGTAGTTTGCCTTTCTGACGGTTTCGGAGAAAGACAAAGTCTCCTACATGTAGATCGGAGACCGGCCTTTTGCGTCGCTGGTTTTCCCTTTGAGCAGCAGACTTTTGCAGCTGTTCGAAAGCTCTCTTGTGAGCGTCCTTTAGACGGGACTGGTGCAGATGGAACCAGTTTTCATTTTCTGCTGGCGTGTTGACTTCTCCCAATATGTTGTGTTGTCTACTGGAAGTCTGGGATGTTGTCCAAAGAGCAGAAAATAAGGTGTGAAACCTGTAGCGGTATGAGGGGTGTTGTTGTAGGCCAAGACCAGTTCTGGCAGATGTAAAGGCCAATGTTTCTTTTCTTCATTGTCAAGAGATCGTAGGAGTTTGACACATGGAACGGTTGAACCTTTCGCATTGGCCGTTGCCCTGCGGGTGGTAGGGTGTAGTGTGCGTCTTCTTGATGCCATAGTACTTGCATAGTTCAGCAATCAAGTTTGATTCAAAGTTTCTTCCCTGGTCACTGTGTATCTGTTCTGGCACGCCATACTTCTGGAACCAATCTTTGATCAGGACCTTGGCAACTGTGGAAGCTTCTTGGTTGGGGTGGTTACAGCTTGCGTGAATTTGGAGAAGACGTCAGTCATTACTAAGACATTTTCTCCGCCATCGTTGGCTGTGTCCAACTTCGTGAAGTCTATGGCTAAGACTTGTAACGGTCGCGATGCTAGGAGGTGACCAGATGTTGAAATGCTGGTAGGATGCCGCCCCATAGTACATCTTTGGCAGGGGGATGAGCCTTTTTCAACAAATTGCTTGCCTTCCTGCCTCCCGAAGGAGACCCGTGCCCAGGTCGCCCTTCAGCCAATGTGGCTGAAATGCGTGCAGCTGAGCTGCACACAGGGGGCGAGCAGGTCACCCTTCAGCCAGTGTGGCTGAAATGTGTGCAGCAGAGCTGTATGCAGGGGGCGAGTACGGAATCGACAGAACCGCAGCTGAGTTGATTACCGTGTGGGGCTACAAGAAGGCCGCAAGATGAAGAAAAGTCAACCCGCTGGTAATGGAGGAAGGGAGGCAATCGGGGCGGACCTACGTTCTGACGCCATCAAATTGGGGTTGCCTCCCTTGACTCGGCTGACAAGCCGTTTTTCCGAAAAAATGCTGGCCTTCCTGTCTCCCGAAGGAGACCCATACCCATGTTGCCCTACAGCCATAGGAGCTGAAACGTAGCAGCAGAACCGCAGTTGAGCTGTACGCAGGGGGCGAGTATGGAATCGCCAGAACCGCAGTTGAGTCGATTACCGTGAGGGGCAGCGTGAAGGCCGCAAAATGACGAAAACTCAACATTACCACAGCAGAGTTGAGGGCTCGTGGTCACCGCAACAGAACCGCAGTTGAGTTGCGATGACTTCGAGAGAGTGAGACAGACAGAGGAGGGAGAGACAAAGGTGAAGAGAGAGCGGGTTTGGCGCACCGGGCAAATCTCCGGTCTGAGGGTTGGAGAATTCTGTGTACGAAATCTTCTTAACCCTCGCTTTGCCACCCAAACGCTTCACGTAAGTTTCTCCCTTACACGAAAACATAGGCAAGACAATACAAAACAGCAATGAAAAATCGATCGATTGCAAGCAAAGTAGCAAAATACTTAGCTGCTCAGAGCATACGAAGCAAGCTGGAAGATGGCTGCCGAGAAAAGAGGAAGAGCACATGCGTATGCGCAAGACATGGATACTCTCAGAGTTATGGTCCTTTCGGACTTTATTGTTTATGAGGCAGGATTGGCAAATCGCTGCCGCTTATTGCATCAGTGAGCCACGGTACAGTATGTGTAATTAAAATCCTATTAAGAATAATCATGAGGACAATGAATAAAATCAAAAGAGAAATAGCAGATGGACAGCGTGGATTTGTGGAAGGGAAAGGAACTATTAATGCCATATACATCCTGAGAACTATCACAGAGAGGTCAATCAAGATGAATAAGGATTTATATTTATGCTTTGTTGATTATACCAAGGCTGCTTGATCAGGTAAGACATGAAGAATTGATCAACCAACTAGAAAGACTCAATATTGATGGAAAAGATATACGAGTAATCAGAAATATGTACTGGGAACAAACAGCTGCAATGAGAATAGAAAACAATATACGCTCTTTCGAAAACATCAAAAGAGGAGTCAGACAGGGTTGTGTTTTGTCACCAGATCTGTTTTCACTTTACAGCGAAAACATCACAAGAAACCTCGAGGAAGACCCTGGAATAAAGGTTGGAGGAAAAATTATAAACAACATTCGATACGCAGATGACACCATGCTAATTGCAGAAAATGAAAGGGACCTACAAAATCTTGTGAATATACTAGAAATAGAAAGCAAAGATAAGGGGTTAGAACTAAACAGCAGGAAGACTGAAGTCATGGTGATCAGTAAAAAACATGAAATCCCCTCATGCAAAATAATAGCAAACGACACAACCTTGAGACAGGTTGATAAGTGTAAATACCTGGGAACGATCATTTCACCAGACAGCAGATGCACATCGGAAATAGCCAGCAGAATCGGCCAAGCCAAAACAGCATTTAAGAAGATGAAAAGCATTCTTACCAACAAATACCTATCAATCAACATCAGGAAGAGAGTTCTTGAATGTTATATAGAATCAATATTGTTATACGGTTGTGTGGCGTGGACAGTCAACAAGGAAAGCCAGAATAAGACTGAGACAGCCAAGATGTGGTTTCTAAGAAGAATGTTGAGATTCCATGGACAGCAAAGAAAACAAACGAGACAGTCTTGATGGAGGCAGACACAAGAAGATCATTCATAAGGAAGATCTGGAAAAGACAAGCAACATTTACAGGACATTTTATGAGGAAAGGTGATTGGAATTGGAGCACCTGGTCACAACGGGAAAGCTGGAGGGAAAGAGAGTACCGGGGTAGACCCAGGGAGAAGATATTGGATGGACCTGCAGAGTGGCTGAAAACAAAGAGGGTGGAAGTGATGTCTGAGGCAACAAGAGATAGAAACAAAGGGAATGCCATGATCGCCAACGCCATGTGGCAAGGCACCTGATGATGATGATGATGACCATTTCAGATGGTAAGATGATACCTGAAAAAAAAAAAAGTTAAAAAGATCTCATCACTGCAAAGGCCAACTTCCTAAAAGCTGGTCAGTCATATCCTATATACAATTATATTTTGTTTTGTTTTCATGCGAGAATGTGATGTGATTTATATCAGCCTACTTTTTTTTTTATGTTGATTGTACAGACTGATTTTCAATTTCATGTATTTCTTTAACATGATTATTGAATTAATAATGTTGAATTGACGATGGATTTATTGAATTTGTATGGTTCATCAATATTGTTAGACTGAAACATGAAGCAACAATTTGTACGGTGAACAAAACTATAACTATTTGATTGCTGCTGATTGCATGATTTCAAGTGGCGAAGTTTTTCTTGACATTGAAAATTATCACTATTTGCCACATGTGACTGAGTGTCATACATTATTATGAAATGTCCTATTTTGATGAATGATAGTGATATATTCTATGGGAAGCCCTATTTCATTCATGGGTATTACGCTATGCTGGGTAACATTAATTGAGTAGTTTTTGACCAGTATCATATCTTAGTGGATTTCTTGATTATTGTATATGCTAAACATCCACAAGTTGATGAAGGTATTTGGTTGCATACATGATTGCTTGTCATTTTGACATGTATTTGATTTCCCTGTTTATAGCAGTGGCTATTTAAACAATTGCTGTCATAATTTTCTTTCCATGGGATGGGGGGTGTCATGTACACAGGGTGATGTGTGCACGTTTTTTGTGTCGTGTGCGAAAGGAATTTTTGTGTGCGCATGTGTGATATGATGTAGACTTCTGAAAACAGCTCACCCAAGTACTTTAAGCAGGTGACTTGGATAGAACGGGTTTGCTGCTCTTCGCCTAAAGCCGCCTTGAGAGCAAGCATTTTCTCTTTCTTCAATCATCTATCTGTCATATGTGTTGAACCTGAGTTCAATTCTACTATAGATGTATGTAAAGTTTGAAGCAATGTTAATCATTCTATATTCCTTTTTATTGTACAATTGAAAAGAAGAAGAAGAAGGAAAAAAAGAAGAAGGAGAAGAAAGAAGAGAAGAAAGGAAGGAGAAGAAGGAGAAAAAGGAAAGGAACGAGAAGAAAAAAAAGGAGGAGAAAAAGAAGGAGAAGGAGAAGAAGGAGAAGGAGGAGAAGAAAGGAGGAGACGAAGAAGGAGAAGGAGAAAAAAGAAGTTAGTGAGAAGGTGCGTGATTATGAATGTTCTTTGAGTGATGTATGAAAGTTAATAGTAATAAATGTTATCTCTTCCTTATTAGGAGGAAGGGGGAAAAGTCAAAATAACATTGTGATCTGTCCAATGCCATTGGTTGAAAGGAGATCATGCGGTTGCATGACGGAGTGCTTTCTGCATGTTTTGATTGCGTGAGCATGTAGAAGCATGACAGTCTATCGTTACATGTGTGAAAAGGCATAGAACTTTTTTTTTTTCTTTTTCTTATTTTCGTTTTTTTGTTTGTTTTTTTGTTTGTTTTTTGTCAGCAGCTAACTTCTCTTGTATTGTCTGACATCCTTACCATTACTGTTATGATGATAATGACGATGGTGATGGCAACGCTGAAAACGACAGAACAATTATTGCAAGTCAAAAGAAACACAAATGCTGAAAATGACAAATATCAAAAGAAACTCAAAGTTAAGAAAACATCAGTTTCCTACCATCTTCGCTGACGATGATTGTAGCAGCCCCTGACGAAGCCTCAGCTGTCTGATGAACGTGATCTACAACATAAATGATGTCACATTTTGAAGGAAAGAAACCGTCAGCATTCAACAAAAACCATGATGCAAAACACACTAACACTGAATTAACTCACTTGGTACGACAGAACGCTATAGAGGTCGTGATGAAAGGCACGGTTCCGTACGACGGAACGCTATAGCGGTTTCGATAATTAAAAATTTTTTGACACTCCCCTTTAGATCCTGCACGCCTACCATAGCCACACTGGTCACTGCAAACATGTCAAGGGTCAAAGGGAAAGTTACTTCGTGAGATTCCGTAGCACATCGTCGAAAGACACTTCGCAATCTACATGTGAGATTCCGTAGCCATACACTCGTCAGGAAAAGACTGACTTCGGCAATCTACATGAATGGCTAATCTGCATTCGTGTCGAAAATGGTGTCGCAGGCGAGTACGAGTTTTCGAACAAAGTAGATCGCGACGGCGGCGTTTTACTGCTGCTGAAGTGATTGAAGTGCTTCAGACTGAAGGATTGGACACTGAGGAGTATGATGAAGATAATGGTGAAAGTGTATCAAGTGATGGAAGCTGCCAGCAAGGAGGAACTGACAGTGACCCAGTTTCAGACGACGGTGAAGTGGAAGAGGGAGGCGAGCGGTCAGCGGGTCAAGCACAGTGAGTCACATGTCTGATGGAGGTTTCATTCACTTTCCTATGCATGACTGGCACAAAGATTTTAGTTTTTCTCCCACTTTGCCTCTGTTCTCTGGCTCTTGTGGCCTGCATGTCCCAGTTCAGTGCCACGCCCCCTTTGATTTCTTGAATCAGTTTGTGACAGAAGACTTTCTAAATTCCATTGTCATAACAGAAGGCATAAGAGAACTGAGTGGCAAGCAGAATGAGCACTTCTCCTGACCTTCTCACCTTTGACTGTGTGTTCATGGAGCTGATCAGAGTGTGTGACTGTACTCCTGACCACAAAATTTGGGGTATTTTCAACATGGCACATGACAAAGAAATATTCAAGGAAGAACTTCAATATTTTGGCATGAACTAACCCAGCATGTAAATATTCAGATCTGAAAGTTTCATTTTGATCCTTTATGTTTTGTATTTTTTGTGATTTTTTCCCTAACCCTTCAAAATGGGCCGTACCTGGGGAAACGCAAGGGGAAAAACTCTCCGTAGCGAGTGAGTTAACAGATTACTCAAGTTCAGTGATCCCCATGATAAATAATCATACTGAACTTTTCAAGTTAACATTTAAGAACAGATCTATTAATCAAACACACACTAGTACAATTTAATTGCTATATCCTAAATCTTTACGTATTCTAAATGATATACAGCAAACATCGTAGACAATATCAATGTAAATTGTATAACATCAATGTAAATTGCATGATTATGATCATGAGGATGAACATCATTTGGACTTGGAGACATCTTGTTCTTGATGATGGAAATTCATTCCACAAACATACTGCCATTTTCCCAGAAGAATGCAATCAACTCCTCTTTTCTCAAGAAATAATGAATGACTGCTTTATCTGTATAAAAATTTCTTAAAACATTAACTCTTTGACTCTGCACCCTGTCCACCAACAACAAAAACTTAACTCTATGTAGTATGACTCCCTCACTCTATCCACCAGGATGAAATAGTCAAAGGGGTATTCTTATTGTTATTTTTGTTTAAAGCCCAGTCGACTGCATAAAGCCATATCAGAGCTATAACCATTTTTGTTTAAAACCCAGTCGACTGCATAAAGCTATATCAGGGCTATAACCATTTTAAAACATACACAACGCTTCAAAGGAAAATTAAGTACACATATCAATGCGTTCACGCACATAATCTAAGGAGATGCCGTCAGCACTGACCACTTCGTCCAACTTACCACACAGAGGATTTAACAAAACATACCTGAATACAAATTTAAACATAACTAAAGACACTAAATTTAAACATAACTAAAGACACTAAAACGTAACATATTCAAAAACAGGCCTGAATGACCTAATATTGCTTTTGCAAATCTCATTTCCCTAGAGCCAAAAACGCACTTTTTATAATTACTACATGTACCCAATTATCAATCCTAAGAGAAAGTACATAAGACTCTACTGAAAACATACAAGTGAATGGACTAGCAAGGCAGAAAATGACAGGAAGAAATGACAGAAAGCAAAGGAACAAAGCAGAAACAAAGAGAGTGAGTGAAAAAAGGCCATTTCTAGCACAGTATTTCCAGAAGGTGGGGATACTAGTTATTTATACTGAAAGAGCCCCCAGCATCTCCATGGGGGGAGTCAAAGGGTTAATGTTTTTCTTTGCTAGCATGGTCAACAATTCAAGATACTGGTGGACAGGTTGCAGGAGTCAAAGGATTAAAGACATTTCATAAACATCTAGAGTTGCACTTGGACAATGTTTATTTTGTCACTCACTAAATTATATAATATCTCGTTATCTGTGATATAAGTATCTGAATACCTCCCCTCTTGGAGATATATATATATATAAATAAACATATACAAAATTTTGCAAAACACAGAACTAAAAATCAATATTGTATTTCATACCTCTTCATAAGGGGCTATGGCCTAAACGAATTGTTACTGTTACTGTTAAGTGTTATTGTTTTGTTTAAAGCCCAGCCAACTTTGTAAAGCCATATCAGGGTGATAACCATTTCAATACATACACAATACTTCAACAGGGAAAAAAGGAAAAGAAAATGAAGTACACACATCATGCATTCGCACACATAATCTAAAGAGATGCCCCTGATGTTGACCACTCTGTCCAATTTATCACACAACAGATTTAAAAAACATGCCTGAATACATATTTAATCCATAATTAAGGATAAAAAGAGGCCTAAACTACCTAAATTGCTCTTGCATATATCTTGTTTCCCTGGGCCAAAAATGCACTTACTACATGTACCTAATCATCAATCCTAAGAGAAAGTATTAAGACTTTATCAAGCACATACAGGTGAATGGACCAGCAAGGCAGAAAATGATAGGAAGAAATGACAGAAATGCACTTACTACATATACCTAATCTGCTCATCAATCCTAAGAGAAAGTACTAAGACTTTATAAAGCACATACAGGTGAAGGGACCAGCAAGGCAGAAAATGATAGGTAGAAATGACAGAAAGCTAAGGAATATATGATCACCCCTACCGCAATGACGAAAGCAGACTTTTCATAACACATGCAATGTTAAAGAAACAATAGAAATGATGCTTCTATATGTCAACTGATCATGCAATGACAAAACAATAGAAACGATGCTTCTATATTCAACTGATGTCAACTGACCATGTAATGACAAAACAATAAAAATGATGCTTCTATATGTCAACTGATCATGCAATGATAAAACAAAAATTCAAAACACTAAAGCAATCATTAAATTTCTCTGACTTTTGAACAACACACACACACACACACAGACAAATACTACAGTTAAAAAAATATGAGTCTTAAGTCATTTAAGTATTTCTTGATTACGGTGCAACTTTTTGGAAGGGGAGAGGGTTCAAGGGAAGGTGGGTGGGTGGGTTCCAAGTAAGAGTTCCAACAAATTCAGGAATTTCTGATAGAAATATGACAATAGTGAAATAAATTGTATTCATTCAGTCAAAATCTAACTGAGTAACTGGAAGTCTGATGTTAAACATAAAAGATCTTCTTCAAACCCATGACCACTGCATCAGCATTGCACACTAACACAAGTACAAACAAAAAAGCAAGCAAAGGTACTTACAGGCAGAAATGGAAAAAAAAATACAACAGTAACAGCAGTTCCACTTGCATAATGCGAACAGTCCATACCCACTGCACTTCTCATAGCACAAAAAAGTTCTAAATAAAAAAACACGTTTGCTAGTAAAGATGTTCATGAATGATAAACCCACGTCAAAAGAGGTTATTGTTAATGTTATTGTTATTTTTATTTAAAGCCCAGCTGGCTGTGTACAGCCATATCAGGGCTATAACCATTTCAAAACATACACAACACTTCAACAAGAGAAAAAGGAAAAGAAAATTAAGTACACATATCAATGTATTCGTGCACATAATCTAAGGACATGCCCTCAGCGTTCACCACTCCGTCCAATTTATCACACTGGGGATTTTAAAAAAATATATACCTGAACACAAATTTAAACATGAACGTAACTAAGGTCATTAAAACATACATAACATTAAAACATATAAAATCCAAAACAAGTGTGACTGTCCCCGTTCAAGCAAACAGGAACCAGAAAAAAACATGAAAAAAGAATAAGAATGCTATTTTAATACAACAAAACAAGACAGGTACAAATTTTTGGCCTACTGGCCTTTGTCAAGCGTAAGATCACAAACACACACCAGATACAAAAATTAGGAGAGAAAGACTGAAACTTCCTTGCTGCTCTGTCTAGTGTGAGAAAAGGAATAAACTGACTAAAATGACATCATGTGTTTTTGAGTAAACATGATGTCAGAGCGGAGGTATATTAAAACATATATAAGAACAGGCCTAAATTACCTAAAACTGCTTCTGCATATCACATTTCCCTAGAGCCAAAAATGCACTTAATCCATGTATCCCATTATCAATTCTAAGAGAAAATATGTAAGCCTTTATCTAACACAGTATACAAGTGAATGGATTAGTAAGGCAGAAAATGATAGGAAGGAATGACAGAAAGCAAAGAAACAAGGCAGAAATAAAGAGAGTGACAGAAAAGGGGGTTTGCCATGTCAATACATTTGTGGAGTTTGTGCACAGTCAGACACACACAAATGCAGCATAAAGATAGTTCATCAATTATAATAGACCATAAGATGAAATTACAAACAGGTAGTAGTGAGACAAGCACACAAAAAATAGATACAAGAAAAAATGTATAAATCCCCTGAGAAAGTATTTCAATTTTTCACACACACTCACACACACACACACACCCCACACACACACACACACACAATATCTCACACACACAGACATGTATACACACACACAACAATCACATACATACACACACACACACACACACACACACACACACACACACACACACACACACACATACACATATTGTACCTGTGTTGACTCCCAGGTTCTTGAAGTTTTCCAAAGTATTGTTTCCATAAGAATCTCTGCCTACCTGCACACAGTCAAAAAACATATCTTACAAATACAACATAAAATATTTTATGAATATAAGGATAGAACTTGGTACCACCAGAAAACTGCTAGCAGACATCAACAAGAGAAGACTAAAATACATTGGCCATGTGTCACGCAGCAAGAACACAGACCTCATGGCAACTACCATTCAAGGAAAAACAGTGGCAATCTTACACATCAAGAACATAACCAATATCAGTGTCTTAAACAATCCAGAAATTGTCCACAAAAGTAAAGACAAAGCAGCCTGGAGGGAGATGGTGTGTCTAGGTGTGCAGCGGCCAACACTGAACCCAGTGACACCGACACGCGAGACAGGCGTAGGATAGAGTACAGCTTTGTCACGGTCTCTATCTTAGATGGCACTTCATAGCATCAAAATCATCATTCCCATTATCATGAAATCATCAATAATTAATAGTATAATAAAAACGGTCCCTCCTAACTCTGAGACACTTCAAGCCCTAATCTCTAGGTGATGTCAGTTTTTGTTTTGAGCTTCTACTGCTTTCATGCCTAAGGTAAAATTACGTTGGAGCCTTTGGTGTCAATGGTTCATGAGTGCTGTTGTTGGAGGGCCATGACAGTGGTCTCTTTACCAGGGGATCTCTCACTCACACCGACTTGGTGAATGAGTGATCACTGTCATTAGCAGCAGGCTCAGTATTCAGTGTTCTTAGTACGATAGATCAGAACTCCACCAAAGAGACCAGTGCAGTCTCCTCTGATGGGTGACCTCATGGTGGGTTGACACTGCCAACAGGCAACACCCTTGAGTTTCCTGGTAATGGAACTTCGAATGATTTTTGCATTGGTGGTGTGCTAAGGAGTTGAAGGGAGAAACATGGAAACAATGATACAGTGGCCCAGAAGATAGGTCAGCAAAAAGAATACTAATAATAACAACATAATAAAATAAATACATAGATTTAAAAGAAAAAGTCTACAGAAAAAATGCTAGATCTTCACAAGATCTTGATTGAGCAGAATGAGTGATGCCTGCTGTGTTCAAAATTAGATCCTGATGATGTAACTACATTGTAAGTGTTGTTACACAGATGTTGAATAAATCAGAGATGCTTCAGCTTACCCAAGCCATTCCATTATTAATTTAATTCCTCCTCTCCCAATACATTACCTTCTGTCACTTCTAGCAATGATCAAGTGGCACTGTGTAGTCATGTATGTGTTTATGACTATAGCATGTATAGGTATGTGTTCTGTGTGGTTAAGACATTGTATGCATCAGTATGGAGCATTGGTAGAAATATATAATAAAAAAAAAACGGAAATATGGTGGGTATGGGGCCATGCTCCTACATAATGATAAACATATTTCTAAACCACCATGAAAATCGGTGCACTGCGCCGCATTATGAGGGGGAATGAAGGGTTTGGAAACAGCTGAAAAACCTTGTCTTCAAATCCCATTTCATAAAACTATGAATCATTCTCAATTAGCAATACTCACACTCACAATAAGCCATTCATATACATGCAAAGACACAGATTTTGCAAATCAGATGTAGAAATTAATTTACTTCTGCCTGCCATAACATGTTTCTTGGAATACTTGTACTGACATAGTACATGTATACATACAGCACTGACTCTCAGATACTAGGAATGTTTAAAAACTGACCATCAGTATTCTTGCCTCTATCATTTTTTGTTAGAAAACTTTTTCTCCAGATTTTTTCCCGTCCACAAGAAAATTAAAAAAAACAACAACACAGAATTCCAGCAAATAAAGACAGAAATCCCATCCCTGATGGATGTGTGTGTGTGTATTTCATTGTGCATGCATCATGCATGTGTGTATATGTGTGATATATTACACATTATCAGTTCTAATGTATGCATTACACACATGTTCTGGTGTGCATGTGCACTCGTACAAGTGTGTATGTGTCATGCATCGTTTACAGTGCTCATGTATATTACACTCTTGTAAATGCGTCATGTGCAGCAAGTCCAAATGAGTTTGGTAAATAGTGCTATACAAAAATGATTTATCCTCAATGGCAAGGTGAGGAAACACTCTATTACAGTATTAGTATCCTTAGTTATGTTTAAATTTACATTCAGGTATGTTTCTAAATCCCCAGTCTGTGATAATCAGAAATATGTATTGGGAACGAACAGCAGCACTGAGAACAGAAAACGATATACATTATTCCCAAAATATCAAAAGAGGGGTCAGGCAGGGTGGTGGTCTGCCACCAGATTTATTTTCACTTTACCGTTTACGGCAAAACCATCATGAGAAAACTAAATAAACGCCTGGGATAAAGGTTTGAGGAAAAATTATAAACGAAATTCGTTACACAGATGACACCGTGCTAATTGCAAAAAATAACAGGGACCTACAAAACCTTGTGAATATAAATAATACTATTAATAGAAATAAAAAGCAAAAATAAAGGGTTGGAACTAAATAGCAAGAAGACTGGTCATCGTAATCAGTAAAAACATGAAACCCCCTGAATGCAACATAATAGCAAATGGCACAACTTTGAGACTGGTTTATTAGTTTAAATATCTGGGAATGGTCATCTAACCAGACGGCAGATGCACACTGATTTGTATCAGACATAGCCAGCAGAATCAGCCAAGCCAAAACAGCATTCAAAAAGATGAAATGCTTTCTTACCAACAAATGCCTATCAATTAACATAAGGAAGAGAGTTCTTGAATGTTATATAGAACCGATACTGTAGCATGGGTGAAAGTGAAAAAATCTCCCAATCCTGAAACCTTAAATTTCCATGTCCTCTAAATGTTCCCATTCCTGAAAACCTGCGTCCATTCCTGAAGCAATGGAAACACTTCGAAACAATCGCCATCTTCTTCTTCTTCTAGCCAGAGCCATCGCCACTTGTTTTTTTTTACTGATTTGTCTATTGCAGAAACATCTGCATTAACAGGCACGTCCTTCATTGTTGCTATCGCATGTGTTAGGCCCAAATTTGCTGTCGATACAAATCTTCGCTCGCAAACTTTTTTTTCCCCCAGTTTAGACTCGGAATGCGCATGAGCAAGAATGAAAAGGAAGGGAAGTAACTTTAAACCCTTTCTGTGTTGCCAAGCACCAGTGAAGAATCGCCGTTCGATACAAACGAAGACTAATGGAAAAATAATATAGATAATTGAATTATGCAGATAAGCCGAGCTGATAGTGTGAAAGACTCTCTCACTCTCTCTCGTTTTTTTTTGTGGTTTTTTTTTTTTTTTGCTTTGGCATTTTCCTGAAGTCAAGTTTGCCATTCCGGAAAAGAACTTTTGTCAATCGGTTCATTCCGGAATTCCGGAACACTCCGGAACTACTTTCACCCATGCTGTAGTACGGTTGTGAGGCATGGACAGTCAACATGCAAAGCCAGAACAAGATTGAGGCAGCAGAAACGCGGTTTCTAAGAAGACTGTTGAGAGTTCCACGGACAGCAAAGAAAACAAACAAGACAGTCTTGATGGAGGCAGACACAAGAACTGAAGAAGATCACTGATAAAGAAGATTAAGAAAAGACAAGCAACAGTTATAGGACATTTTACGAGGAAAAGGAAATCAGAGTATCTGGTCACAACAGGAAAGGTGGAAGAAAAGAGTAGACCCCTGGAGAAAATACTGGATGGACTTGCAGGGTGGCTGAGGACAAAGAGAAGAGGATAGGAGATGTACTTGCAGCAACAAAGGATAGATTCATATGGAGGGCCATGATCGCCAACGCCAAGCAGCACGGCACATGATGATGATGATGAGCATGTGGTAAATTGAATGAAGTGGTCAAAGCCAGCAGCATCACCTTAGATTATGTCCACAAATGCATTGATATGTATACATCATTTTCTTTTCCTTTTTCTTTCCTGTTGAAGTATTGTGTATGTTTTGAAACGGTTATAACCCTGATACGGCTCTACGTAGTCGGCGGGGCTTTAAACAAAAATAACGATAACAATTTCAGTCTTTACCTTGGCAACCATAGCTGTGCTTGCTCCAAGTTTGGCAGCCATGACACACTGGTTGGCTCCTTTGCCACCAAAGCCCATTTGAAACTTACTGCCATGGATGGTTTCCCCTGGCTTGGGCTGCCTAGGCGTGTAACTGTAACACAAAAAAACAAAAGTAAGATGAACACCCTTGACCCCAAATCAGTTTAATTTAAATAGGTATTCCAAAGTGATTTTCAAATTTGAATTTAACTGTATAAAAATCAGCTGGGAAAATAGAGATTTTCATTCTGAACACATACATACTTTATTTTTTAATGTGGGATAAAAAATAATTTTTTTATGATTTTTTCCTTTCTTTTTGGACTTAGAGAAAAATTTCGCACGTTTTTTTAGGCCACATTCAGACATGCCTTGAACACACATATAAAATCACACAAGCCCAGAAAATCATTTCTGAGGAGGTTTTTACTTGTTAAGTTGATGTGCAAAAAACATATGGACAGAAATGCATATCAATAAAAATACAGACCTATGAAAATGACAAAAAATAGCAAACTTGGACGCCGCCATTCTAAACAACTGGGCAAGGGACCCATTATCATTAATTTCAAACTCCATTATCTTTAAGAAATACAATACAGTGACACTGAAATGAATCATATATGATGAATGAATGAATGAATGAATGAAAATGTATATTGTGCAACAAAAATCTCCATGCTATAAAAGCATGCTCGCGGCGCACGGTGGGGGGGAGGGGGGGGGGGCACAAAAACAATTCCACACAGCCTTTGCACCAACATTCATAAAGGCATTCAAGGTATTCACATTCAAATAAGCAATCCCATACAACATTAGAAAAAGTGTGTCTTGAGACTAGATTTAAAGAATGAATGAGTCTTTTTCTCTCTGATGCTCATGGGAAGCATGTTCCACTTGGTAGGGGCAAGGTATTTAAATTCTTGCTGAACCATATCTTTTGGTTTTAACATCCCTTGTCCCAGGAACATGAAGAAGAGACTTGGAAGCAGATCTCAGACTGCGAACAGGTTTATATTCAGAAAGAAGATCTTTAAGATAAGAAGGACTACTAGAGTTGAGTGCACGGTAGGTGATAGTTAGTAGTTTGTGATTGATGCGTTGTTGAACTGGGAGCCAGTGCAGATTCCGTAAGATGGGAGTTATGTGTTCAGTCTTCCTGCATCTAGAGATTACTCTGGCAGCTGCGTTTTGTACAGCCTGCAGACGCTGTATTTTCACCTGAGGGAGACCAGCAAGTAGACTATTACAGTAGTCTAATTTTGAGAGTACTAGTGTGACAGCAACAGTCTTAGCAGCTTGAATAGTCAAGTACTGGCGGGCTTTACCAAGAGATCGGATATGGCAGTAGCAAGTTCTGATGATTGAATTGATCTGATCACGCATCGAGAGATTAGCATCCAGAAACACTCCTAGTGTTTTTACTTTCTTCGAGAAAGGGATGTCTGCACTACAGACCGAAAGTGAAGAAAATGGGACAATTTCTCTTTTAGGAGCAGTTCCGACCAGCAGAACTTCAGTTTTCTCTTCATTCAACTTCAACCGGTTTGCAGACATCCAATGTTTTATTTCCAGACAGCACAATTCAACATTTTTCTTTGATTCAAGAGCGAGAGTATTGTCGGAGGGAAGGCGGGAATAGAGTTGGGAATCATCCGCAAAGAAATGAAAGTCAACATTGAACTGTTCAATCAGAGAAGCCAGGGGTCTTGTGTATAGAGAGAAGAGAAGAGGTCCGAGGACCGATCCTTGCGGAACGCCTGTAAGAAGAGGTGTTTCTTTCGAATATGAAGACCGGACAAGAACTTTTTGAGATCTCTCAGAAAGATATGAAGTGAACCATAACAAGACAGTTTTGTTCAGGCCGATTTCAGTGTGAAGACGCTGCAAGAGAAGGGTGTGATCCATGGTATCAAAAGCAGCGCTCAAGTCTAGCAGAACAAGAATGGCATTGTCACCGTGGTCAAGAAAAGAAAGGAGGTCATTTAATATGCGGAGAAGTGCAGTTTCAGTACTATGTCCACATTTGTACGCTGACTGGAACTTCACTTCAAGATTGTGTGAGACAAGATGTGCTGTCAACTGATCCACAACGGCTCTCTCTATAAGTTTTGAAAGAAATGGCAAGTTCGAAACTGGACGATAATTATATAGGATCTCAGGGTCTAAACCAGGCTTTTTGAGTAGTGGTTTGACAATAACTTGCTTAAGAGGTTTGGGTACGGTTCCCGACTGAAGGCTGAGATTTATGATTTCCTGAATTACAGGAAGCAGAATGTCCGAAAATTCTAGAAGGAGTGTTGTCGGAATTGGATCTACAGCTGCAGTGGTTGGTTTGGACTTATACAACAGTTTCTGGATGGTTTCAAGTGAGATGGGCTCAAAATCAGACATTGCATCAGGACCACAAGCAGAGGATGCAGCAGTTAGATTGTGATGAATTTGTGGGAAAGTCTGCATGATTTTCTGAATCTTGTCAAAAAAGAACTGAGAGAATGCGTTTGCAGCTTCTTCAGAAGGTAGATCAGGAAAAGTGGTCGACTTTTCAGTATTATTTAAAACAGAATTTAATACTTGAAACATTTTCCTTGGGTCAGATGATGCGTTACCGAGCTGGTTGTGAAAATGAGCTGCTTTATAAACATATTAAGGAATTTAACCCTAATTTTTTCCAGCTTCATCTGAAAGCTGGTTGAAAAGATATCAGATGTCAAAAATGCGAAATATGCCGATTTGTCACAGTGAAAAAAATGGCGAATTTTACACATATTTGGTGCACCATAACTTTTTTCACTTTAAAGTTACAAAAATGGTTTTGATATCAAATTGCTCAGCATGACAAACTCTTTCAATGTAAAACAACCCCAGACATCTGTATGTTTAATCAAACCATATTTGGGTAAGGATAAAATACCTATTTTGAAAAAAATTTGTATTTTAGCTTTTTGCAAGACTCCGTAACTTCTGTCACATTCATCCTACTGCAAAGTACTATATACCAAAATGATCATTTTTTTATGATCTGTCAGTATACAAAACAAGACATTAGCCTTTTTTTTGATTAGGTTTCAATCTTTCTGTAAACAAAAATCAGATGACAAAATTATAACAAATGTCAGCTGATAATAGTAACAAATAATGCGTTTTGTTTACATATCGAATCAAACAAGACATGTACATCAACAACATTCATTCAAAGAAGTCATCTTCATAGTTTTTACATGCCAATTTGTTGGTTTTTTTATCATTAAACAACGATTAAAACATGTCTTGACCTTTAACTGTTCCTTAACTGTGTGTAGAACATTATCAAAAGCTTCCACATCATTGTCTTGACCTTTCACTGTTGCTTAATCACAGTAGATAACTGTCCTGGCCTTCAACTTAAACTGGAAGCACAAAAGATAGAAATCATCTCTTTTTACAAAAAACATGTTGTAATGAAATGTAAAAAAATACTTGTCAGTGTCTATGATCAGTGATTCCCTTTCACAAGTGACAGGAAATTAAAACATGTTAAGATGCAGTTCATCATCATTGCTGTCAAAGTTGTCCAAAAGACTAGGTCTCCGCCCTCTGCCAGTCTTAAGAAATCGCTCCTTCATCCTCATGAAGAGATCATCTGTGAGAAAAATAGTGTAGAGGGAAAGTATTAGTACATCTATCTGTTCTATCCTGTAGCGTAATGTGAAAATCCCATTTGTAGGGACAAACAGGCCTATACATACAGAGCAAGAGGCAAATACTGACCAAAACAAAAACAAATCCAAAAAACAAGAACATAAAACATGCAGGAACACAAGGACTTTTGTACCCCTGCTCAATTAACTTCCCTGCCTGTCAAAGAGAGAAAGGATCAAGAGAGAGAGAGATTGGTGTGGAGCTGTAAGAAGCCTACCAGTATTATTGTCAGCTTTGAAAATAAAATTATAATACCTTACCCTAACTCACAAAGCAGTGGGCAAAGTAAAATGTCCCATACATTTAGGCCTACTCAAATCAGCACAACAAAATTATCTCATAAACACTATAGGCCTAGTTAGGAAGGTTCATAGTGTCCAACTCCAACCCATTAACCTGGTAGGCCTACTTTATTTTGTTTAAATATTATTTTTGATGACAATAATAGTAATGATAATAAATAGTAATGAATGATAGTAAACTAATAATGAAATAATGATAATAATAATAATGATAAATAATAATGAATAATGATAGTAAAATAATAACAATAACAAAAATATGATAACAATATTAATAATAATAATAAACTTTTAAAGCTGTTGAACTAGGTGATAATAATATTGGGCCTAAAATAAAAATAATAGGATTGATAAACATGCAAATTTGTTTCAATGGTACCATTCAGGAAGTTTACACAAAGGCAGAAAAGAAAAAAGTGTAACATTGTGAAATTATTGAACGATACTGAACCAGATCGAGTGAAGTCAAGGGAGGGCACTCGGCCGATTCGACTATCGATCGATCAAAGCGTTGGTCACGTGACCACAATAAATCGCTAATCTCTCATTAACATCATTATAAATAAATATAATAAAGGCATGGATTATTAAAAAAATCTTTTGTAAACATTTTCCTTTAATCATATGCCTGATCTCACTCTCTGTAAAATTACCGCACCCCAAACCGTCACCTACCCCTACCTTCTAACATATTATTCATTTCATGATACTGTGGGTGCTGCAGCTGTGCGCTTTCCAAACAATTATATTCTAAAATCAGGAAAGAAAATGTCGAAAAGTAATAGTAAACAAACTGCAAGATATTTCACTTACCCTCTAGATAAGTTGGATCGCTTGATTCGTCGTGGCTGGAGCGGTCGACGTAAATTTCGACTTCCATGTGCTCGCCCAAACGATCTTCGCGCGTGTCCGCCATTGCGCGTCAGACGCTAAGAGAAAGCGAAAATAGGTTGCGTTGTTCTCAGTCCTCGAGGAAAACAGCCAGTGGTTGAATCCGTATACAATTAGCAGAAGTTGAAAGTTGAAACCTTGACCTTTTGCACAGTGGAAAATATGGCGAGATTGGTTTTGAGTAAGGTTGCAAAATCATCGACGGAAGTTTTTAACGCACGAAACGACCGACTAAATGGAAGCCTATCAGTTCACTTTTTACATCGGATGAAAGCAAATTTAGTCTTCTTTTTGACAGTGTAAATGGTTTGTTGATATCTGACCCAGCTTATCTCCTCGAGGCGAGTTTTCAAGGTAGGTGTCAAAACCGCGTTCCGATTTCGTCGTTCCAGTAGCAGCAAAATCGCAATTAAGTAGTACCCATCATCAAAAGCATATTTCAAACGGTAAATGTTACACTTATTGATTTATTTTGACTTTAAACAAAGCTTAAAGGATCACAACAGACCAACATGATCTATGTTTTTTATTTCTGACACTGCATTTTGTTGAGAACGAGCAAGTTGAAAACCAGTGAAAAATCGCACTTTGCCGTACTTTTCGCCGCCCGCGAAGAGCACTTTGGAATACCTAATTTAAACACACAAAATGAAGCAAACTTCAGTTTGGAGTTTGCTCATGACAGACTCACAGCACTCAAGAAATTCCATAATATAGATTATGCTTCTCCCAGATCTGCCAACAAGTATCCAGCAGACTCCTTCAGCCTGCAAAAAAACAAGCAGACGCAAGGTCTTGAAATAGGGACATCAGAAGGGGTTGGGTAGACGGGTGGGAGAAGGAACCTACAAAACAAAAAGTTGATAAAAGCCCGTTTTAATGCTGCGCCGTGTGCAGGTTGGGATTCGGCGGGTAATCTTGTAGAATAGAATACGAAAATAATTGGAGCTAATTTCACGCACTTATACGGGTGTTTTCGGTTCTGCTGGATGTAAAGAGACGTAAGACACCCTTACCTACTCACTTTGACCAGTCCTTCCCCACAAACATGCACAAAATATCCCTGAATGACTGGCGACCACAGCTCCAGCAGTCACCTGCACGCCATTTTGGTTGCTGATCACATGGGCACAACGTCATCACTAGTAGTGGGGAGTTGTCTATAAATATGGCGTGCAGGTGACTGCTGGAGCTGTGGTCGCCAGTCATTCAGGGATATTTTGTGCATGTTTGTGGGGAAGGACTGGTCAAAGTGAGTAGGTAAGGGTGTCTTACGTCTCTTTACATCCAGCAGAACCGAAAACACCCGTATAAGTGCGTGAAATTAGCTCCAATTATTTTCGTATTCTATTCTTTTTATAGGTATGTTACAAAAAAATTCAAATATTTTTAATAAATATGTAATTACCATCATTGAAAAGAGCAAAAAAAGAACTTTAAAATGGTATAAAAAGTTCTTTGATTGATTGTCTGTGACGAAAGTTACGATTTTTTTAATGATTAAATTTTCGACGTTTTCCTTCATTGGATTACATAGCAAAAACTGTGACCGCGTATGTGCCGTTTCATCACAAAAAGCACCATAACTTTGGAACGACTGAACCGATTGAAAAAAATCAAGTATCCATAGAAAGGTCTTTGTTTAGCCAAGATGATTACGACTTTCATGAATCTCTGGGTTTTTGCATTAATTAGGAATTAATTCATTAATTGCCTCAACTGGCTAAAGCGAAAATTAATTGAGATTACTAAAATCTTTACAGTTTCCAAAATCATCAAATTTCTTACTTGAAAATTGTTGAGTAAAGCCTCAAGATAATTATAATGATAAATTACAACAGTTATTCAATGCCATTAGGCTGAATCTTTATGTAATAATCAATTAATTACAGTTTTTCATGAACAACCGCCTTTAAGAAGTTGTCAACCTGTGTATTTATTAAATACCTCTTGGTTTTTATATACAGATGTTTATAATTATGAGATATGTAGGCCTATGTATATCATTATATATCATATACATGTGTGTATAGATATATATATATGTGATGTAAATATATTCATATTGATTAATCAAAATAAAAAATTGAGAGCCTGTGAGTGTGATGGTAGTATAAAACCCCTTAAAAATAGACATGAAAATTGTTTGAATATTTCACTGAAAAAAAACTCAAGTTTCCTGGTAACATAGAAATGAGTCTTTATTAAGACTAGAGATTACAGATTAATTACTAATTAAGCTGTTCTGAGGGAAAAAAGATTCACAGACTGAATTGGTTTATAACTTGCACATCTGGAAAGTTCATATTGCAATTTTGAATTAAAAATTCAGCTGGTAGTAAGGACAGTGTATCTTTTCAATTATTTACCCTGACAAGCAGACCTTTTTCAAAAAGTTTTGGTTTTTTCCCTTGCGTAATCACACACTTTTTCATAAGCTGTCATACAACATGAAAGATAATGTTATGTACATAAATATGTGTGTGTGCATGTGTGTTATAAGTGTGCATATATATATATATATATATATATATATATATATATATATATATATATATATATATATATATATATTATATATATATATGTACATGTACCAGTATGCATATCACTCAAAAAACAAAATTAAATGCAAACAAAACAGAAAGATGGACAACATTTGGTTACAAATGTTTTAATGCATAATGCTATATCAAAATAAATACACAGAACAGGTAACAAGATGAAAAGGGCATCAGCAGAAATATATCATAACATACACGCACAAACACCAGACATAAAAATAAGCTACATTGCAAAAACAAAATTCTGAAACATATTTACATGAGTTACATACAAATAGTCCACACATACACAAAAAAGCACAGAATCCATAGTCACATTTACAGCTTGCTAAATGAAGAGATTACAAAAATGTGCAGACATTGTAAGAATGGAATCGTGAAAGTCATCTGTGTAAAACCAAACATGTCAAATGAAAATCTAAACAATAACAAAAATGAAAAAAACTAAAGATTATACATGAAGGGTATCCAAGTGTCATTACCTAGACACACCCCAGTCCCCTTAGAGTGTACACGCTTGACAGGAAGGCTTCTCTTGACATCATTTTGCTGTTGACCTCTCCCAAGAATTTTTTGCTAAATACATGCAGCATACAAGTCACTGTTCTTCTCAGTACAACTATGCCATTTCCTCCTCTCCATCTGATACAGTGATGAAAATGATTGCTCCACATCATTAAATTCATATGAAAGGGTGGCTATGTATCCCTGATGATTATTGGCATTATCATTAATAGTGTTTAAAGCCCAACCCACTATATCCCTGATGATTATTGGCATTATCATTAATAGTGTTTAAGGCTGGAGGGCTCTTGTCCTGAAAACCATTCTTTTCTCAAATGCCAATGTCTTCAAAAGTTCCACTTAAGCAAATGTATACCTGCTATTCTGTCTCTAGTGTACATGTATTCATGTGAGAGATACAATTATGAAGACTTCATGCATTAAAACCACCTCTCCCATTTAAAATGCCAAAACCCAAAGAAATAATGAGAATAATAAATAGCCTACGTACATTATATAGGCTACAGAGCAAACCTCTGGTAATAAAGTTTTCTTTTCAAACTCACTCTCAATATGTGTACAAACATGAATTATTGCACAGCAGGACATGACCAGTAGATAGAAAGTGGCAGTGCATATATATATCATGACAATTGACCTGTGGAACAGGCAGGTCAAGTGAGAAAGACCTGACAGATCCTTTGGTTCAACTGACAGTGAATTCCAAAGAGATGGTGTGAGAAATGGAAAGCACAATGCTCAAGCTGACTTAAGATGACATTTTATCACCATCAGAAGCTTTTGTTTTGAGAACTTCATGCATCTGTTTTATTTACCATTAAGATGAGACAATCCTAAAACATGTGTTAAGTGAATCAACACAGCAAGAGAAGATGAGCTGACTGACTGTACAGGCCTACATATGTCAGTCTTGCACAAAAATTATCAAAATATCCACTTACAATGGCATCAGTCTGTGACTGGACGATGAAACATTCTGAGTCATCCCACTCATACCCAGGTGGGGAGAGGGTGGCATCGGAGTCACTCATTTTATCTGGATGAATAAAGACCTTACCCACTATGAGACATTTGAATGACAACAATAACAGTAATGACAGACAAGGACTACTACTACTAGTTATCACAATTACTAGCACCTAATAAACACTGTATTTAGACCTATACAGTGCCAACAGTCCATATCAAAGCATCCTTGTGCACTTTAGACAGGAACAAAACAAACTAAGTGAAAAAAGATGGAGGTTTGTCATGCCCATACATTAATGCAGTAGGCCTATAGGCCTAAGTTCAGTTGGACACACACCAATTTAAAAGGCATATATTGAATATTTGAAATAAAAAAAATCACATTTAAAGCATTAATCTTAATCATTGTACCTAGGCTTTATATTTGGAAAATTCAAGATTTTTTTCAGTGTGATAATATTAAATTTAGAAGTTCAGCATTACTGTGCATTGGCTCATCACACCTTTGGGTATTTACTCTGTGTGTGTGTGTAGTGAGTGTGTGTGTGTGTGTGAGTGTGTGTTGTCACTGAGCTGCGTCTGTCAAACATCAGTCATCAAGACTGTTGTGTGGGTGTACACATATCAGGAGATGAGACACTACTACATGACCAATATCCATTGTCCCTCACCATCCTTAACTATTGTAGTCCTATTTAGATCTACACTATGATTCTTGCTAAACTTGCCTAGTTAGTAGTACTAGTAGTGTGAGTTTTAATCTTATCCAATCTGACAATCTGAAGTCCAGAAGTCTAGAAGCTGATAATGAGGGGCAGCAGACCTTCGAAGTTCGGCTGCCCATCGACACAGTTTGCCGAGTCAGCTAGACTGACAACCAGCGTCAAACTGAAGCTTGTATTTCCAGTCATAGAAGATAACTTTTCACCAAATTTTACACAGTACACTGAAAATGCATTGTCTTGTATGTCATGAAAAATGAAGAAAATCTTCCAATAGGTTCAGCTGGTATGACAAAAAGAAAACGGTTAATCGGCACTAAAAAGTCTTGCGGCAATTGTGAACAAGGCAATAACAACGGTCACCACACCCCCTATCTGTAATATGCCCTAAAATGTTTTTCTGTCGATACAGCTGCACCAAATTTTACACATAAGCAGGAAAATGCATGTTCTTATTGGTAATTAATTCACTTGACAATCTAATCATACATGTAAGTTTGGGAGATACGGCCGCAAACACCAAAAGTCACACCACCACTGCCACGTCAGCAAATCAGAGGAAGCTCGTGAAAATGACCCGATCATCATAGGAAAAGTACGGACTTCGGTATTCAGATCGGTAATTATCGGACACTTGAATACATTAACGAAGCAAACAGCGATTGTTTGCCTACCCTCTCACATGTGCCGCCACGCCGGTCACAGTCTTCCGCTGCAGTTTTCGCGCACGCGTAATCGCCGATTGTGACATACCTAGACCTATATTCTACAAGATTACCATTTCACTACACTGCATGTTCATATTCTATATTTCCACTAGTGACCATTTCTTTCTTTAACCATTTGACTCCTGCACCTTGTCCACTAACTGCAAAAACGTAACCCACCAACTCCCTCAACGTATCCACCAGCTTCCTTCAGCAAGCTCAACGTTAACCTTGCAAGTCTAAACTGCAATTAAAGAAAACCATCTTGAACATTAAATCATATCCGGTGAAATAGAAGTCCCATCATAAGTAGTTCCAGTGTCATGTGACATGTACTGATGTAGTCAGGAAGTTTGCATGTTGTTGAAAACATGTATTAACACCTGTTTGAAGTTCTCCCTTCGGATCTATAGATGATATTTAGTATTATTACACAACAAAACTGAAAACTATCTTATTGAGAAAAGTTTTATTCTAAAGTCATTTCAATTTCTTATCCAAGATGTGGCCTGAACTCTTGTCAAAGATGAATCTTTGAGAGAAAGAAAGAAACAGAGACAGAGACAGACAGAAAGAAAGAAAGAGAGAGAGAGAGAGGGAGTACATGTGCTCCTTTATAACTGTCCCAAGTTGATTGTTTCATATATATTACATGATTATTGTTGACATATACATGTATACAAATACATGTTAGTTGCATGAGGTTTGTGATGCGCGCATGCTGTGTGTGTGTGTGTGTGTGTGTGTGTGTGTGTGTGTGTGTATGTGTGTGTGTGTGTGTGTAGTGTGTGTGTGTGTGTGTGTGTATGTGTGTGTGTGTGTGTGTGTATGTGTATGTGTGTGTGTGTGTGTGTGTGTGTGTGTGTGTGTGTGTGTGTGTGTGCGCATGCACGTCACTGCGTGTGAGTGTGCGCACTTCACTGCGTGTGTGTGTGTGTGTGTGTGTGTGTGTGTGTGTGTGTGTGTGTGTGTGTGTGTGTGTGTGTGTGTGTGTATGTGTGTGTGTGTGTGTGTGAAAAAAGTTGTGCATGTGTGTGTTTGAGTGGCTAACTTTGAATGTGTAATTTCTGGGGATTTTTTTACACATGCTTAACCTGATACAGATTACAAGAACTTAGCATATATCATTGATTATCTTGATTTTCTGTCTTCAATAACTTGCTGCTGTTAAGTAAAACTGTGTACTTGAAAAGTGTTCACTGTTTGTGTGCAACCCAATAATATACTTTCTATGGGGATCATAAGGTTGAGTTCATTTGAATCAATCTGATATTGTCATGATTTTGTTTGTATAACATATCTCCAATAATACAAAAAGGGCTGAATGGTGCCTGTTGGATGAATGATAAATGAATGTTTTTCAATTTCATTAACATCTTACGGTGCACGAGCAGGAGATGGATATACTTGCGATTGTATGTTAATTGTTATCACATGCTTACCTCTTCTGTTTGTAAGCGCCTTATTCTGTGGTTAAATTAGTTGCCACCGTATTCATTATTAGAACAATCATAATATATTATTCATATTATGATGATGTGTGAATGGCTAATAGGTAATATGGCATAATTCAGCATTATGCATGGACAGAGAGGGAGGGTGTAGTTTTATTTTTGCTGATTAGACTGTATCAGTGTATGTATGCGTTGATCAACAGTGAAGCACTGATTCATAATTAGAGAGGCAAAGGAAACATCATTTCAATTTCATTACTTCAGAGCAGGTGCCATTGCGCGCATGTGCGCGTATATTGTGTTTAGAACTATGTGTTTACGTATGTGCCTGCTCCTACTCATTTGTGTGTATGTGTGAAAGAGATATAATAGTTACATAGAAACAACAAAAGTAAACAGACTGATATATACAATAATACATGCACAGAACATCACTACCAGTACCACTATAAGCAACATAGGAAAATACTGCCAGATAGTCAAAACCAGCCAGACAATTCCAAACTGAAAAGAAAAAAAAAAACTACATAATTGAAAAATAACATCCACAAACACACAAATGGGTTATATTCACTCAGGAAAATACATTTGATTGCAATGCTCTGCATTGATGTTATCGCCGTCAGCATTTAAATAAACTTTCCTTGAACTTGAAGGAAGAGAGTGACTGAGCCTGAAGTCCATGGCAGTGCACCAGAAAATGATAAACTAAATTTACTGATGTCAAATCTTGGACGGACAAAATTTAACTTTAAGTGACTATGACTTGAACAGATCGTATTTGTAGGTTAGAATAAATAAGAAGATAATGTGGGATATTAAATTTTGACACTTGTTGAAGAGTGAGGACACAAGATTTCTAAACTAACAACTCCTGTTGTAAAAGTGGGATCAGGCTTGGTAAATGTCGTTGCTCTCTGATGTAAAAAGTGTACAGTTTGTTGGGTTTTTTTTTTTTTTTTTTTTTTTTTTAACAGTGAATTATACAGATTTTTAATATTAAAAACAAAGAATTTTCCACAGAGAGGGGGAGGGGGGAGGGGGGAGCTCTAGAGAGAAACTTCAGACTTCAGACTTAAGGTGGTTTATTCATGTGTTGTCACTTAGACTGGGCTACCTAAAATCTTTGACTACTGTACAATACAGAAGACGAAGCGAAGATGCGATCTCCGATTGCTTACTGTTGTCTGGAAGACTCTCTTATGGCATTACGCTCAAATGCGCATGTCCGGAAAGACTTATCGATAGCTCAAAGAGTAAGTGACTTGGGCACATACCTATGACTTCTCACAATCGTACAGAAACATTAACTAGGCAATAACAACATTCCTAATCTGAAATGTTTTGTACAAGTACATAACAAATAAGCGGAGAGAACATAAGATACATTAACATTCTAATTTCTATTCATATTCGAGCCTTGGGTCCCTTGGGAAGAATTCATTCTAAAAGAGACTCAAGAAACTGCTATCTGTAAATTTAAAGGGGCATCAGGAGTAGGCTACATACAGTGGGAGGCAGAGCAGAAAAAAGTCAGTTGAATTCAAATCGTTGGTGAGGTAACACACACTGCCTGCTCTCAATAAATTGCATTATTACTCGAACTAGAGGGAATCTACATCATTCATTTTTGTCGCAGACTGCAATATCAAACAATGCTTTTAGTCAGTTAAAATCTTTGTAACAAAAAGTGTGGTTGCGTGCTTTTATTTGGAAAATAAAATCTGTCATAGAAATTGGGGCGGAGCTACAGTAACTTGATTGGCACATGCACCAAAAATAGAAAAGCACGTGGGAGCAACAAAGCAAAACAGTCATGCTGCATGAGCACACACACATACACACACAACACACACACACACACACACACACACACACACACACACACACACACACACACACACACACACACACATCTGAGGAGTAAATAAAAGCAACACTGATCTCCAGTGGTAACAGTCTTTGCCAAAATCTGGTTATCGATAAGGCTAGGGGTTCAAATTTCTCACCAGCAACAGACTCACTGACACGACTTCACAAACTCAACACTACCACTATTACACTTCTGATGTTTTGTCAAACAACACCATACACTACCACTACAACACTTTTGTCAAACAACACCATGTCCCCATTTCTTTGATAAATAAATTGGATATAGCCTAGAGTCTGAATGCTAAAACATGAGCATATAGATTCACTGCCAGTCCATTGCTGATGATTTACTGGAATGCATCACAGCTCTCCAAAACAGAGGCAACTGTTCTGTCTGGCTTGCCCTCTCTCTATCTACTAACAATGTAACACCAACACCGAAACTCACTGGTACCAGATGTGAGAAGGTCTGTAGGCCTAAATGTACATAGTATATTGCCCTCTGAAATCCAACACCCGCCAAATGGGAAAAAGCCCAATGGGGGATAAAAGTACAACATGAAAATTATTAAAATGAATCTCAAAGCATTGGGTGTAACTATCAACAACATCATGGTATTTTATGTCAGTGACACAGACCTGCTGTATATCAACATAGTCACTAATGTCAGTACAAACTACAATACACTGGGGTCAGCGCCTGGCATAGTAGAAAGTGCAGCTGACGCTGTTTGTAGAATCTCAGGAAAAGTGAAAATGTGTTCTACTTCTTCAGAAAAAGACAAAACGTTGGAATTTATTGCTTTCATTTTAGAAAGACCTCCACTTTGGCAAAAAGAACATCGTGACTTTGTGAACAGAGACGTTCGTACCAAACTTTTCCAAGAACCAGCTGAGATGTGTGGATTGTCAGGTTATATGCTGAAACTGATTTTTATATGAATACTTGTGTGTGTACATGCTTGTGTGCGTGCGTGCGTGTGTTCGTGCGTGCTTGTATGCGTACATGCGTGCTTGTGTGTGTGCGTGTACGCGCGTATGTGTGTAATCATCTAATTGAATGGCTGCGCGCGTGTGTGTGTGTGGGTGTGGGTGTGTGTGCCGTTCCCATTGAATGTGTGTCTCCTGGTACCAATGAATGGCCATATGCGTGTGTTCATTTTTTCACGCACGCGCGTTTGATGTGTACCTGCGATGAAATGGCCTATTCATTCAGATGTTTCATTTTTTTTATAAGGAGCTAAACAGATTTCAAGTACATCATTAAAGTAGGTAGCAACAAAGATGTGTCTGTCTGTCTCTTTGTGTTCACTGTTGTTTTTGTTAACTTGTCTTTACATTTAAATAAAGATTTATTGATCACTTAGACGACCAAGTCATTGGATTAAAACAAAACAAGACAAAAACGAAAACAAGAGGAAACTGTAGTCGAATGGGGAGGGTTTTATGTTTTGAAGTCTAAAAAGAATTATGCCATATCTCTCTCTCTCTCTCTTCTCTCTCTCTCTCTTTCTCTCTCTCTCTCTCTCTCTCTCTCTCTCTCTCTCTCTCTCTCTCTCTCTCTCTCTCTCTCTCTCTGTGTATGTGTGTGTGTGTGTGTCTACTTTTCGTTCTGTTTAATTTTCAATTTTCAGTAGGCCCATCTTAAGTGTGCTTGCAAACAGAAAATACAGCAAACCAATAACTATAAGGTGACATGGGGAAGAGAAGGAAGGGGAGAGAGAGAGACAGACAGACAGACAGACAGAGTGAGACAGAGAGAGAGAGAGAGAGACAGACAGGCAGACAGAGTGAGAGTGAGAGAGAGAGACAGGCAGACAGACAGACAGACAGACAGAGAGAGCGGTTTCTATGACATTGACAAGTGTATTGCTTTACCGTGCCAAAGTTTTTTTTGTTTTGTTTTGCTTTTCGTTTCGTTTTTTTTTTTTGGTTTGTGTGTGTGTGTCACTGTGTGTGTGTGTGTGTGTGTCACTGTGTGTGTGTGTGTGTGTGTGTGTGTGTGTTGTCTTTCTTTCATGCAAATAACTACAAATAATCGAATTAAACTTATGTCCCTGCCCCTTTCCCTTCCTTCTCCAGAAACGTTAAAAATGTACACGCTCGCACATGTGCCACACACGCACAGATGTTCGCTAGTATGCACGCATACACACAAAGACATGTATAGTACGTACACACTTGCGCATCCTGAAGTAGGATTGAAATCTTTCTTCATGCTGTTTAAGGTTCGATATCAAAATTAATGATATTCACCATATACATTTCTCTGTTGATTAATGGGATGGACCCAGTACTGTCTTTCAATTTCATCAATAAGAATTTCTTGTCGAAGAAACCACGATGACTGATAACTCATGAAGCACAAGATACCTGCTCACCGACATTCTGAAACCAACTGTGTGAACGACAGCTAGCAGCACACCAGCACACAACCAGCCCCTAGCAGCTTGTAGTGTGGCCACTTCAGTGGTCACCGTTCTTGTAGCCAGCAGTAGGCAAGCTAACCACAAGCTGTCACCACTTTTGGTGTGGCCACCCACCGCTCACAGCTCAAAGCTCACCTACTGCTACCCCGCAGCCCGCTTCACAGCGCCGCTCGTAGTGTGGCCGAAGTCTTAGGCACAGACATCTTAGATGTCTGTGGCTTTCACAGACATCTAAGATATAGACTGCGCACGCCTGCCTGCGAGTGGCCCCATAGCGCCACCATTTACCGAGGACCGGTCTGCTCGCTCTCGGTAGCTGGGCGTAGTACAATTTAGTAATGACCGGCGTGTTAATTTGACTGAAAAACGTGTATCACTGTTAAAAAAAAATATCGGGAACAACTACCAGTACTGTTTAGCAGAAGGTCATAGCTAAGGGACAGTCTGTTTAGTTGGTGTAGCTTTACACTTGATGCTTTGACTGATAACGGAATAAAGTGACCCCCCTGACCAAGAAATTCCAATGCCATGTGTTAGGTCTGCACTATCTTATTATAACTGTCTACTAGGTAGGCCCCTACCAGGCATGGGAATTCACGAGTTATTATAAACTTTACCATCTAAATTGACTGCTCTCTCTCTCTCTCTCTCTCTCACACACACACACACACACACACACACACACACACACACATCACTCACTCTCTTTCTCTCTCTCTCTCTTTCTCGCTCTGTGTGTGTGTGTGTGTGTGTGTGTGTGTGCGCGTGTGTGTGTGTGAAAGAGAGAGAGAGCGAGGAGAGAGAGAGTGTCAAAGGTTACTTTAGACTTCAGTGCAGCACAGTACCGTTACCACTGGGACGTGAGCATGAGTCTGGCATTGTTCTTGTCGTAGCGATGCATATAAGTGTTGGAATTCTTATTTGAAAATAGTATGCTCGGAAAGATCATGTTCTGAGCTTTCTGGTAATATCAAATACTTGACCATTTGAGGAACGGAAATGTCTGGAACCTTTTGTGTGGCATGGGGCTGTTCAAACAGAAAAAGAAAAGGGAAATCGTTTCATAGGTAAATGTGTGTGCATGCGTGTGTGTGTGTGTTGCGTGCGTGCGTGCGTGTGTGTGTGTGTGCGCGTGCCTGTGCGTGTGGTGTGTGTGTGTATGCAGAAGAGAGAGCCAAACTTTACACACACACACACACACACACACCACACACACACACACAAAGACACACATATCGTCATATGACATATGCATGCACGCGCGCGCACGCACAAACACACACACACGCACACACACTCACTGGCTTTCTCCTCTGTAAGTCATTCATTTACACAGAGTAAGCAGCAGACTGCTGAGCGCTGGTAGGTCCCCAAAATGGCTGCCACTCGCAGCCAGCGGTGGGCCATTTCGCCTCAACGCTCGCAGACAGGCGCGCGCAGTCTTTAGATGTCTGTGGTGGATTGATCTAGGTCAAACTTGGTACGGACCATGACTTAGTAGCCTACAGATCATCATCTATGAAAGTTTGGTAAGACAGGAATCGGCCGATAATCTAAGATTTCAACGGTTCCTGTGTGCGCTAAAATAGTTCTGCTGAAGGTTATACCTAGGAGTGACACTAACCTGACCAGATCAGTCATGCAACTGCCAACAACAAGCACATCCATGGTAAATGATGGTTGGGCTAAATGTGATCCGACATGGATGTCTGACACTTGACCTTTGACTCGACTTTTTCCCCCCCGCGCATTTATTTTATGAGAAAGAAAAAAGTCCATAATTCCTGATCAAATTTTCAACATATACCAGTATTTATAAGGATTGCAATATTCTGCATAGGCCTAAGGAGGTACATTGTCTCCGACACAATACTTATCAATTTCTACAATAAATTGATCACCCCATCCCGACCCATCTAACAAAGTTCTGGTTTGTAGGCTAGGCCTACTTATTATTTCTCCTTCCGTCTCACTGTGAACTGATAGCGCGTATTCATAAAAGTCTGTAGGCCTACATGATAATCGTTATGATTTTGCTCAGTTTATCTGACTGAAATTTGTGGATCAGAAAATAGCGAAGCTTTCACTAGACTAATGGCAACTGACAGCGAATGTGCTGAGCAAAAACCCAAGGATCATTTTCGTGAGTAAACGCGTTGACACACGTGCGCACGTCAGTCACTTCCCTTGCCTACGGTACGCGACGGCTGTAGGCATGGGCGCCACAGAGCGAACGCAAGCATCGTCGGCATTGAAATACGCAGAAAAACTCACTGAAAAGGAGAAACATAGGTATCATTTAAAAATTCTGGATATAGATGGAGTTGATCCTTATGATATTGCAAAACAATCGTGGCCTGAGCATCCAGACAATCTCCCTGATATAAATATCTATAGGCCTAGTTAGTTAATTGAGTTGAGTTTTAAAGTCCTACCACTCTTAGAGTATACGAGGACTAGCGAAGAAATTTTTTGAAGAAGCCTTCAATAATTTTTAAAGCATTGTGAGAAACCGATGCTTTATTCGGTTCTCCTGATCCACCCTGGATGGCAGTCGAATGGGTGAATATAAACTATAGTATATCAGCATCGTTAATTTGTTTATGGGATCAGCACCTACACAACGGACGAATTCAGGGCTTACAAAAGTCTGAAGGCATATATATATATAGCCTATCGGCTGTTCGTTTCCGGCTGGGTCCATGATATTTGGACATAACATACAGACCTGATGGATGTCAGAATGTGGTCATCTCAATCAAAGTATGCTTCGTGCAGCATGTACACTATCAAGCTCTGTTCATCCTTTCATTTTTGCTTTCGGTGTTTTCTGCACGAATTATGTATGTCACTGTGTGTGTGTGTGTGCGTGCATGCTTGGGTAGAGCTATATCAGGGCTATAACTGCTTCTAAGCATACAAAACTTCAACAGGAAAAAAATACAGAAAAGAAAATTAAATACACATCAATGCATTCATGCACATAATCTAAGGACAGGCCCCCAGTGTGACATGTATTTGTGTGATGAAAGTATTGTTTATGAAATCAGAAATGAATGAAAGGTCTGGGGTTCATTACTGCCTGGGTACCTCCTGCCTGGTGGATAAAAGATGGAGGTGCCTAAATCATTGTTGTGTAGCTGCATGTTAAAGACTCTGTAAATCATTTCAGTGACTGGTGGCTTATGGAGATTTGAAAATTCCCAATAAGAATGACCATTGAAGAAAGATAATTTTGAGGTCATAATGGAGTGAGGTGAAGGTAATTTTGATGTCACAGTGGAGTGAGGTGAAGGTAATTTTGAGGTCATAGTGGAGTTCTAGATACACATCAGAACAGAAAAAAGCTGACCACATATCTCCTCTCCTGGCACAACTTCACTGGCTCCCTGTATCAAAGCGCATACAGTACAAACTAGACACCATGTGCTACAAAAGCCTCAATAACGCAGCCCCCGATTACCTGTCAAGCCTACTTGAGATCTATGTTCCCTCACGTACCCTTCGCTCTGCCTCCGATCCTCTGACTTTTCGCTTTCCACGCACTAAGCTCAATACCTATGGTCCACGAGCCTTCTCTGTTTCTGGTCCACTCTCCTGGAACAAACTTCCTCTCTCAGTCCGTCAGCAACCTACTTTTGCCTCCTTCAAGTCCGCTCTCAAAACTCACCTTTTCTCCTCTGCATAAAATCCTAACCTCACTCAACCCCCCTCTGCAGCCTGTCTCCGCTCGGAGGGGAATCACTTTGTTTTAATATATAATTGTATATGATGTGCTCTCTGTGGTTTTCCATTGGTTTTATTCTTGCTTTTATTGCTTTTATTCTTTTCTCCCCATTTGTGGCCATGCATGTGTGTGTGTGTGTGTGTGTGTGTGTGTGTGTGTGTGTGTGTGTGTGTGTGTGTGTGTGTGTGTGTGCGTGTGTGTGTGTGCGTGCGTGTGTGCGTGTGTGTCTTTTCGGCGCTTGGATTTGATTTTGTCGAGATTTGCGCTATATAAAGTATGTATACGCTTAGATTTATGTATGTATGTATGTATGCATGTATACGCTCAGCTTAGATTTATGTATGTAAGTATATAAGCATGTATGTATGCATGTATACGCTCATATGTATGTAGGTATGTATGCATGTATACGCTCAGCGCTTAGATTTGATTTTATCAAGATTTTGCGCTATATAAATAAAATATATTATTATTATATTATTATTATTATTAAAATGATGGTGGTGGATGTTCAAAGAAAGAAGAAGAAGAGTGAGGTGAAGGAGGCCTCAACTTTATTTGGATCCAGCATTATGGTTGTAATTGAGGATGGTGCCCATCTCTTGTCTCTTGCTTCTTTGCCTTTCTAACCATGAACAGGGTCAGGTAATGTTCACAGCTGGGTGCACTTTCATATGAAATTGTTCCCCCAGTCAAACTCTCGCAGTCATATTGAAAGACAGGATCTCTACCTTTACACAACCAGGCCTACAGTCTACACTAACACTTATCAGTCAGCTTCAGTTATAGCCAGGCCTACAGTCTACACTAACACTTATCAGTCAGCTTCAGTTATCTGTGCTCCAGGTGGCACATAAAGCAACAACTAATCTCTACCAAGCATGACAGTTCTTAGCAGATAGTCAGGATAGCTCTTTTGTAGGTGGCAACATTACCTCAGTCCCTGGCTGCTTATCAGGACTTGATTTCCTGAAAGTTATGTTGAGGTTTCCATTTCCTCTAAGACTTTACCTGCTGAAGCTTATCCAAGACAAAAAGGAAAGCAACGTTCAAACAAACCAAAAACATGAAAACAGAATCAGAACACTTATTTAATATAATCCCTTGTTATATAAAATATGTGTTGTGATTCTGTTTTCATGTTTGTTTGTTTGTTGTTGTTTTTTTGGTTACTGAAGCTTATGTTAGTATTTCTGTTTTTTGTAATTCTATTTTCATGTTTGTTTTTCTTTTATTGGTTACTGAAGCTTATGTTGATATTTCTGCAACACTAGCATGTTTCATTTGTTTGTTTGATTTTTTAGTTACTGAAGCTTATGACGTTATGTTAATATTTCTGTAACACTAACAGTCATTTTGAACATGGTGAGTTGCTAGGCCAAAACCACAAGACCCTTTCATTCTCATCCTGCACATGGGATGGCTTGCTGCCTACAGTAATGTTGCAAACATTCTGGTGTTGTCAACTTGTCCTGTCACCTGCTCCCACCCTCCCCATTTCAGGACCTTGCCAGTGCATAAGGATTTGCAAAGGAACAAGGAGTCTGCCAGATAATTGCTGGTAGATTTGAGTGGAACATATATGGAATTGTCAGAGTGCAGTGCAATCTTCTAAAGAAGATATGATCTATGATTAGTATGAAACACTATTTTGACACCACGGAAGTGCTTGAAGCATGAAGATAGGCAGTGAACAGGCTAGTTCTGGTTTTGTGGGCTAGGACTGAACTCGAGACATCAAATCTTGAGTCCACAGCTCAGTTTCAGAAGCCAGCCAGCCCATATTAAAAAAAAAGATCTGGCTCACTTGAGGGTCAAACCCACAACCCTTGCATTATTGGCATGGTGGTCTGAACAGTTAACAGTCCACTTAGTGTATTGTAAATATTGATAAAATACTCATTTCATTTGCAGTAACTGTGAGAGTGGCAGAATCCCCTTCATCAGCCCGGGGTAAGCAGACGGGACTTTGGAGGAATCTGAAGGATATGGCAGCTGATGTGCACAACACACTGAATGAATGGGAGTCGCTCAACTCCCAGGGGGCATCCATTCTGAGCGACATTCTTGCTCTCAAACTGCAGTTTTCGTGAGTGCAAAAATCCAAACATATAAATGTTGAATATGCAGTATGTGTGTGTGTAAAAATTGTTAACAAATTTTGAAATACTTGTATATGAGTAGTGTTGTTGCGCTTCAGTTTTTGTGAGTGCTAAGATTCAAACATACTAATGTTGATTCATTTTAGTGCAAAAGATTAACTAACAATGCACGGGCAATGTTGATATCAGTGCAGTGCTTGTGAGTGAAAAAAATGAAATGATTTTTATGATGTGCTAGTTCATGTAAAGTTTTTCATTTTATTTAGGAAAAAAACTCGGGTAGGATCTTTATTACAAAAAAAAAATCAAGATAAACAATTTTTTTAAATTTTTACAGCCTTTATTATGAGTAGATATTTTCTCCAGATAATAAATAATGAACAAAAAATGATAATGCGTTGCTGGTTGGTTGGTTGTGGGATTTTTTTGTTTTGTTTTTGTATTCTGAAGGAAACTGGAGGAGTTGGGGGGGGGGGGGGGGGGGAGAGAACATGACAGGTATCGTAAACTGTTGAAAATAACTGCAAGGGATTACATTTTCAAAGAGAGTAAAAGCAGACACTTTACCTTAAGGAGACAACTCTGCTTTCCCTCTCTTGGGGCTGAATTTGAGTACTTTCACTGACTCTCTTAGTTCAGTGAAGTCCACCTTCATCGAAAATCAAGGCAGATGGATGTGAGTCCATTATTGTAGTTGTTCATAGTAGCTACGAACAAGAAAAACAAATGATCGCTTCTTGCCTTGGTGATAGAGTGGGCAGGGAGAATAAAAGAATATGTTATTTTCAGAAATTCGCCTGAGGCTGATTTGCTACAGACGACTAGTGCATGTAAAAAAACAAAAATAAAATTCTTCCATAAGTTGGCACTTGTGCCTTTTGTGGTTCAGTATAAGGAATCATTTGCATGCTGTAATGTTATTTTGGGCAGTTGATTATCGCCAGTGTTTGCACCTTCCACTCACTTTCTCTTCCTTGGACACACATGTGTTTTGTGCAGATGTGCACACATGCACTCTCACAAACACATGTACACATACACATACACACATGTGCGCACACATGCACTTGCACACACACACTCACTTGCTTATACATACACACACACACACACACACACACACACACATACACTCCCCCCCTCTCTCTCTTCTCTTTCTCTCTCACACACACATACACACACACACCCTTTCATGCATGCACACACACACACACCCTTGCATGCACGCACACATGCATGCACGTGCCACAGTTCATGGTGATTTGTTTTTGTTTGCTTAGAAGGGATTCAGCATGCTCAGACAACTCTATATGTGCTCACCCAAATCTGCCAATTGTATAACCTGGCATACTCTTTGAGCCAGCGTAAAACCCTTGTGCTGGCAAGGTATTGAAATGGAAACAGGGAGATGGATGTATGGACGACAGAATGATTGGATTATTAACCCTTTTAGTTCTGCATGCATACTCTTTGAGCCAGTGTAGAACCCTATGTGCTGGCAAGATATTGAAATGGAAACAAGGTGATGGATGTATGGAAGACAAAATGATTGGATTATTAACCCTTTTAGTTCTGCACTCTAGCTACCACCAGCAAACATTTAATCCTTTGACTCCCTTATCCTATTCACCAGCTTCCTGCAGGAGGCTGGTGGATAGGGCAAGGGAGTCAAATAGTTAAATTCTTACTTTGCGTCATGGTTGACAAAGCATGATGCTAATGGATAGGTTGAGGGAGTCGAAGGTTAACATAGGCATTGAAAGTCAGTTATGTGTGTGGATAAGATTGATCAGATGCCTTATTAGTCAAGGAACTGTCTTAACCTTGACTCTGACCCTGTTACCAGATCTGCATTGTCAATCGTGCACAAAGCAAAAAACTAACTCTTGATCCACATGCTATTACCAGCCTCTGCAGGAAGGTGGTGGATAGGATGAGGGAGTCAAAGAGTTAAGTTTATGCAGTCAATGGATAGGATGCGGAAGTCAAAGGGTTTAGCTAATCTTTGTAATTCTACACATGTAAGCATAAAGAAAAAAAATTTGAAAAAAACAACAGATGAACCATAATACATACAGTGGCAGGGAAATCATAAAAATGATTCATAATGAAATATTGACTCTGTGAATTGGGATTAGATCAGAATGAGGGGAAAAAAAACATACTCAAGTAATGCTGGTGATAAAAATGACAAATTTACTATTTCAGTTGTAGTGATATAATGGCACAGCCTTGTCAGTTACAGTATTTTCTTGTCATCATCACTTGGTACAGCTTTACAGTCAGATGTGAAGTCATGAGTACCTGCACTTTTTGTTTGTGTGTGTTATGTGTACATATTTTATGTGTGTGTGCATGTGTGCACGCACTCGCGCTGTTGTGAGAGTGCATGAATGTGTGTTCATATTTGTGACATATACCACATGGATGCAGGTATATGTCACAATGGATGTATAAGTATGTGTGTGGGTGTTGTATGTGTGTCAACTAACACTTTGTATACCTCTGTCTGTAGACATCAGCAGACCAAAGAAGAAGCTCAGGGGGAAACAGGAAATATGTCACAGGATTCTGATCAGAAGAAAAGTGTCAGGAGACTCACGCAGGAGTTAGATCCTAAATGCGAAGCCCTGCATGTCGTGATACAATCTATGGTAAGTCTCTTAGTAACTTGGGTAAGTATAACTTCCAACCAGCTTTTATCATCTTTTGAAGAAAAATTGCAGTATGGTCATTGTATTCTTAAGACTTTTTTTAGATCGTAAAAATTTTTTAGAGCATTTCTATTTTCGTCAAATGCATGTATGAATATGGTATTGCCCACACTGTGTGTAGTCTGCATACCTTGTCTTCGACGGGTGTACACGCCTGGTGTTTTCATGTTTCCGTAAGCCACTGGACACTGACATGCATACTTGATGCTTTGCATGCATATAGACATTGAGTAGTAGTTTAGGCAATAGCAAGTCTGCATACCTGTGGACCTGGGAGATTGAAAAAAATCTACACCTCTTACAATCAGGCAAAGGGTACCCAGGCAGGATAGAACCCCAGACCTTTGGAGTGGAAGTCTTGACGTTTTACCCACTCGACGTCAATTAGGAAAAGACAGGCAACACAGGCCATTTTATGAGGAAAGGGGAATTGGAGCACCTGGTCACAAGAGGAAAGCTGGAGGGAACGAGAGTACCAGGTAGACCCAGGGAGAAAATATTGGACGGACCTGCAGGGTGGCTGAGGAGAGAGAGGGTGGAAGATGTACTTGCGGCAACAAGGGATAGATACATATGGAGGGCCACGATTGCCAGCGCCGTGCAGCAGGGCACTTGATGATGATGATGATGATGATAACTTTTTCCTGATTCCCATTTATAGCAACAAGTCTAAATGACAGCCATGAGGAAAAGTGACTTTGTTTATGTCATTGGAAAAGATAATAAAGTTGAACTGTGGCACATCATGGGAAAACCCAGCTAACATCACAGCCAGCCAGTCACAGCTGTGGTTAGAAATAGCTGGATGGGGTCAAAATAGGGTCAACTTGACATCTTTCTTTATTTCTAGTCATTAATGGGGTCAACTTGACATCTTTCTTTATTTCTAGTCATTAATGGGGTCAACTTGACATCTTTCTTTATTTCTAGTCATTAATGGGGTCAACTTGACATCTTTCCTTATTTCTAGTCATTAATGAGGTCAACTTGACATCTTTCCTTATTTCTAGTGATTAATGGGGTCAACTTGACATCTTTCCTTATTTCTAGTCATTGACATCTTACCTGCAATTTCCCAAAGTTTTATCATGTCTTCTAAGTGAATGCACTCCAAAAGTCATTTGTATCCCCCCCCCCCCCCCCCCCCCCAAAAAAGTGTTTTACTTCTCATGTCAAAAATATACTAAGTTCAGCTGCACCTAAAAAGAAAACTGTATGTACAGGTGGTCATTGTAATCATTTTACATGTCATCATCATCAGGTGCCCTGCCGCATGGCGTTGGCGACCATGGACTTCCAACCATCTCTATCTCTCGTTGCCCCCAGCATCTCCCCACCCTCCTCATCCCCAGCCACTCTGCAAGTCCGTCCAGCATTCTCTCCCTGGGTCTACCTGGTGCTCTCTTTCCCTCCAGCTTTCCCGTTGTGACCAGGTGCTCCAAATCCCCCTTCCTCATAAAATGGCCCATAAATGTTGCTTGTCCTTTCCTAATCTTCCTTATGAGTAGCAATGCCGCGCGAACCGAAACGCGACGTCAAATTTGTGGTACAAAAAACTGGGGCCGGCCGCAAAATTGGGGGGGTCTTCAGTTCAATCAAGTATTACTGCCTCTTTAATCGGTGTTTCATTCTTATTTTTTGTCTTTTGTGAATTAGAAATGAATAAAGATTTGAATGATTGCCTTTTTATATACTTAGAGCGAAAATAGAATTAGTTATTTGATGAGAAAGTCGAAAATCCGCGTTTCGAGCGCACTCGCAGCAACGGTATGCGTTCAGAATCGAAGTTTGTTCGGGGTGCTTCACTATTTCGGTCGGTATGGCTATATTTGTGAACCAATCACATTGTAATTTTGCAGCCAATGAGAATTAATGTAACAGAATGATATATCCCGACGAGAGCTATGTGTGCTAGTTTCGAACCGAGATCGACGCTTCCAAAGTTTTGCTTTTTTTCATCGGAAAAGTTTGCAAGTAAGTCGCCATTTTTGGAACTTCTCGTCGGCGGGATTCGATTTCACATGCTTTTTTCTATATGCAGGTGTAATATGAAATCAATTTGAAGTAAAATACGGCCGTACAGCAACTTTTTACACAAGGATCTATACCAGATCAGTAGCAAATCAACGTCGCAATGTGCCGACGCCATAAGCCTACTGCGCGAACAGAACAGTGTGCAAGTTTCAGCTCAGCAAGTTTCGCGTTGTCAGACAAAGACTAGCAACCAACAGATCAAGTTCTGTTTTATCTGTAACATTGTATTTTTCAAGAAAAGGACAACTGCGTTTGAACTCAATTCGGAGTTGTCAGCCGAAGCTAGGTTCGTCAACCATTTCCTCCCCGAGGTCATGCTAATTTACATGTCGCGGTGTAGATCTGCTCACCCCACGACGGGCGAGCTTACTACTAAAAATACTATGTGCTCAACGTGCTTCGCCGAGCCGTGGAAAATGGGTTTGCCCAAACAGAGGGGTGCGCATACCTGCCTCCCCAACTCTCTCTCTCTCTCTCTAATAAATAAATGAATGAATAAATAGGTCTAAATAAAAAAAATTTCAAATCAACAAACAATTCTGTGCAAGTCATTGTACTCTCTCTCAGAGATCAAGAAATGAATAATAAATAAATAGGCCCCAATACATTTATATCTAAGTCATTGTTAAAGGCATGATCCTCTCTCTCTCTCTCTCTGAGACAACACACACACACACTAACACACACAGAGATTTAGAATGTCACAAAACAAAATCTTCTGTCATTGTTATAATATTCTTTATTTAGGTTTTGCAGCTGAATAGAAGGCTACGAGTTGTATTATTTGTAAAGTAGGCCATCCATTAGCTTACATAGTTGTTTCAGTTTGTTGTCAGTATCTGAAAAGGATAGGCCTATTGTCATCAGTTTGTTTTAAAGGAAAGATTGCATCTTATTTAGTAGTTGCCTATTGTTATTGATTTGTATTAAAGGGCAAGATTACACTGGAAATACTTAGCAGGATTGCTCAGCTTTGGTAGATTTTTACAAGTAATATGCTCAAAATTAAAGTGGGCAAGTTTGGGCTTAATGTTAAAGTATATTGATGTTTAGACTATGCATCATGGTTTCCTTTCCTTTCCAGTCTCTCAATGAATAGCATATATTATGCAGAGATTCATATATTTCTCTACTGCAGGAGTTAAGTGACCTATTCCTGAATGGCGAGTGGTCCCATATCCTTCCTGAAGTTTTCTTTGGACTCAGGCTGTGCTAAATGTTCAGGGACTTGACTCATCCACAGTCTACTGAATTTTTTTTCTCTAAACACTGATGTATAAAATAAAAATCAAATGTAATGTACAAAAATCTTGTCTGTAATGTTTTCCTTTGTGTGTATGTATGTGTATGTGTGTTATGTGTGTGTTATGTGTGTTTAGTTTTTAGAAGAATTTTGATCGGATGATATTTTTGGATAGACTGCAGCATAAAAGCATGTAGTAATTTTTAATATTTCAATTATTGAAGTGATTCCAGAAGTCATTGATTCTCAGATTTCCTTTTATATGTACAGAAACTGATGAAATATTACAAATTATTCATAAGATAGTGAAGTAGCGAGTCATGACTTTTTTAGTTTGATTTGCAGTAATAAGACACTTGAACGATGAGCAAAATGATTTTATATCTATCTAATGAAATGATAATATATCCTTGTTTTGTTTCTAGCTTCATTTTTGTCTGTTATAAATACAATATGGGCAATTATTAATGAAAAACTGATAAAACATGCCAAATATCACATGTTTCCTGTAATAAGACAAAAATGGCTCGTCGCAGAGTTACGATAATGGTTTCATTCAATTCGGCATACAAAAATACATCAACGATCAAAATTTCATGACATTTGATCCTGTCTGTCTCTCACAATTACAAAATGAATGTCATTTCCAGCAAAATCAGCATACCATGCCAAGATCCAAAACAAGATTGACTGCCCGCGCCCAAGCAAACACAAACCAGAAGAACAAGAAAACCGATGTAAGCGCGTCTCCAACAAGACAAAACAAAACAAGCGCAAATTTTCGGCCAACTAGGCTTTGTCAAGTGCGAACGCACGGTCACAGACAAATCACAGACACCAAACAATGGATAATAAAAACGGGACTAAAAACTTCCCTGCCGCCTCGTCCAGTGGGTAAGAGATGGAATGCCCATGTCATCATGAGCAGTAGTAAGAAAAGGGGAGGCAACTGTGATGTCAAAAGGGAAGTGAGATGAGTTCTGCAATTTGAGAAGTGGCCATGCTATATCGGTATAGCCCTGTTCTGAAGAAGGCCCAGGGCAAGAGCCAAGAGATAAGGGAGTAGATTGTGCCTGGTGCCAAGAATCTGGTAGGCGTGGGAACAGGAAGAGACATGAAACGGCATGTCTGAATTTTGTTACTCATGGTTTGTCATTAAGACCATGTGGTTTGCGTGTTCCAAGTTTATTTATGAGGTGGGATTCTCTGTCTTTCCTGTCTATGGTGCTGTTATTGTGTAGAAGCCACAGACCTTTCACTCGGATGTCATTGATTGAGTGGTCTGATTGGTTGAAGTGATTGGGGATAGTTTTATCCCTTTGGTGGCGGATATCAGCCAAGTGTTCTTTGAAACGTGTGTCAAGGGTGCGTCCAGTTTCACCAATATACAATTGGGAACATTTAGAGCAGCTGATCAAGTAGACAATGTTATAAGTTCGACAGTTGAAATGTTTTGTAATTCTCATATGAGATTTGGGGCCTTTGACTGTGGTGGCTGAGCACAAGAAAGGACAAGTCTTGCATTTAGGTTTGTTGCATGGAGAGGTTCCTGGAGGTTGGCTGACTGGTTTGCTGAGATTCGAATGCACCAGCAAGTCGCGGAGATTGGTGTCTCTCTTGTAGACGATCAAAGGGCGCTTGTCAAAGGTTTCACCTGTAGTGGGACTGGATCGCAAAATGTTCCAGTTGGACAAGATGATCCTTTTTATGAGGTGCACGGACGGGTGGTAAACTAGACTGAGGACTGGCCGATCCTCTGTGACAGCTTTGGGCTTTGAATGGAGGGCATTTGGCCGAGAGACAGAGCTGAATTTTTTCCGGGCTTCATTGATGACCTCGGGTGGGTAATGTCTGCGCAGGAAAAATCTAGTCATTTCAACTGCTTTGTCCTGAAAATTGTCTTCGTCTGAGCAGAGGCGTCGTAGTCTCAAGAACTGCGAGTAGGGAATGCTGTTTCTGGTGTTGGAAGTGTGAGATGATTGGTAGTCCAGGTAGGAATGTGAGTCTGTAGGTTTGTAGTGGACTGTAGTGACTAGTTGTTCAGATTGAAGGGAAACTTCGATATCCAGGAAGTTTATGGATGTGTTTGAAATTTCATATGTGAACTTGATGGATGGGTGAAACGTTTGGATGTAGTGGATGAATTGTAAAAGTTGGTCATGATCGAGGGATGTAATGCCAATGCAATCGTCTATGTATCTTTTGTATAATTCAGGTTTGGGTTTCTTGTATTGTTGTAGGATATGTTCCTCCAAATATCCCATGAATAAGCAGGCATAGCTGGGGCCCATCTTAGTACCCATGGCGACTCCGCTAACTTGCCAGAACATCTCATCTCCGAACGAAAATGTGTTCATGGTAAGAACCAGCTCGGCAAGTCGGACAAGGGTTGAAGTGGACAATGTTTGGTCACGTCGTTTGTCCAGAAAATGCTGGAGAGCTTTTAACCCGTCGGAGTGGGGTATGCTGGTGTACAGAGAGGTCACATCCAAAGTGAACAGGTATTGGGGTTTGAAGGTGTGGTCTTCATTTAATATTTGAATCAGATTCAATGTATGGTTAGTGTCTTTGATGAAAGTAGGCAAAGCCTGGACTATAGGTTGCAAAATGTGGTCAAGAAACTGAGAAATGTTTTCAGTGGGGCAGTTGCAAGCTGACACAATAGGACGGCCAGGATTGTTGGCTTTATGTATTTTGGGAAGTAAATAAAAAAGTGATTGGACTGGAAGTTGTTTGATGAGTAGTCTGGCAGTGGGGGGCAGCTGCTTAGAGGTTATGAGATTGTTGATAAGTTTGGATATCTTGGCATGATTGGTCGTGTGGGCAGGTTGGTCCAACTTTTTGTAGAAGGCGTGATGGTGGAGTTGTTTCTGGGCTTCCTTGATATACAGATGTCTGTCCCAGACTACAATTGCACCCCCCTTGTCTGCTGGTTTGATGACAATGTCGTCTCTGTTTTTGAGGGAGTGTAGTGCGTCCCTTTCTTCTTTGGAGATGTTGGAATGTTTCTTGGGTCGCATGTTGAGACAGTCTATTTCTTGGTGGCATTTGTTGATGTAATGTTCAACTTCGGGAAAGGTGTTGCGGGGAGGTTCCCGATGAGCAGGCTTATGGAAAAGTTTTGTAAATAAGTCAGCATCAGGATTCAATTTTTGTTTGGGAGGATGTCCCAGTACTGCCATCCAACGTAGGGATCTAAAAAATCGTTGGCAGCTATTGATAGTTTGGTATTTACTGGCGGATGGTTTTAAAGGGACAAATTTGAGGCCCTTTGAAAGGGCTGACACTTCCGCCTCAGAGAGTGGTAAGTTTGAAGGAATGCAATGTACAAGGGGGTGACGTGCAGAGCTAGAGGAAGGTGGAGAGGGGGCTGGGTTGCTGATAGGTGTCAAGAACGGTGCAGACGGGTTTGCAGTCTTGTTCAAGTTGGTTAATTTTTTGTCTTTTATGGTTTGCATGTATTTTTGTAGTGACGCATTGAAATTGATGACGGTGGTTTTAATGAAGAGACTGAGAGTTGGGTTTAGTGTTCTGCTAATTACAGAACTGAAGTATTTCTGAGATTTGTCGGCGATGGACAGTTTGCGTTCTAAGTGTACTATGTGGGTTTTCATGATCTGTTTGCTTGCTTTAAGAAGGATATTTTTAGTGGCCTGTAAAAGTTTTTTATTTTCACTGTCGGAAGGAGTGTGTTTGAGTTGAAACCCTTTCGGGATGAAGTTTCTGCGTAAGCAACAACGCAGAAAGTATAAATGACTGTTTGTTTTTGTTTTGGTGAAACAGATTTTAGAATAGGATATAGCGAGTGAAAAAAGCGGAGGAGGAAGAGATCGGAAACCAGACAGAAGACGGGAATGTAAGTAGGTTGGAAAATGTGACATTCTGTAAGAATCTGAGATAAAAGCAAGAGGATAAAAAGAGGCTAAAACAATTTTAAAATGTAGTAAATAAAAACAAGACGTAGTACAAGACACTTATACAGATAAAATGCAGCCATTTGATGGGTTTGTTCTGTGACAGCTGTCCCACACATCTCTTCTTTGTCCCACTAAAACATGGTACCAAATTTAAGAAATTTTTGACGCTTCAAATTGGAATATCTCGTGAACTATTGGTCCGATTTGAAAAATTTAAACTGCTTTTTACTCAGAACAACAATATCTTCAAAACCATATACATCTTTTAACTCAAAACCCAATTTCAATTTTTCATGCGGCATTGCTATTATGAGTGATCTACGTGTGTCTGCCTCCATCAAAACTGTCTCGTTTATTTTCTTTGCTGTCCATGGAACTCTCAACATTCTTCTTAGAAACCACATCTCTGCTGCCTCGATCCTGCTCTGGCTTTGCTTGCTGACTGTCCACACCTCGCATCCGTACAACAGTATTGGTTCTATATAACACTTAAGGACTCTCTTTCTGATGTTAATTGATAGGCATTTGTTGGTAAGAATGGTTGTCATCTTCTTGAATGCTGTTTTGGCTTGGCCGATTCTGCCAGCTATTTCCGATGTGCATCTGCCGTCTGATGAAATGACTGTTCCCAGGTATTTGAACTTATTAACCTGTGTCAAGGTTGTGCCATTTGCTGTTATTTTGCATGAGGGGATTTCATGTTTTTTACTGATCACCATGACTTCAGTCTTCCTGTTGTATAGTTCCAACGCCTTACCTTTGCTTTCTGTTTCTAGTATATTCACAAGGTTTTGTAGGTCCCTTTCATTTTCTGCAGTTAGCACAGTGTCATCTGCGTACCGAATGTTGTTTACCATTTTCCCTCCAACCTTTAATCCAGGGTCTTATTCTAGGTTTCTCATGATGTTTTCGCTTTATAGTGAAAACAGATCTGGTGACAAAACACAACCCTGTCTGACTCCTCTTTTGGTGTTTTGAAAAGAGTTTATATTGTTTTCTATTCTCATTGCAGCTGTTTGTTCCCAGTACATATTCCTGATTACTCGTAGATCTTTTCCATCAACATTGAGTCTCTCAAGTTGGTTGATCAATTCTTCATGTCATACTCGATCGAAAGCCTTGGTATAGTCAACAAAGCTTAAATACAAATCCTTATTCATCTCAATTGACCTCTCTATGGTAGTTTTTAGGATGTATATGGCATTAACTCTTAGAGCCCGAACGTACCGATATCGGTACCCTGCTCGCACAACGTTTCAGCCCGAACGTACCGAGTTCGGTACTTTTGCTTTCTGCATTTTTCATTCGCCGGAGCTGGACTGTGTTCGAAACTAAGCACTACAGGCCTCTAGTTCATTCATTTATGAGTGCATCTGCACCATTCCCGCGAGCAACAAGGCTTCATTGTCTGTGCTGTATGCGAATGTGTAAGAGTAGTAGCTCCGTGTCAGCCTGCTGCGTGTTATCAAAATGGCGGCGCCTTCGACGTCAACAAAGCGAAGCAGACAAATTCGTGGCTACACGGCACCAGAAGTGCTTGAACGAATCGAACAGCTTCAGACTGAAGGCTCAGACGTTGAAGAAGAAGATGACTCGATGTGTAGTGAGTTTGTTGTGATAGACTCGGATGTCGGCCCTCAACTCAGTGACACTTCCAGTGACCAAGACTCGGTCTTTCGACTCAGTACCGAGTATGACACAGAGTCGGACGAAGCGATGCCTGCTGACGACGACAGTGCTGAGGAGGTGGAAGTGGGTGGTGAAGAGAACACTGAAGTTTTTCTGGACATTTTTCTAAAACCATGGAACGAGAACTTCACATTCTTCCCTGTGATCAGCAATTTCACTGAGGACAAAGAGAGTGGTCTGCATGTCGAGCATGTGCAGAACCATGCCCCCCACCCCCACCCCCCTTGTTGGATTCAGGACTGATGTTGGATTCAGGAACAGGAGTAAATCTGTGTTACAAAACACGTGCAGAGAATACTGCATGGACCAGAATATATAATGACTGTCTGATAACTTGATTTAAGCTCAAACTACCCCCCAAAACGTTTGTTTTCTTATTTTCAATTCAGAATGAATCACTGAAACATGATTTCAAGCTTGCTTATTTGCTCTTGTACACTTTTATTGTGTACATGATTGCAAACTTTCTAGTCTCAATATTTCTTGTGATTATGTATGATTTTTTTTTCTTTACCTAATGCAAATGACCATTGTAATTTGTTGTCAGTGTGTGTGTGTTTGTAAAGTATAATATATACTACACATTGCCTCTTGACAAAGAAAGAGTTACTGCTAGGTTCTTATACTTGGTACACATAATGCCCAGTTATATATCAACTGTGTAGAAGTGTTTTTGATTTCAAAAAGCTAACTTTTTTTTATTATTATTATTCTTTGGATATATTGGTACCCCCTGCGCAAACTTTTGAAACAAAATAATTTGCTTCAAAATTTAAAAAAAATAGTAGAAGGCATATGAACACTTTCATACTTGCTTAAAAGTTTATAACCATGTTAGTATCACCAGAAACTTTCAAGTCTGTCTTTCCTATAATTTTTTTTTTATGATGTAGTCTGAATTGCTGTTGTTGTCTTTGGGCATGTGTGTACATTACAACATTGACCTAATAATCATTGCTAGTTTTCATTGAAAGACTTACAGCTGGTTTCTGAAACTTGGTACACATTATGCCCAATCATATTGCAACTGTCTAGAAGTGTTTTGATATCATAGAGCTAAATTTGTTTTTTTTTATTCTTTGCATATATTGGTACCCCCCAGCACAAACTTTTGACAAAATAATTTACAGTAAAATTTCTAAAAACTGTATCAAACATGTCAACTGTTTCATTCTTGCACAAAATTCAGTTTGTAACCATGTAAGTATCACTAGAAACTTTCAAGTCTGTCTGTCTTTCCTATGATTTTTTATGATTTTTTTTTGTTCATGAAGTGTGAATGGCCATAGCTGTGCGTGTGTGTATATACCATTGACATAAGGAACATTGCTTGTTTACATAGAAAGACTTGCAGCTGGATTCTGAAACTTTGTTCACATAATACTGAATCATATTACAACTGTCTTGAAGTGTTTTTGATATCAAAAAGCTAAATGTAGGGTTTTTTTATTCTTTGCATGTATTGGTACCCCCCTGCGCAAACTTTAAAAACAAAATAATTTACTTCAAAATTTAAAAAAAATAGTACCAAACAAGTGAACAATTTCATTCTTGCTCAGAATTCAGTTTATAACCATGTTAGTATCATCAGGAACTTTCAAGTCTGTCTGTTTTTCCTATGATTTTTTATGATTTTTTTTGTTTATGTGTCTGAATTGCCATTGTCGTCTGTGGGTGTGTGTGTACATTATAATATTGATATAATGAACATTGCTTGTTTACATAGAAAGACTTACAGCTGGTTTCTGAAACTTGGTGCCCATAATATCCAATCATATTACAACTGTCTAGATGTGTTTTTTATTTCAATAATCTTAAATTGTGGGTTTTATATTCTTTTCATATATGGTATCCCCCATCCCTCTGCCACGCAATTAAAAAAAAATCAATAAATAAAAAAAAAAAATGGCAGGAGACAACTCAACACCTTCATACTTGCACAAACATTGGTTTGTAATTATGTTAGTATCTCCAGAAACTTTCAACTTTATATATCTTTCCTATGATTTTTTATGATTTTTTTTGTTTATGCAATGTGAATGGCTATTATTGTCTCTGTGCGTGTGTGCACATTATGATATTGACATAATAAACATTGCTTGATCACAAAAAAAGAGTTGGTGTTTGTTTCTGATACTTAGTACACATAATACCTGATCATATTGCAACTGCCTAAAAGTGTTTTTGATATCAGAAAGCTGAATTTGTGAGTTTTTTATTCTTTGCATATTGGTACCCCTCCCTCGGAAACTTTTAAAACAAAATAATTCATCTCAAAATTTAAAAAAATAGTACCAAACAAGTCAACTCTTTCATACTTGCACAAAAGCTGGTTTGTAACCATGTTAGTATCATCAGAAACTTTCAAATCTGTCTATCTTTCCTCTGATTTTTTATGATTTTTTTTGTATATTTAGTATGAATGGCCATTGTTGTCTGTGTGTGTGTGTACAATTTAAAATTTGCATACTTCAAATTGTTTGTTGACAAAGAAAGACTTGCAGCTAGTTCATGATACGTGGTAAACATAATGCCCAGTCATATTGCAACTGTCTAGAAGTGTTTTTGATATCAAAAGTCTAAATTTGTGGGTTTTTTATTCTTAGCATGTATTGGTACCCCCCCCCCCCCCCGTGCAAACTTTTGAAAAAGTGTCATTTTTTTCAAAATTCAATTAAAATAAAAATCAACAAAAGATCACCTTTATACTTGCACAAAAGTTAGTTTGTTCTTATGTTAGCAATACCAGAAAGTTTCAAGTCTTTAACTCCATAACTTTTTTTTTTACAATTTTATTAGTAACCCTTCCAAACAGCCAGAGCAGAAAGGTTGTTGAGTGACACAATCGCCCAGGGCAGAATGAGTTAATAGTTCCTTTTCTCTCCACAAATCCACACTTTTCTTCTGCTATTTCTCTTTTGATTCTATTCCATGTCCTCATCATGATTATTCTTAACAGGATTTTTGTTACATGACTCATCAAACTGATTGTGCGATGGAGTTCGCATTCTATAGCCCCTGTCTTCTTTGGAAGTGCAATGAAAATTGATTTTGACATATCTTTCGGGATTTTTCCAGTGTCATAAATTTCATTTAGGAGGACTGTTATTTTTTCTATGCCAAATTCCTCCAGGGCTTCAATCATCTCTGTAGTAATGTTGTCTGGTCCTGGGGCTTTTCCTGGTTTCATCTTTTTCAATGCTGCTCTACTTCTCTTTCATTATGGATGGTCCTTCAAAGTTCTTTTTTATAATGTGTTCTTCGTTTCTGTCATCCTCAAAAAGGTCTTTAATGTATTCTCCCCATCTGTCTAATATTTTGTCTTTATCCATGATAAGCATGCCATCTTTCGATTTTAAGCAACCAGTTGATGTGCATGTATTTTTCCTGTGGACAATTTCTTCATTCAATTCATCTGTACATACCCTGAGGATCCATTTTGTGTTGTTCTTCTATCTCTTTGCATTTGTGTTTCAGCCAAGCTTCCTTAGCTTCATTGCACCTATACCTGATTTCTTTGTTTATCTTCCTGTGTATCTCCTCGTTTCTCTTTGCCTTCCTCCTTTCCTCCATCAGGCCCAAAATTTCATTAGTCATCCAGCTCTTTTTTGCTTTTCTATTTGCCTTAGGGATTTCTTCACAAGCTTCATTTATCGAACTTCTCAACTTTGTCCTTTGTTCCTCACTGTCACCAACGTCTTCCAGAGCACTGAATTTGTTTTGAACATGTACATTAAATTTTTGACATATCATTTCATCTGTCTGTAAGAGTCCAAGGCTTAGTTTGATGTTGCTTTTGGTCTGTTTCCTTTTCCTCAATTTCAGCCTAAACCTTCCCACTACAGGATTGTGGTCACTGTTGCAGTCTGCGCCTGGTAGTGTTTTTGCTGACAGTAAAGAATTTCTAAATCTTTTGTTGATCAGGATGTAGTCAATTTGATTTTTGGTATTATCTCCTGGACTCACCCAAGTCCATTTTTCTTCTGTTAGGCTGCTCAAACGAGGTGTTTCCTACTATGAACTCATTCATCTGTGCCCATTCTACAAGTTCCCCCCCCCCCCCCTTTCATTTTGTGTACCAAGGCCGTGAGGTCCAACTATATCCTCCACCCTATCCTGTCCCACTTTAGCATTAAAATCTCCCATTATGACTGTAACTTCTTGTGATTTACATTGGACCTTGGCCTTCTCTAAAACTTCGTAGAATTGTCGATGTCTTCCTCAGTACATGCGGATGTTGGTGCATACACCCGTATGATGTTGATATCAAATGGTTTGCCTCCGAATTTGACCAGTAAAACTCTGTCGGACATTGCCCAGTATCCCTTAACTGCTTTTGATTTGTCTTTGTCCATTATGATGCCTACTCCTCTTTCATGTGAACTAGAACCAGAGCATATCACTGTATATTCTCCTGATGTTATGCCTGCCCCCTTCCATCTCACTTCCCCCAGTCCTAAAATACTGATGTTAAGCTTTTCCATCTCCAGTTTGATGTTGTCTAATTTACCTTTCTGCAACATTGTTCTGATGTTCCATGTTGCTATTTTGGTGTTGAATTTAATTTTGGTCGCAGTAGCTGGCTGACGGTCTGGTGTCACCTGCGCCGCATGACAGTCCCTACCAGACGAAGGTGCTCCACAGGAGCACTGTTGTCGTCGTTAACTTTCTTCTTTCTCTTTCTCCTGTCCATGTACATATGTACAGAAGATCGTTGTAATCATTGAATATGTACAGGTCATTGTAATCATTTTGTATGTACAGGAGGTCATTGTAAAGAAGCTGGCATCCCTGACCACCAAGGTGCACAGTCTGCGCTCTCTGTCACGTGTATGTCAAGGCAGACCAGAAGGTGACATCCAGCCATCTTCACAGACTGTTGACCAGTTTGGTTAGTTGAGTGTTATGGTGGTTATGAGTGTGTGTGTGTGTGTGTGCGTGCGTGCGAGTGGGTGTCTGTGTGTGTGTTGTATGTATGTGTGTGCATGTGTTTGAGTGTGTGTCAAAGTTGTAGAAGGGAATAAAAACAGATACAGGTGTTGGTGCCTGTTTGATATAGAGGTAGAGTATATATCTTCCACTTCCAGTCTGTACAAGTTTGCATGGATGCAAACCTCCTGGGAAGCTGGTGGATAGGGTGAGGGAGTCAAAGGGTTCAGTTTTTGCAGTTGGTGGATAGGATACAGGAGTCAAAGGGATTAAGATAAAGTTATTCAGTGGTTTATGGAAACATGAAAACACCCTGCATGCACTCCCACCAGCAGACTGCAACAATATAGTTGAGTGTTGTCAGCTCACCTAACGCCTTAGTTCTTCATACTCCACTGACAAGTCTGCTTATGTGTAATGCGCAGCGAGTCCGAACAAATGAGGAGAATCTAACTTTATAAGAAGAGTTTACGAGTACCTTTTCATAATTTGTGACGCTCCACCACAAAATGAGTCGTAAGTTCCCTCAGGCTATTTTGAGCTAGCAGCCGAATACATGTTATGGGGGTTGCACCCTCGAATTTTGTATTTTCACTGAAATCGTCAGAGAAATCATTTTTCTATCCACTGACGAAGGGATTTTTTTCTATCGACCTCTAATGTGAAGAAAATTGTCATTAAGTGGACCTACCCTTTGAAAACAGCGACAATTTTGATAGAGAAAACCTCTAAAATTAGCGATATATCAATAGCTGCCACGCGTTTTTGCCTGGAGTTGACCCGTCGAGTTGGGTATGCCTAGAAAGCTTAGTTTCAGCACATTTCAAATATTCTAAGTCTGATTGGCTGAGTTTAAAATAGCTAACCAATGAGAGCCTGAAAAGAAAGGAATCCCTGTAAACAAGTCGTCACTAAGGAGGGATTTCATCTAACGTCATTGGGCTATTCCAATCACGTGACCAAAAATGGCGTCTTCTACCGAACGTGCTCGACAGCTCGCTGCCGCATTAAATTCGGCTCGTGATGCAAATATTTTTCATGATAGCGATGCAGATCGAGTCAACAAGCTTACTGAAGAGTTTTTTGTTACATCAACATCCTCTGACGACGAGAATGCATCTTCCGATGAAGAATCTCACCCCGATTCTAGTTCGAGTGTAACCAGCGATGATGAAGCAGAACCTGAAGACAGAGATGTAGTCAGTGTGACACAGCCAGATCTGTACTGCGACATAGAAGAGGGGATGGATCTGTCGCATGACAAAGAAAGCACAGCAGTCAAAAACTTCGACTGCAAATGCAAGCTCAAACATCAGGCAAGGAGTGACAGCAGTTGTGGGGAGAACTCATCCATGACCGCTGACTGGAATGTCTCCAAGCAAGGCTGCATTTCCCAGTTTTCTTCCAAGGAAGTGTTGACAATGAGGATGAACATGGCAGAATTTAATGAGGGTAAGGCTTTATTTATTTATATTATTATTTTATTTGGTACTTATTACACAGAATCACTCCTTTCCTCTCGCTTATTTTCTCCTACCCCCCCCCCCCCTCTCTCTCTCTCGTCTGACTCTGAGACTCTCCTTTTCACACTCTCTGTCTCTCTTACACACACACACACACACACACACACACACACACACACCACATACATACTCATACACACATGCAAAGTCAGACTGACTTTGTGTATTGTTAGGATTACTGTAAGAAAAAGAGCAAACCATATGCTTGCTATCATCTTTTGAAAATGCACCCTTTATCAACTAACTTTATTGTTTTGATAATGAAAATAGCTTACATAAGCACAAGGTAGGAGTAATGGTGAGTCAGAAATCAACAGAGTTTTGAGTTTTAATTCATACTTTGGTGAGTATTCTGTAATTCATGTTTTTCACACACAAAAATGACAGACCTGAGTTATTCTTAAAAGAAATGGTCACAGTTATCAATTAACTTTATTTATGTAGGTATTGATTAGTCAATTCTATGCATAACATTTGATTATTGTATAATTATCTTGTCTTAAGGGGAGAAGGACATGCTGCTACTGGGAATTCTGGCTGGAACTCCTATGAACACCAGCGAGATGACTCAGCTCAAGCCACATCGGAAAGCAAAACACCAACGCCAGAGAACAACATACATTTTTCAGTCTCGCTCTGTTTGCAGAGAAACCTTTAAATTCATTTATGGGTAAGATGTTATAATATTCTCTCTCTTTGCCTCTCTCTCTATTCCATTTAAATATATCTTACATACACAGATAATACAAATTTTTATGTTATTTATATTAAATCAGTTTGTTAGTTTCAGTACATCATCAATGCAATAGTCATAATATGCTGCATGAAATTTCTATTGCCTACATATCTCAGTACAATGCAAACTGTTGTCAACTGTATGTGCAAAATTAAACATAAAAAAACAAGCAAGTAAACCAAAAACAACAATAACATCAAAATTTGTGTACATGTATCCTTTACACTACACATCTCTTGTTTTATCTATTTTACAAAATAATATAGTCTGTGACTTTTTTGCCTAAATCACAGTGTCCTACTTTAATTTCAGCTGTAAATTATAATTATTTTCTGAGATCTGATAAAAATTACCAATATGTTGCAGAATGGTGTTAACTCTGTGGCATTACTCCAGAATGTATCAAAACATAACCATGTTATTTTGTGAAATTTTACTTATATTTCAATGTAAATTTTGTTAAATTGTGTCTGCGAAATAGTCACAGGAAGCTGAATCGCTCATCAAGTTATTGCATGCACCCTTTAATACTTTTTTTTTGTCATGTTCAGAGATTGACAATGAAAAGAAATCTGTGATATTTTGAATACTATTTTAATTATCTGAGTGTTTTGTGTGTTGTAGGATTAGCCAAAACAAGTTAACTGCTTTGCTGAAACACTATCTGGAGCATGGCTTGACACCAAGAAAGAAGAAGTGGGGTGGGAGAAAATTTAACACCAATGCCTTCAGCCCAACTGACATCCAGAGGGTGGTGGATTTTCTGCACAATTTTGCTGAAGACTATGCTTTGGTACTACCGGGGAGAGTACCAGGCTTCAGGAAGACAGATGTGAAAATCCTTCCTTCATCGCAAACAAAAGCAGCCATATGGAGGCACTACCAAAGGCTTGCAATCGCTAGAGGTAATTCTGGCAATCCCAATGGTCAATCAAATTAAATGTAACTTTTGTCAGTTTGACAGGTTAAATTTTAATTTATAGTTTTAATGTAAATATTCCTCTAAGATGAACCTAATTCTGTTGAAAAATAAGACAGACGTGAAATATTACTTGCACTGGAATCAATTTTTATGAGATTTGAGGCATAATTGTAAGCTATTAGGAAGTGATTGACTGATTTGTTATGCTTTTGTAGAGAGAAATGCAATTAACATTGTGTACAAATTGAAAATATTACTTTAATGATAATTAGTAAATCAAAAAGCAGCATTGAGTCAACTTGCCTGATAGAAAATTGTATTGGTCACCTCCTTATTTTTTTTACAATAATTTGGAATTGGAACACAAAAATAAGTTAAAGGCAAAACTAATGGATTTATTCAATTTGGTCTCTCATTATCATAGCTGCATTGTAAGTTTAAACTTTATAGCAACAATGAAATCTGTAATTGTGTTAGATTTACACAGTAACGTCATTGAAAACCTAATGTATTCATTTGTACACTGTGTTATTTTACATTACTGTCACTAAAGAATCAGATTCATCATTTGTACACAGTGTTATGTTACATTACTGTCACTAAAGAATCAGATTCATCATTTGTACACTGTGTTATTTTACATTATTGTCACTAAAGAATCAGATTCATAGTGAATTCTTTCTTGAATGGCTATTTTTATTGTGTGTGCTTTCAGGACATCATGCTGTCGGCAAGTCTTCCTTCTACAAATTTTGGCAGCAATATGTCCCCTTCATCGTTGTTGGCAGGCCAATGACGGATCTCTGCTGGAAGTGTAAGCAGAACAATGAGAAGATCCGGCGCACTGCCAACCTACCTGAAGAAGAAAAATGCCAAAAATTGCAAGAACAGATTGAGCATCTGCGGATTGTGGAAGAGGAGAGGAGTTTTTACAGGAAAATGGTGGCAGAATCAAAGGCTGCTGCAGCTGCTGCTGGAATCACCAAGCTTTGCCCTCATCCCCCTAACTCTATGCAGGGCAGGTTTCACTACAGCTTTGATTTTGCACAGCAGATTCACTACCCCAGCAGTCCCATGCAACCAGGCCCGGTCTTATTTCCTCACCCCACGAAAATGTGGCATCTTTGGGGTCTGTGCTGAGGGTCTGCCCCAACAGATCAATTACTTAATTGACGAGGGCATGACTGGCAGCAAAGGCTCCAATACTGTTATCTCACTCCTCCATCATTTTTTCCAGTTCTATGGAGTGGGAGAGGAGTGCCTGGATCTCCACTGTGACAACTGTAGTGGACAAAATAAAAATAATTTCATGTTGTTTTATTTGGCCTGGAGAATCCTACGCTGCCTCAACAAGGAAATAACAGTCAATTTCATGCCAGCAGGCCACACAAAATTTGCTCCCGACTGGTGCTTCGGCCTGCTGAAGAAGCGTTTCCATGTCTATGAAGTCCAGTGCCTGCAAGACATGGTGCATGTGGTGGACACAAGCAGTACCAAGGCAATCAACCGCGCTCAGCTTGTGAGCACCGAAGATGGGAAAGTGTTCGTTCCGATGTATGACTGGCAAACCTTTTTCAGCACCAGTTTCCGCATGCTGAAAGGCATCAAGGAAAACCATCATTTCCGATTTTCATTGGATATGCCTGGGTTTGTCTTCCACAAACAATGTCTGGGAGATGTGGAAACAACATTCCAGTTGGCCCGTGACGTTTGTGCGGCTCGGAACGAACTTGATCCCCTGCCCCCCATTATTCCCCCACCTGGCCTCTCACAAGCTCGGCAGGAGTATCTGCGACGACAGATTCGCCCTTTTGTGCAATCTGATGTGCAGGATCTTGTGTGCCCTTGAGCAGAATGAGAAAAGAGGTTTTCTAGATTATGTTCTAACATGCAACAAAGGTATGCTCGTTTTCCCTTTCTTTTTTTTTTTTTGTTTTTGTTTTTTTTAAGGAACAAGAATCACAGGTATAAATTTTGTTTGATCATAAAATTAGCATTATAGTGCCTTTTAGATTTTATTTGTTTTTGCAGCAGATTTTGAGTTCATAACTTTATTGACATTCGTCAGCAAATTTCTGATGATATTAAAATGAAGGGACATAATCACGAAATTGTTAATATAAAGAATGGTAGCATAATACAAAGCTTAATCTATATTTTTGTATGATTTTTGGTATAAACATTTGTAACATGTTACAACACTTGTGTGCACAATTTCTTTAAGATTGATGCATGGTTACTAAGGAAAATTTGTGATCCAACTTTAAATAACTTTAAACACCTTTTTCTCAAAATCGCGCTTTTGAGGGTTGACATGTTCAAAGTTGAATAACTCAGCCATTATTTCCCCAAATGACAAGCAGTTTGCACCATCAGAAAGAGCACAAAAAATACTACAAGAAACAGTGGAAAACTCAGTTTTGTTTGAGGGGAACTTAAGACTCATTTCGTGGTGGAGCGCCACAATTGTGATGTTCGTGTGCTTTTTCAAGCATTTACCTGACATCTCGGCAGAACATACTTTTGAAGTGATCCCTAAAAGTATGGCTGATACAATACCAGTATAACATATAGACTAGGTAAAACATAGACCAGGTAGGGCCTCAGGACCTGGCCAGCTCATGGATTTATGTGCAGGCTTAAGGCATGTGCTATGATCACCATACACATGGCACCTGTGACGTTGGTGCATATGGAATTCGTTCTAAGCGTGGAGATGTCGTCTTGAGAAACTGAAACTCAAGCACTTTATGTGTGTGTGAGTGCATGGGTGTTTGTGCCAGAGTAATCGAAGGGAAGTGTCAAAAAACAGGCACTAGATTGTCAGATGTGCCTGATTTTGTATATGGTGAACAACAGAAAAAATACAGGTGTCAGTCATGAAATGAGTTGATACAGTTGGTAACTGAGATCAGGTATCTTTAGTGAGAAATAGTAAATCCATTATTTAACAGTTAATAACAAGTTTCACTTACTTGACTTGCAACTAAACTGGATGTTTTTATGATAGGAGATAACTGCTTTCCAAGTTCTCTTACATGTGTGTGTAACATTTTCTGTGTGGTTTTGTTTTTGTTTTTTGGATGGTAGTGGCAGTGGAAGTGATGGTTTTTGAATTTGCTTTTTAAGCGAATGGAGGAGTGCTGTTTATAATATAATAATATAATATAATACCTAGGACTTATAAAGCGCACTAAGCCACTGGATCTAGGCGCTGGGGAATGGGGGATATAATAGGAAGTCAGTAAATACAAGACTACACAACAACTTACACATCATCAAATGACAATCAAATACATACATACATCATAATCACATAACATAATGATTTACATTCGCAATCTTCAAAATATGCATACCACGCAATTCAATCAAATATCAGATTCATTCCAATTCAACACTTTTCACTCAGTTACTCCATATAAACTATTATTCCACCCCTTCCCTACTACCCCCCACCCCCACGCGCATACACAAAATCCAATTACACATATCAGCCAGCCGACAAGGTGATGTGGGGAAAAGTGATCAGATGTCGAAATACTGCTGGAAAAGGTGTGTTTTCAAGTTTGACTTGAAAGAAGAAATGGACGGAGAGTGGCGTAATTTCTTGGGAAGAGAGTTCCAAAACTGGGGACCGAAATGCGAAAGTGAGCGAAAGCCATGAGATTTGCGGTTATACTGTATCTGCCTGAGGAGTCTTGAATCAGAGGAAGAGCGGAGAGACCGAGATGGAGTATACAAGTGCAGAATATCAGAAATATACTCAGGAGCAGAACCAGAGATAGAATTGAAGCAGATGCAAGCAGTCTTGTACTTAATTCTCTGAGATATTGGTAACCAGTGCAGTTGGTGAAGCAAAGGAGTGCAAGGTTGTTGACGGGATGCCTTAAGAATAAGGCGTGCAGCTGAATTTTGAACTTTCTGCATAGGATAGAGAACAGTGTTCGGGCAGCCCATGAGGAGAGAGTTACAGTAGTCAAGTCTCGACAGAATACAGGAAGTGACAAGAATCTTGGTGGCATCTACACTGAGAAAGTTTCTGATAGATCCAATCCTTTTCAATTCAAAATAAGAAAGCTGGCAGACTTTGGAAACGTGATCTTTCATGGAGAGAGAAGAGTCAAGAATGAAACCTAAGTTCCTAGCTTTTGGACAGAAAGAGATGTCAGAAGAGCCAACAGATTTGTTTAACAAATGTCATCTGTTTTAAGCGAATGGAGGAGTGCTGTTTAACAAATGTCATCTGTTTTAAGCGAATGGAGGAGTGCTGTTTAACAAATGTCATCCGCATTAGCCTTGCACACTTTCAGTATACAGATTATTAAAAAATGTTAAAAAAAAATTTTAAAACTTTTTTTTTTCTCCATCTCAAGGAAATATCAAGTTTTATTATCGTTTATGTCCTAAGTTTTGTGTATTTGTTTCTTTGTTCTCTTTTGTGTACATTTGTGACAAAGACCAGTTAGCCAAAAGTCTGCACTCGTCTTGTTTTCATTGATTAAATACACTTTGCAGTCATGTTTTGTATGTTTCTGGTTTTTGTTTTGTTTGAAGTTTGAACACAGGGAATGACTTTTGAGTCATATTTCATAACACCTGTGGTAAACCTAGACTTTTTAAAAATGTGCAATGAAAATCCTAACTATAGCACTATACATCTTTGTCTTAAACTTTTGTTTTGGATTGCCTTTTTCCAGCTGACATCTTTGACGCATTGCACGCCATGTACGTCAAAGAGTTGACAATCAAGAAAGATCTTTGTGAAAATGTGGGTCAAGAAGAAGGTCAGCAAAGACTTACAGTGTATTATACAACATGGATTCACCAGCCCTACATCGACAGCAAAATGATGGTGGACACGATACTGGAATGGACTGGTCGTTAACTTTCTCCAGCAGATCACCCACACACGGGCAGTAACGCAGTGCTTTGTAGAACACATTGATCCCAGCATGGGTGGTGCTGAAAGGTATGCTGTACCACATACCACCCACCTGCGGGGGGGGGGGGACCATACAAGCGTAACCCATTCTCATGATGTGGGACTTGAGTCATATAATTGGGAAGGGCATGAAATTTCTTTTAAATGTTGTATAAAATGAAATCTGTATGAAAAAAATTTTAAGCTATAGTTTTTGTCATGGAGACTTTATTTCAGTAAGTGATGGGGTCAGTTGAAATGTCACATGAACTTAATCCTTGTTTCAGGAAAATGGAGGAGAAAGTTTGAGAACATTCACTGTCATATTTTCCCTTACATCCAAAACTATGCCATCTTTGGAAATCTGATTGGGTTTTATCCAGTTCTTGTGTGCAGCACTCAGAAGTTGATGTAATAACTTCCGTTGCTTTAAACATTTTCAAATGAACTTGCTGTAATAATTTTCAAATGCAGTATGGAATGTAAGGGTTCTTAAAGTGGTCAATTAGAGGTGGTACTGTAATGCTTTTGGGGGGCAAATTTCTCTATCATACTCGTGAAGAAAAGCCCATACAAGAAGTTGCGACTAAAATCTCTGTTCCACCATAACAGACCCTCACCACCTTTGAGTCTTTATGTCAGTTTGCTTGTACGTGAATTGTGTCCCTGGAAAAGATTGGCTGTCATTTTCAGAGGGTAACACAAAACTTTCCTCAGTACTGTGTGCTGGGTCAGTCTTTCCCTTGCAGCCTTTAAAGAGGGGACATGTGTGCGAATGACTACATGAGTCATTGAAACCACATGTTTCATGGGACAGTCTCTTCTTCATCCACTGATAGTGTGAAAAAGGTGATTGGTGTTCTTTTGGCAGATCACTTTCATTTTTCTTTGGTCCAATAGGAACCCGTCTCATCAACAACGTAAATTCTGGTGGGTCCATTGCAGAGACCATTTGCTACCAGCTCTTTCTCACCAGTTCAAACCACTTTTCCACCATTGTGGCATTTGCAGGTGAACAGTGGGTAGGCCTTCTGGTTATCGCTTTATGAAGTCTGCAAGCCAGCATTTGGTAAAAAAGTCACCCTGTGACTCCCTCACCCATTCCGCCAACATTCCACATTGTCAGCCATGACAACAAAGCAAAAACTTGATCCTGTCACTTCCTTGCCCTGTCCAAGGACAGGTGGGGGAGTGATTGGGATAAGTTTTGCAGCTGGCAGATAGGGTGCAGCAATGAAAGGGTTAAAAAGATTTGTTCCTCAAGATGCTGCATACTCTCCAATGAGCTGTAGAGTTTCATTTCTTGTAAAGCCAAACCCTATCGAGCCATACCCTTGAAACGCATGCAATCTTTTTTCCTTTTCTGCTGCCATCAAAGCAGTATTTTGGCCAACATCCAACTTGCTGTGCCTGGAAAACACAAGAAGAAACAAAGAATGTTTGATCCATCATCAGTAAATCAAAGCTAAAATAGCTACAGTTATGATGGTAGGCTACATTTCTACTTCCCACTTCTCCATTCCAGATGTCAGCCATTGGCTACTCAGGATGTTGATGGTTTTGTTGTTCTGGGCAATTTTTAATTTATTTCTTTATTGTTGTTTTTTTTAACTTTTTTTTTTGGTTGGTGGTTCTTTTAGTCTACATCTGGTTTGTGAAAAAGATTCAAGGTGGTTAAATAGGTAGACCTGCCCTTGTGAAGTGTACACCATTCTAAAATGCTTTATCTTTTGCCAAAAAAAGAAAAAGCTCTAAAATGCTTTATCTTTTGCAAAAAAAAAAAAGCTGTAAAATGCTTTATCTTTTGCACACAAAAAAGCTGTAAAATGCTTTTATCTTTTGCAAAAAAGATAAATTTAGTCAGAAACATGTGAAATCTACTAGACCTACCTCCTGCAAACCTGGTCTTTTTAATGTCTCTCTCTTGACTTTGAATGTGGACACTGACTTTTTGTTGCCCGTTTCACCACTTTGCAAAGTTTTGATAGCATTAAACATACCTTCTTTGTTGTTTAGCTCTCTCTTCTTGACACAGCTGCGCATCATTCTAAAACAAAGAGCTGAAAGCTTAACCACAGGTCCCCTAAGGAGCTGGACCTGTCTTAACACAGAAAATTAGTAACCAAACAGCAGGGTCCATCTGATCATCTGTGAGTTCATCATCATCATGTGCCCTGCCACATGGGGTTGGCAATCATGGCCCTGCGTACGAATCATCTGTGAGTTACAGCTGAATAATAACACTCATAGGTATGTTTTCATTGGTTTGTTTGCAAGCCTGCGTCAGTGAATGTGTGTTCGCCAGCACAAATCCCTGTGTAGGTTTATCTGTTTATGTGCATGTGTACATGCCTACATATCTATGTGTAGGTGTGTGCATATGTGCTCATAAGGAAGAGAGTTCTTTCATCATATGCATACTATACTTTCGTTTTAATAATAATAATAATAATTAATAATAATAATTACAATATTTATATAGCGCAAAATCTTGATAAAATCAAATCTAAGCGCTGAAACACACACACACGCACGCACACGCACGCACGCACACACACGCACCCACACGCACCCACACACACACACACACACACACACACACACACATGGCTATAAATGGGGAGAAAGAATAAAAACAATGGAAAATTATAGAGAGCATATTATATACAATTATATATTGCAATGTGATTCCCCTCCGAGTGGAGACAGGCTGCAGAGGGGATTGAGTGAGGTCAGGATTTTATGCAGAGGAGAAAAGGTGAGTTTTGAGACGGACTTGAAGGAGACAAAAGTAGGTTGCTGACGGACTGAGAGAGGAAGTTTGTTCCAGGAGAGCGGACCAGAAACAGAGAAGGCTCGTGGACCATAGGTATTGAGCTTAGTGCATGGAAAGCGAAAAGTCAGAGGATCGGAGGCAGAGCGGAGGGTACGTGAGGGAACATAGATCTCAGGTAGGCTTGACAGGTAATCGGGGGCTGCGTTATTGAGGCTTTTGTAGCACATGGTGTCTAGTTTGTACTGTATGCGCTTTGATACAGGGGGCCAGTGAAGTTGTGCCAGGAGAGGAGATATGTAGTCAGCTTTTTTCTTTTTGAGTACAAGGCGTGCAGCATTGTTTTGAATGCGCTGTAGGATGTGAGTTTTCTATGCTTTTGTTTTCTTTTCTTGTTCTATAGAGGAGTGTTCTTTTATGCTTACTATACTGTACTTTTCTTTTCTTGTTCTATGTCATACTATGCCATTTTGGATCTTCATGAATAACATTTTTCTGTAAAGCTTAAGATGCTTAGGCATTTGCTTCCTGGATGTTGCGCTTTATTAATTTTGAATGTTATCTTTATTATTGTAAGTCAGTTGTTAGAGGGGGAAAAAGCAGCAAAGCTGGATTGTTGTTGTGTTCTCCAGGTGCAATGCTGGACAATTGTACCATTAGCATCTTTAAAAAAAAAGAGCCTGGCATAAATTAATGGTGTTTTTTGGTTTTGATGGTGCTGCGATATTATGATACATGTAGTACCTTAAGAGGGCCTGGAGTTTATTATCCATTGGGTTTCTTTGATATTTCTTGCCAGTTGTTGTGGCAAAGTGATTAGTGCAGTGGAGACTGTTGGTTCAGATTCCTGTCAAAATGATTGTCAGATTTCTGTGGCCCAGCCGACTCTTACCCAGGGTTGGGTGTGCTAGGTGTTCATTGGGAAGACTGGGACCACACAGTGGAGACTCTACAACTTCATGGATGCATCAACATTTAGTATGCTGCTCAAATTTCCTGATCAACACCTAAGTGTTTCTGTCTCTCAAATCTGGTTAATGTGAGGACATGTTAAAATGAAAACAAGCACAGAGCACAGCCCTATCATGCAGTCTCTATCCAGAATGGAACTCCTTACAGCCATCATGATCGCTGACTGCAGATATTTTTCTGGTGCCTGTGGTTTCACTGTTCTGCTGAATGTAACCGTATGATCAAATGTTATTCCTACACGGTTTGTTCCAGACTCATGCAGTACAACTTTTTGTTCGTTTTATTTATCCAGCCTTCCCGCCTCCTGTGGTGAAAAATATTACTGCACTTACATCATCTTTAAAAGGTTTTTGGGAGGGATTCTGAAATGCCCTTTTATTTGCAGTTTCTCTTCAGCTTCAGGAGGAGGGGGGAGGGTATGATTATGAATCCCCAGCAGGGATTAGGTGGCCTCTGGACTCCTGCCTTTTTCAGAGGATTGAACTTCAGACTGATGTGATGCCTATCCATAGGAACCTCATTATTATGCCTGTTCTTATGTTATGATGCATCTTCACAGCTTTGTGAAAAAATTATTCCAGCCTCAGTGGCCATTGAAATGGCATAGAAAAGTGGGAAAAAAGAGGATTGTTGTTTTTGAAGGTGCTATTCATTATTAACATGTGCATGAATCTGTGATGCTCATAAAACCTGGAAAGGACCCAGATTAAATCATTGATATTTGTGGTTTTGATAAGGTGTACCAATACATATATGTATGATAAGCATGATGAACATTATGGTGAATGTGATCATGTCAGATTTGCAAAACACTGTATGTGCCACATGTGTGTGTGTTTGTGTGCGTGTGCATGTGTGTGAGTGTGTGTTTGGGAGACAGGGACAATTAATAAAAGTTTGTAATGAAACTGTGTTCTGGATTGTATTGGTTGCAAGATACAGTGCTAACTTCAGTTGGTAATGATTGACAGAGTTAACATTTAAGAACAAAGATTTGATTTGATTTTGGAGGGTGGTGCATCAACATTTTCATTGGGGGTGGGGGTGGTTTCAGTGATTGTATTTTTTTTTTTTTCAAAATTGAGATAAACAGAAAACCAGATACTAATCTACCATAGAATGTTTTACTGTTGATGTATGTCAGTGTGTGTGTTCATGTGTGTGTGTGTTTGTGTTTTGCTTGTTTGTTTGGGTTTTTTTGTTTTGGTTTTCTTTTTTTTTTTTTTTGTATTTTTAATTTTTATGATGTATATACGACAATTGTGAAAATAAAGAGGCAGCTGTGCGTGTTGCTGAGAAGAAACGAAAAGTTTGAAAAAATTTTTATGGTAGTTTACATGTGTTCTTTGTATGTATAGTGTGTGTGTGTGTGTGTGTGTGTGTGTTGTTTCTTTATACATATCCTTACTACTGCAAATCATGTGCAGTGATGCATACTGAATTTGGAGTCTACTGTCTTCAATTCATATGCAATTAGATATAATAATGATATAAACATAATAGTGATAATGTCATTTGCACAGCATAAACCGTCTATGTAAGAGACTGCTCATCGCGCTTTACAACATTTGTTTAAAAATCACGGGAGAGGGTTGCTATGTCCATACAATAAGCAGTGCCAATACGGTCAAGAGACACACCAGTACATCAGTGCAGCATAAACATCGTTAAAAAATAAAACAGAAGATTATAGCATGGAGCAAAAAGATTGTGGTAGTGGTAGGCCCCTACAACAACAAAAATGAATAAATGAATTGTTAAAAATAAAAAAAATAAAATTATCAGGTGCCTACAATTTTTAAGACATGCACACAAAAAAGGCAGACACAACTACGTTCACAAATACATCATGTACATGCACACGCATAAACAAAATAAAGTAGGGGGGGTGGGGTCTTTGTCAATACAATAATGCTGCAACAACATATACTGGCAAGAACATAAGGGGAAAAAATGTACAGAATTATTTCTTTTATAGGCATCAATGTGAGATATATATATATATAAACATACAAACACAAATGAAAACACACATACACATTATACACACACATATATGCACTGAGAACACACATACAGTGATTCACAATGCATATATGTGTATATATATATATACATGAGTATGTGGATGTGTGTTGAGAGAGAAACTGCAATACAACTGGACCTAGAAGAGCTAAAGGCATTGATCCATGAATTTTGCAGATACATCTGAAAGAGATGTGCTTTTTGATCACATTCACAATGACAATTGTTTTTTATAAGGATTGCACATTTTGTCTGTGGAGGGAAATCCATTCTTTTTCACTGGTCTAAACAGAAATCTGTTGAAGGAAAGAAAAAAGAAGACTGCTGAAATATATACATAGTTGTATGGGCATATGGTTGTCATCATGCTACTGCTAGCATCCTAAAGACATTCTAGTTTTCGGTATTCCCCTCCTCAACTTGTACCAGGTAACAGTAGCACTGTGTCAACATCTATAACAATGTGCCTAAGACTCAGGTTTTCAATGCAGTGACAGCTCCACATCATCATCTTTACTGCCTGGAGTCATGTGTAGCAGACTCGTTTTGTTAGTGATGTTAGTTTCTCAGCGCACCTGAAATCATTTTGTAGTCCACCTGGTTCTGTGCCAGACAAAAAGACCTCAATATTCTTTTTAATAAATATCTCTCGCTCTCTCTCTCTCTCTCTCCTCTCTCTCTCTCTCTCTCTCTCTCTCTCTGATACTTAAAGTGACAAATTTTGGGGGCTGTAGAATTGTATTTCCACTCTTGAATGGTAATAAATTGTATTATATATGTTGAGCTACATCACTTTAAGTTCTCAAGGAAGTGTTGCTGAATTTGGAAAAGTCCATACATATGCTACACCACATCTACTAGGTAAATGTCTAACCAAAGCGTGACCCAACGCTCTAGTCCAGCCTTGAGAAAACAAATGCTAACAGCACATGACGTTTTCTGGCAGTCACCCATTCAAGTACTGACAAGGCCTGACGCTGCTTAACTTCAAGTGCTTTCATCATGGCAAGGCTGTTTGCAAGAGCTCCATCAGGCTACAACATGTACTGCAGTCTCTGAAGAGCAGGCCTACATTTTTATGTAATCCTGACAACTTAAAATGTTACTGTCTAAGAGTGCAGAATATGCCTCTTAAGTGCTTTTAATTCATTAAAACGTGCTTAGCTTCGTTGGGGGGGAGGGGGGGGGCAACTTCCAGTGGGGGCACTACCTCTATACCCTGCTGGGGCCTGGGCGGCCCCTTGACCCCTACCCCATTTTATGTTCTGAAAATTTCCCAATTTAATATCTGAAACACTACCATACAGTCTAGCTTTTGCATAAGCTGATATTGCAATATTTAACAAATTTCTTTGAATATTGCAACATTTAACAATTTTCTTTGTAAAACAATACAATGGACAAAGGCTGACAAATCATACAAACCATGTAAGTAGAGCTCCAACCTTTCAAAGGAACTGCACAAGTTCAAACCTGATTTAGTGATTAGGGAAAAACTTTGTGCTCATGGCCTCCTGTCCACCAACTGGGAACGGGTACCTGATCCTGTACATGGTTAGGGAAGGTAAAGCAGCAAGTGAGATGAGTAGCCAGACTGAACAGAGTTATCAAGTCCCAAGAGTACAAATGACTACCTGTGAAATGCATTGTTTCAGAACAGCTGTCAACAAAACCCATCAATTATGTCTTCATCCCGATCCAAACATACCAGTGCCGGACCTCGAACCTGACCAAACTCCTGAAGCACAAAATTACCACCTGAAATGCACTGTTTGATAAGAGCTATCCACAGGACCAGGCTGGAAATGATCAGAAATAAGAGGATCAGATAAGGGGATCAGACAGAGCAGCACTGTATGAGCAACATCATGTTCATTAGTAGAGAATAAACTGACTTGGTCATCTGATCAGAATACAACCCTACCAAAGTAGGGCCTACCAGGAAGTTCAATGAGAATAATCACAACAAAAAAATATGTGGATATGAAATAAGAGGTAGACTGAGGAAGATTTGGAATAAAAGCGTTACAAGAGATTGTGACACCATATGATGTTCCTCATCGTCAGGTCTTCCAGTCCACTGCTACTGTCAATTTATGACATCCACTCTAGTACAATTCGACAGGCTATAAATGAAAAACAGAGAAGCTGGACAAACTTTATACAAAATTGATACAATAAAAGATGGTAATATGGCCGTAAGGTCACAGGTAATGAGATATGGTGGAGACCTGTACTCTCATGTCATCTTTTTAAGGTAAAACTTATTTCTCTCCTTGTCTGTTTTATCTTCCCCAACCCTGAAGAGGGTCAGGCACCCAGTCATGCTGTGTGAATCAGAGGACACATGCAAAGTTTGTTGGCCAGGTTTGCATTTGTGCAATTCCATAGGAAGGTGAGAACAGCAGTGCTTCTGTTAACAGATTCAAAGGTATGATACACGGTTGACCCAACACGTACTGACATAGTATACTTTGAAATTTACCAGATATGCACACACACACAAATTATTCATGCAATGCTTATTTAAAAATAGTGAATCAGATGTATTTGCTGCAATGACTACTCCATAACCTGTATGTTAAAAGATTATTCACTGACACCAATGGATTTTTCAACGAGTTTTTTCATATTCCCAATTATTGAGACCAAAAAAGGAAGATTAAAAAATGATGATGCCCATTCAAAATTATACACACACACACATACAGATAAATAGATAGACAGACAGAATAATAGATATGCATGTACATCATTTTCATTGGGTACATCATTTTCATTGTAAGGGCTTTGACAATATCAACCATCAAAAGCTGTTTCCTACCCTTCAGACAATGGGCTTTCCAACACACCTCACTGCTGGTCAGAATGGCAAAAATCATACTGAGCCAGTTAACATCAAGCAAAGTGTGCACCAAGGATGTATCTGTCACCACATTTGTTCAGTATATATATGGAACTGGTTATGCGGGATTCCAAAATGGAAGAACATGGCATAAAAGTGAGAAGCAGAAAAATCGCAAACCTCAGGTATGGTGACGGCACAACATTCTGTGCAAACGATCACCAGGATCTAGGAGGCATCATCTATGATTAATATCCTGAATAAGATCAGGGAAGAGAAGAACCTTAAACTGAACATCAAGAAAACACCAAGAGAATGCCAGCTAAATACATTTACATGATTAATCAAGATAAAGTGGAAGAAGTCCACCAGTTCAAATATTTAGTATCGATCAAAAGTAACAATGCAGATTGTTCTATCAACATCAATACCAGAACCGGCACAGCAAAGAAACAGATGATAGACCTCACAAACATCTCGAAGGACAAAGCAACAGACACAAAACTAAACATGAGACTGAGAGTAATGAGATGCCTGGTCTGGACCATCATGACATACGGAGCTGAAGGTTGGACCATCAAAAAGAAAAACAAAGAAAATAAATTCAAATGAAATTTGGTTCTATAGACGTCTCTTAAGAGTGAGCTGGAAAGAAAAGAGAAGTGACAAGAGCATACTCGACAAGATGATAACCCGGAGAAAACGTGGTCATCCTTGAAAACAAATTGAACTTTGGACATGTGACATATGCAGAAACAAAAAATGCACTCTCAATCTTATGAAAGATGTCATTCAGGGAAAAGTCGACGACAAAAGAGCAAAGGGAAGACCACGAACAGATTACCTAGGAAACAACAAAAAGTGGACAGGTCGTAACAGCCCAGAGATTTTTAACTCCTCCCTACTAACGTCCGGATATGCGGACGTATTCAGCAAAGCGCTTCCGTACTAAGGGCCGCATATGCGGATCGCGATTTCAAAAATTTCCACTGGTGGCATAGTGCTGTGTACTGGAAATTGAAGTGGATCATGCTAAAGCCTCATTATCACAGAGTAACATTTGACCACTGCACGTGGCGAGTGACCTATGACCGGTCAGCCACAGAGCTATCTTTGTGCTGACCCCGTTCCTGTTCACCACGTGAGAACAATGGCGTCTCAGCTGCAAACGAGTTGCGCTCACAGCGGTCGAACAAGACGTGTTTGCACTTTATGTCAGGCAAAAAAAGTCATTTTTACCAAGGGGTCTGACTATGAAGATGCAGAACAGTATGAAGAAAGTGGTTTTAGCCCATCAGAAGGGATGGAATTGATGAAAATGTGTCTGACAGAGAAGGTGACAGGAAGAGACGGGTGGGTGTGGTGAGTGACACAGACAGTGTGTACCCGTGGCCTTCGTAGCGCGGCACTTATGCAAATAGCCCACTAGCTGATCTGACAGAGGTTGGTTTTGTTGTTTCGTGATGAATGTCTGCTTGAAGATTTTATGTGTGTGTGTTTTCCTTTCAGTTATTCCTCCATACACAGATAGCAAAACACATAGGCTAAACTTGTATGGCATTACAAACCACGCCCTCATTCATTTTTTGACCAAATATTCAGTGACCTGATTATGAAGCACATGGTTGATGAAACAAAAGAGATTAAGTGATCAAAGCCTTCAGGCATAAGGGGAACTAGCAAAATACAGTTTGGAAATGGACCAGCAGTGAATGAAATGCATGTGTGTGTGTGTGTGTGGTGTATGTGAGTGTGTGTATGTGTTTGTGTGTGTGGTGTGTGTGTGTGTGTGTGATGTGGATAAGTGTGTGATATGTGTGTGGGTGTGTGTGTGTGTGTATACATCTGCACTTTTATGTGCATGTGGATGTTTGTACTGTGTGTGGATGTTTGTACTGTGTGTGTGCACTCTGTGTATGTGTTGTGTTGGTGTTGTGTGTGTGTGTGTGTGTGTGTGTGTGTGTGTGTGTGTGTGTGTGGATGTTGTATGTATGAATGTATTTGTATGGTGTGTGTATGGATGTGGGTGTATGTGCGTCTGGGTGTGTGTGTCTGGATATGTGTGTCTGTGTGTTGAGGTTATAGTTTTGAAACCTTGTGCTGCACTTATTTAGTCAAACAATATCATATGTTACTGTTTCAAGAATGTGTGCTTTGTTAATATTTTTTCATGAATTTTCCAATTCTATTCAAGCACTTGGTATGCTGAAGTCAACTACAAATCGCCAAGTACTGAAGTAGTCAGCAGCATTTTGCTGACTTTAGCTGAATTGTAGAAATCTCAGGTAGCCATTGTTCACTCTCTACTGGGATTTTCAATGTGATTTATGTGGAAAACTGTCCACTTTTCAGGAGCAGTGTGAACTTTACCACTATCCAATTGCAGCCACCCTCAATTTTGTTGTCACAAAAACATGTTTTCTCTCATCACCACCTACAAAAAGAGAACTATAAAAGTTACATCTTAGAAACTCTGTAATGTGCTTTTTCAATCAAACAATAACCATGTGTGAAAATTTCAAGAGTGTGTGTTTCCTCATTATTTTTTTATGATTTTGTTAAACACCTGTACAAACCGCCTGTATACAGGAGAATGTGAAATGACAAATCGACCAGTTATCAGTAGTATGTTTTTGATTTTAGTTTATTTGTAAGGAGTAGAAACTCTCAGTTAGTTATTGTTTACTCTCTACTGGTATTTCCAATGTGATTTATGTGGAAAACAGTCCTCTTTTCAAGAACAGTGAGAACTTCCATTTATATGCTCTTGTGATCACCCTCATTTCTATTACCATGAAAACATACCTTGTTTTACAACTGGCAACAAAAAGAGTACCATAAAGGTTACAGCTTTGAAATTTGCAAAATAGGCCTACTTGTTCAATATAATGATAATAATAATAATAATAATAATAATATATTTTATTTATATAGCGCAAAATCTTGATAAAATCAAATCTAAGCGCTGAGCGTATACATGCATACATACCTACATACATATGAGCGTATACATGCATACATACATGCTTACATACTTACATACATAAATCTAAGCTGAGCGTATACATCCATACATGCATACATACATACATACATACGTACGCACATGCATACATAATAATTACAATATTTATATAGCGCAAATCTCGACAAAATCAAATCCAAGCGCCGAAAAGACACACACGCACACACGCACGCACGCACACACACGCACACACACACACACACACCACACACACACACACATGCATGGCCACAAATGGGGAGAAAAGAATAAAAGCAATAAAAGCAAGAATAAAACCAATGGAAAACCACAGAGAGCACATCATATACAATTATATATTAAAACAAAGTGATTCCCCTCCGAGCGGAGACAGGCTGCAGAGGGGGGTTGAGTGAGGTTAGGATTTTATGCAGAGGAGAAAAGGTGAGTTTTGAGAGCGGACTTGAAGGAGGCAAAAGTAGGTTGCTGACGGACTGAGAGAGGAAGTTTGTTCCAGGAGAGTGGACCAGAAACAGAGAAGGCTCGTGGACCATAGGTATTGAGCTTAGTGCGTGGAAAGCGAAAAGTCAGAGGATCGGAGGCAGAGCGGAGGGTACGTGAGGGAACATAGATCTCAAGTAGGCTTGACAGGTAATCGGGGGCTGCGTTATTGAGGCTTTTGTAGCACATGGTGTCTAGTTTGTACTGTATGCGCTTTGATACAGGGAGACAGTGAAGTTGTGCCAGGAGAGGAGATATGTGGTCAGCTTTTTTCTTTTTGAGTACAAGGCGTACAGCATTGTTTTGAATGCGCTGTAGGATGTGAATGGTGGAGGCAGGAAGACCAGACAGGAGTGAATTGCAATAGTCAATGCGAGACATTATGAAGGAGAGAACGAGTTTTTTGCAGTTGTTTCGACAGAGAGATACTTCCTGATCAGGCTTATACGATGGAGATGATAGTAGCAAGATCTGGCAGTTTGAGAAACAAAGTTGTTCATGGACAGGGTAGAGTCAATGCAGACACCAAGGTTTTTAGCTGAATCAGAAATTGGGACTGATGTGTTACATAATGGGAGAGAAAGAGGAGGCAGCTGGGAAAGTTTCTGACGGGTGCCAATGAGGATAGCTTCTGTCTTGTCGTCATTAAGCTGAAGTCAAAATTAAGAGAATGTGTAGCCATTATTTTTTAATGATTTTTTTATAAACCTATACAAACGCCCAGTACACAGAGGAATATTAAATTCCAAATAGCCTAGTAGGGAGTGAGTTAATCCTAGTTGAGGAAAGACAGATGCAGAGGACAGAGACCCCGAGAGCAGTACGGACAGCCAACATTCCAAAGAGTGATGCTGTAGACTGACTGACTGAATAAATCTGAACATTATTTTATGAAGAAAACACAATGACTAACCACTTCACTAACAAGGGAAGATTCTCAAGGTTTGTATTAATAAAAAAAACAAAAACAAAAACAAAACAAGTATCTGCGTACACGTTCCAAACAACCAGGGCTAACCATGATAAAATGTGATGTGTGTGATCTACAATTACTTCGCGGCTTACCCTGCTACACAATGACGTCTGTATCTATTTTCAGACAGCACTCGCCCAAAGCGAGGCGAAGAAATCATTTCCTAAAAATAGACCCATGCACTCTTGCACCACAAAAACGCAAACCACAGACGACTATAAAACAGGAGGCCAGCTCGAGTAATTTTACCTCAGTTACGGCCTAGGACTAGGCCCTTCAAACTTATCGAAGTTTTCGTACAGATCATTCAGTTTTTCTCTGCCGATCGTGAGCAGACGACAGATTTCCCAACCATGGTGCACAAAACAACGTACCGTGGTGTTTACTCTGGAAACACTCTACGAGCTTCCAACAGTCGCTACAGCCGACGTTACCACAACCAAGCCTGCATCATTTCAAGAATTCGCCCTGAACTTCTGCAAAAACTAACCGGTGAAAAAGCAGACGACAAGAAATCGGCACCCCGAAACTTTGCCGTGGACGTGGCTCTCTCGCTCAACAAACAGTCTCGATGGTTGCTACCTACAGCCCTGATCCGTCAGATTGAAAACGATGACATTGCTGAGCCAGGACTTAAAGTGTCTTTGCTGCAACGCCATAAACTTAAACGTACCGCAAACTGCATCAGTTTCCACAGTAACGCAGGCAAAGTGAAGCGAATCCAGCCCAAGAAGGGACGCTACTGCAGTTTCAACTTTCCGCGTCCTGGCGAAAAGTCCCGAAGGGCGCTCGTCCGCGAAAACCGAGAGGAAAATAAGAAAAGCAAACAAGCCCGAGAGCGAGGCAGAGTTGTGGAAGTGTTCACTGAACAAGGCATTGCTGCGTCAGAGGTACGTTACATGTGTCTGATATTCTTTTAATGATACTGAAACTGTACTTGCAGTTTCGTTTCACACTTCATTCACTGAGTTTAGTTTTTGTGAGTATGTGATGTTCTTTGACACTGAAATTGTAGGCCTACTCGCTACTGTAACAAATTGTTATAATTGCATTTTACTTTTCTTCCTTTCTTTCTTTCTTTTTCTTTCTTTCTTTCTTTCTTTCTTTCTTTCTTTTCTTTTCTTTTCTTCACTCTCTCTCTCTCTCTCTCCCCTCTCTCTCTCTCTCTCTCTCTCACTAAGTTGATTTGTGTTTAATTAATTTCTGGTATATACGATTTTCGAAGCTGGGGCAAAATGACGGAAAAACAGAAAAGCATTCACTGTACTTATCTGTTATAGACGACAACGAAGATGAAATGAAAAACAAAAGATTTAAAACAGTCAGTTTGACTAAGCGGTTAATGCAACAGACGACTGACTAGGAGGTCGTGGGAGTCGAACCTTCATCAGACCAAACTATTTGGGATCTTTTGGCCCCAACCAAAGTTATGCGTGCTATGGGCTTGACTGGGAAGACTGGTACCACACACTCCAGTCTCATCCTTTTCCAGATGCATCATTGAGCATATTTCCTGACCAACTCTGCAGGTGTCTGTCTGTATCTCTCAGACCTGGTTGACACCAGAAAATGTTATGAAAGTGTGTATAGAATAAAGCCTTATCATGCAGTCTCAGTTATGTGTCCGGCCCAGATATGGAACCCCATAGCACCATCACTATTATCCCTAATCTCCATAAATCAGCATTGTGAAAGATGGTCACAGATTCTGTGGTTCATCATGCCCTATTCTCATGATGATCTTTGAGTTTCATTGAGTTTGGAGGTGTGTTAAGAGCCGAAATGAGCAGCTGGGAGATAGTGACACTAGTAGGAGCGATGAAGGGGATGGGGCAACAAAAAAGATAAATAAAGGAAAAAAATTGAAACTTTAAACATCTCTCTCTTTTCTCTCTCCCTCCCTCCCTGGCTCCCTCACCCTTCTCTCTCTCTCTCTCTCTCTCTCTCTCTCTCTCTCTCTCTCTCTCTCGCTCTGTGTGTGTGTGTGTGTGTGTGTTGTTAGTATCGTTGGTGGTGGTGGTGATGGTAGTAGTGGTGTTGTCATTGGTAATGTTATTTTAATTGATTTTTACTTTCTGGGCTTATTTTTTATTTGTTATACAGCTTTTCTTTTGCTTTGTTTTTTGATGCACTATTAAAAGTGGAGATTACATCCAGCATCTTTCACAGCAAAGAGATTTTTTCGTTTATCAGGGCTAGAAAACCACATGCTGACAGGCGCAGTAGTCAAACAGGCAAGACACCAGACTTCCAAATTCAGGTCTTGGGTTTGATCCTGCGTAGGTACCTCCCGCGTTGGTGGACAAAGGATGGAAATCTTTTGTGATTTTGCATATCAAAACATGTGCAGACCTGTTGATGCCTAAGCCCCTTCATGTGGTATATGCATGCAGGACATCAACTATCATCATCATCATCAGGTGCCTTGCCGCATGGCGTTGGCGATTATGGACTTTCTTCCACCCTCCTTGTCCCCAGCCACTCTGCAAGTCCGTCTAACATCTTCTCCCTGGGTCTACCCGGTGCTCTCTTTCCCTCCAGCTTTCCCGTTGTGACCAGGTGTTCCAATTCCCCTTTCCTCATAAAATGGCCTATAAATGTTGCCTGTCTTTTCCTAATCTTCCTTATGAATGATCTACTTGTGTCTGCCTCCATCAGGAATGTCTCGTTTGTTTTCTTTCCTGTCCATGGAACTCTCAACATTCTTCTTAGAAACCACATCTCTGCTACCTCAATCTTGTTCTGGCTTTGCTTGTTGATTGTCCACGCCTCGCAACCATACAACAGTATTGGTTCTATATTACATTCAAGAACTCTCTTCCTGATGTTAATTGATAGGCATTTGTTGGTAAGAATGCTTTTAATCTTTCAACTATGCACATTAGATACTGTGTAAATCAAGTCAATGTCTAATGGCTTGTTGTAACATGAACATGTTTAGCATGCAAACGCCCACGATTACAGAGTGTTCAGACTACGAGCTGCAACGTACTACCTGCACCATGCAGTCAAATAAATGAGAAAAAGTCAGAACGCAAAAAAAAAAAAAAAAAAGAAAGAAAGAAAGAAAGATAAAAAGAAACAAATCTGTATGCTCATTTTTAACTGACGCATCATTTTATGCAGACTATGCTGCAACATACCTGCACCATGCAGTCAAATCAAAATCAATGAGAAAGATAAGAACGGGAAAAAAAAAAGAAAGAAAAAAAAACAAGAAACAAATCTGTATGCTCATTAGAAAAAAAAAAGAAAGAAACAAATCTGTATGCTCATTTTTAACTGACGTATCATTCTGCTTTGTTTCAGGTGAGGTACGAAGTGTTTTACCCCTCTCCAGTCAGCAGTTCCATTTCGCACAACCCCAAATACATCAATCAGGACATCCTTGTGGACACGGAGGTCTCAGATGACAACAATAATCACGTGCCACATGGCAAGCCCAGGAAGCAACACCGTGGGAAACGGAGACAGAAAATGTCACTCAAAGACCTTGAAGACTTTGATTTACCGTCTTATTATAGTGGGGGGTTTCTCACAGGTTTTGATGGTGATGGTGGTGAGGATGAGGAATCTTTCGCCCTTGCTGAGGTGTCAGTGGATGAGAAAAACACAGAATGTCTTCTGAGTTCTCTTATCGAGAAGGCGGAACAACTGCAACAGTGTGTAGACATGACAAAACCACGCTGCAGGAAGAAAAGTGGCAGCAAGATTTGCGGAGGATATGAAGATGACAAATCCCACATCGTCTACCTCACCAAACCCAAGGCTGAAGATGAAGATAAAGAGGCTTCACAGTCACCTTCTATTCCTTTCATGCCACCACAGTCTCTGTATTGCCTTCCGATACCACCAGAGTACAGCTTCCGGTGGAAGATGTTACAGTCACCAGTCTCAAGAACTGTTTTGGTCAGAATTACTTTGAGGCTGCTTGCACTCCACGAAAATTTCTTCTGGACATTACAGCTAATGTGCAGGAACAGCTGAAGAAACGTGGAATACACAACCAACTAAGGGGCAATATTGCTGATTCCCTGTCTTATCTCATCTGTGTTCATGATGGATTCTATGATGCAGACTTTAACATCTACAGAGTGATGCTGAACTCCAGGCTGCACCAGGGCCTGCTGTCGGTCAAAGTCAACACAGAGACTGACCAGGATGTGCCAAGGTTGACGCTGATGAACCTGATCAGTCAGAGCATGGACTTTGTGGATAGCCTCATTACCGACATCATGGTGGACAACCACCAGCTTGCTCGTCCTGTAGGTAAACCCCGTCCCCGAGATCGTCAGCTGAAAAGTCATCTAGGTTCTGCAGAAGCTTATGTCCCATCCGTACAACGCATGTTCCACATTGGCACAGATGTTTCAGATGTCACGCTGCCTTCTCTGTCAGACTTGCTGAACGAAGACCCCATCTTCTGTGACGTGTGTTACGACGACATCAGCCCACTGTCCCTGGAAAGTGCACCATCCACGTCCTTGGTGAAGTGTCAGCATCGCGTGTGTGACAGTTGCTGGTCTCAGCACATCCACAGTCGCCTTCATCAAGGTTTTGTCCGCGTGACGTGTCCAGGCTTTAACTGCCAGGAAGAGGTGAAGGTGGGGGTGCTGATGTCTGTGGCAGCCCTGGACAGTGTGGACAAGCTCCTGCAGAGGCAGGAGGAGGTACGCATCGCTGCCTCACACAGAGAGAAATGGTGTCCCAACAAGACGTGTGGCCGGGTCATACATCTTCACAGCCCATCACACCGTGAAGAGTCTCGCCTTCAGCAAGACGTTGTTTGTGCCTGTGGCACTCACGTGTGTTTCCACTGCCTGCGCCCCGCTCATTGGCCAGCATCCTGCAAGCAGGCTGAAGAATATCGCAACAACCCCACTACCTTCCCTGACCGCAGTGCCGAAGTCCACGTGGATTCAGCCAACGTTTTCGGAGATGCTGAGGGAAAAGATGCGATGCGTGTGGAAGGAAAGGTTTGTCCTAAGTGCAAAAATTTTGTCTTCAAGGACGGAGGGTGTGCTCAGATGATGTGCAGATGTGGACAGCCCTTCTGCTGGTACTGCGCACAACCAGGAGTTCTCACTATGACAGATCATGTGTGAACACGGTGAAAGATAAAAATAAAATGATCACTACCATTCTGGTGCGACATCTGGAGGCAGACAAAAGTTCCAAGGAGAGTGGAAAAACAGCAAAAGGCAACCAGAAGACGCCAGAGAGTCTCCCTAATGGAAAAGGCCGCAGATCATCGCCATCGCCACTCCCAACCCTGTCAACAACGTTTAATCACCAGTCTGGCCAAGGCCGCAGCAACGGCAGCTGCCAGGGATGAAACTCTCGCTCAACATATCACCAGCATCTGTTTGGGAACCTCAGACAATGCTCTGGCTAACACAAACACATCATCTTCCTTGGGAAGGACATCTTCTATAACAGAGATGGTCTCAGCCTTCCTGAAGAATGCCCATCAATGTAAGCAAGAACTGCACGAGGTGATAGAATTCTCGCTGTTATCTCTGAACAATCTGCCAGACTCGCTCCTCAGGCGTCGGGCTTTACGTATTTGTGACGATCTGGGCGCCTTCTGCTCTTTCATCCAGTCTGTCTTTGATGCCTGGAAGTGGAACCCGGACAAGGACCAGGACACTTGCAGGACGCAGTGAAAGCCATCACGAGACTGGCCGAGATTCTGGGCTGGGTCCATTCCGTCATTGCCACTCATGTTCTGACATTCAAGAAACTTCACCAAGAAGCAGAAAGGCGTTGAAGAGTGTATCTAGATTATGAAGAAATGTCCATACAAGAACGGTGTACCCAAAAGCGGACTCGGAAGGACACTGAATAGTGTTTTTTTTGTTTTGTTTTTGTTTTTTGTTTTGTTTTTGTTCTTTCTCTCTCCTTTCCAAGCAACGTTGTTTTGAATGCTTGGGTGCACATTGTTCTGCGGGTTGGGTTTTGTTGTTGTTTGTTTGTGTGTTTGCTGCTGGTTTGGTTTGGTTTGGTTTAGTTTGGATTAAGAAAATACTGTCTTCACCTAGTTGATAGATAGTTGAGCTTTTGTGCATTGACTTGCAGGGGTGGGGGGTTGTCTGTCATGTGAGACGAGTTTATACAGAATGGCTAGTTGTGATGTGATTCAGACCTTTAATTATTTATTCATTTACTTCATACATATGTTCCTTTTTCGAAGGTAAGATAAACAGATACACATGTCATTCACATGTACCCAAGATTATTCCAGAGATAGTCTGATAAAATAACAGTATAAAATATAGACCACGTAAAACATAGTCCAGTTCATGGGTTTATGTACAGTCTTAAGGCTTGAGCCATGACCACCATACACATGGCACCTGTGACGTCATCTTGAGAAAATGAAACTGGAAACTTGGTTTGGTTTGGTTTGTTTGGTTGATTGGTTTGGTTTGATTTGGTTTGGTTTGGGTTGGGTTGGTTTGGGTTGGGTCGGTTCTATGTTGGGGTGGGGTGGTTTGGTTTGGTTTGGGTTGGTTTTTGATTGGGTTGTGTTGGGTTGGGTTGCACACACTGTGCATGTGCTGTATTGTGAATGTTTAAAGCTTTATTTCACGCCCCTTCATGAGAGGCTATGGCCAAAATGAATACATTATCTAATGTCCGTACTGTTGTTGCATACTCTGTCTTAAGGAAACAGTCACAGGTCTACATCGCTTAGGGGAATGTGCAAGCTGGAGATTTTCTTGTTCCCATAAGTCACCAAAATACTGGCATCACTTACAGAATCTCTGACGTGTGTATTTGATGTTCTGCTTGCCTCAATACTCATGGAAGGAGAGGGGTGGGGTGAGGAGGTTTCCATGGTGGGGGGGGGGGGGGGAATCAAACCTCTGACCTTCCAAATGGAAGTCAGAAAGTCTGACACGTTAACAAAATATTGCTGTCACGCCTGTCGAAAGTATGTATGAACAGGGACAAATTTTAATGTTCTCACATTTGCCAGGGAGTGCAACAACACTGATAGAACAGTGTGCATGAAGAAAGAAAACAGGATTTGTGTGTGTGTGTGTGTGTGTGTGTGTGTGTGTGTGTGTGTGTGTGTGTGTGTGTGTGTGTGTGTGTGTGTGTGTGTGTGTGTGTGTGGTGTAGTGTGGATGTGTGTGTTTGTGTGTGTGTGTGTGTGTGAGAGAGAGAGAGAGAGTGTGTGTGTGTGTGTGTGTTCTGTCTGTGTCTGATAGTAGTTCGGCTCTCATGGATTGTATGACAGAAGGTGTTTTTTTTTGTTGTTTTTTATTTATTTATTTTTTTTTTGGCCATGTCGATTGTGTATGTCCGTCTTTGTGTAGTGTAGGCTTATGAATGCGAATGTGTAAATGTGTCCATGTGCTTCAGCTCAACTGCACTGTGCCACTATGATGCAGGCCAGACCTAGGACCTGTCTTCTAACAATATGTCATGTACTAGTATTTATTACGTGTAAAACATAAGTGTAGTATGTGTAACTGAATCTTGTTCTTCGATGTTATGAAACCATGCCAGTTATTGCTACTAATGCAATCATCACAAGCATTGAAAGTATTGGTGATGTTTACTGGCAGAAAATAAATTGTTGTCAGTTTGTTATTGCGTGTTGTGACAATTTTGCATCAGTGTGGTTGTGTGCGTCTGTCGTGTACTTGTGTGTGTGTGTGTGTGTGTGTGTGTGTGTGTGTGTGTGTGTGTGTGTGTGTGTGTGTGTGTGTGTGTGTGTGTCTGCGTGCGTGCGAATGAGTGCACTTAAACAATCGAGCGTAGACTAAACCAAAACCTATCAACAACATTCAAGGTTTACCTGACAGAAAGGTGTATCACAAAAGGAACAAAGAAGGCAGATACACCCTTTAGCAGGAAGGCATAACCCTCGAAATTATGTTACCCTCTCTCCTGGAGTTGGAACTTTTTTCAAGAGAGATTAATCGCACTCGGACAATTCCATGTGTGCCCCACCCAAATCTGGCAAGGATTATCTGGCAGACTCCCAAAGTCTGCTCAAAACCCTATGCGCTGGCAAGGTTTTGAAATTGGGGAGGAGGGGGGAAGGGACTTTTGAAACACTAAGCCGACACCACCAGAGTGATAGAAACATTAAGATGGGTAGCGAACAGGCCGGTTTTTAATGTTGCAGGCTGGGATCAAACTCGAGATATCCT
>JAPXFY010000012.1:18360698-18415698 GCA_030674185.1 Monoplex corrugatus
TTAAATGTTGCTGGCTGGGATTGAACTTGAAATAACAGATTTTGACTCTACGGCTCTATCAAAAGAACCAACTAGCCCACCTGGAGCAAGAGACAGTTACCGAAATGTTCCAAAGTCAGCTGAATACAGACATGTGTAGATCAATGTATTATAACACTGCATTCATCATTCGATCAAGTAATACACTCTCAAGACATTCCGTGATGTTTTTATTTTGAATTTTCACACACACACACACACACAACACACAGCACACACACAACACGACAACAGACACACACACACACACAAACACAGGGATAATCCCTGAAAGTAAAATATACAGCATTGTATAATACTATTAGAGTAAAACAAACACACACACGCACACACACTACACACAAATAAACCCCAGAAAGCAACAAACACAAATCACGGTGCAATCAACATATACATAAATAACAGTGCAATACAAACTTTGGAAACAGACAGCACTCTTTTGATATGTCTGTGATGCTAATAGTAATATATTAATTCAACTGATTTTCAAAAGAGAAACAAAACAAAACCTTGAAAATGAAAACAAACAAAACAACAACAAACCTCCAAATCAAAACAAAAATGAAAAAAAGAAATATAAACACTTCGGTGTTCCGAGTTTGTTCAAGAGGGATTTGTCGCATTTAGGCTATTCCATATGCACTCCACCCAAATCTGCCTGCAATTATCTGGTAGACTCCTTGAGCTTACACCAACCATATGCGCTGGCAAGAAAAAAAAAACTGGATTGCCTGAGGATTCAACCCATTTCAATAAGTGAAACAAAGAATTCTATCAATAGGAATGAAATTCATGCCTCAGCATTCATTCAGCTACTCAATAACTTTTTTTTTTCCAGCCAAGACCTTATCAGTTTGTGGGGTTTACATGCAAGCAAAGGGTATGCCATGATCATTCTGGATCTTATCCATCACATGGCATTTCTGGCATCAATGCATATGGAGTTTATTCTGAGTGTGACTTGGGTCCGCCGATTAGCTCAGATGGTTAAAACATCATACCTATAGCACAGAATCATGGGTGTGACTGAGGTCCGACGGTTAGCTCAGATGGTTAAAACATCATACCTATAGCACAGAATCATGGGTGTGACAGAGGTCCGCCGATTAGCTCAGATGGTTAAACATCATACCTATAGTGCGGAATCATGGGTGTGAATGAGGTCGACGGTTAGCTCAGATGGTTAAATCATCATACCTATAGTGCGGAATCATGGGTTTGAACCCCATACAGGCTAGGCCACATGATAATCCTCCATATCATGTATCTCAATGGTTTCAGTACTGGTCTTGAAAACAATGAGTCATGAGTTCCATTCTCATTGAGGGATCTAAATAACCACAAAACAGATGAGGTATGAATAGTAATACTTAAAAAGTATATATAGAATAAGTATCAACAGTAAATACTTTGTAATCCAAAAATCCACCTTAAACTACAGCATAGAAACACACAAAGAAACAGTGGATTCAGATTATAATTTTTTCACTGATATCATGGAATTTACTATTGAATACATTTACCTTATCCCTGTAAAGTGTTTTTCTATTTACAATTTGCTAATTCTAGTGTCAAATAATTGCATGGAAATATAAAGTGTCAACATTATACATATGAATCACAGCAACAACAATTAACATGAAAAATTGTTATACATAACTGTAGAGCTGAACAACCTGGATAGAAAGCAGTATCACAAAGCCTTAACTGAAATATATATGTTCAACATGACCATGGCATGTGAAGGCAAACTTCTTGCCCTTTATGCCACTGACATTTAGTACAACAATCAAAATACTCCCCAAAAATGCCAGACTACTGAAAATGTTTTCTGTTCTGGGCCAGCCTCTATATGGTAACTCAATGTGTCTCAAATCTTTGAGTTCGTGTTTTACAGGTTAATTGGTTCATTCGATAGAGCTCTGGACTCAAGATTGGATATCTTAGTTCAATACCCGGTTACAACATTAAAAACTGGCCTGTTTGCTGCACATCTTCATGTTTCCATCACTCTGGTGACATAAGCACCATTTTTCACAGATCTGCACTCCAACCCCTCATCTTCTGCCTTCCATCTCAAGACCCTGCAAGCCCGTAAGATTTTGTGCAGGCTCAAAGAGCAGATGGCAGATTGGTTTGAGCATATATGGAACAGCCCGAGTATGATGAATCCCCCTTGAATACACTTCACTCTCTGTGGGAGGACCTTCAGACTTTGCTCAACATTCTGGCATTTCTGGCTGTGCAGAGACAATTCTTATGTCACTGCCCGCTCTTCCGTCATGTCTGACATTGCTGCCAAGGTTGGTGAACTCGCAGTCTTTGACTGTTCCTTTATTCTGTTTTCTGCTGAGAATAGTTTATATACATGAAATTGAATATGCATTGGCATAGTAATGAATTACTGTCATGTTTTGCTCAAAAATATCCTTCCCCCCTTCCCCAAAAATATGTTATATATACATAAAATATTGCATAACGATGTATGATTGTCTTGCTTCACTCAAAAATAACCCTCCCATCCCCCACCTCCCCCACGAAAAAAAGATGTACATAACATATAAAATGAATAAAACATCAAGAAGCATCACATTTAGTTAACAAACATGTTTCGCATGCTGGAGTTTGGAATTTAGTTGTTCAAAATGATGATGATGATGATGATGATATATTCTGGTGGTATCAGCTAAAGTGTTTCATAGATCCCTTCTCTTCCCCCCTTCCCCAACTGTCAAGACTTTGCTAGTGCATAGGGTTTTTATGGGGGCTCAAGCAGTCTGCCAGGTAATTGCTGGCAGATTTGGGTGGAGCACTTGTGGAAGTGTCTGAGTGTAACATATCCCTCTTGAACAAACACCAAAATCACACACACACACATTCTTACACACACACATTCTTACACACACACACACACACATTCTTACACACACACACATACACATACACACACACACATACACATACACACACACAATTCCACAGTTCTTCTCTCCTTTCCTCTTAACCCTTTGAACCTGGCTGGCCGATGCGGCGGCCAGCACGATTAATACCTCTGGACCCGGCAGGCCGCAGGAGCGGCCTGACATGTCCAGTTGACCTGGCCTGGTATGGTGCTGGCGTGCGGTATGCGACCTACTGGCACCTACTCTCCTCTGCCACATCCTATTTATATTAGCGAATTCTAGACACCCTATACTTTCTTCCTGGCAAATTTTTAAGCATTAGAAGGATTTATTCTGAGACACCGGTTTTCGCTAGAATTTCTCTAAAAATACTCAGGGTTGAGGGTATCAGAGGTCTAGAAGTACTTAGGGCTGAAAGGGTTAATTCTGAGAAGCGTTTGGATGCTGCACTAAAAATCTGTTCACAAAATTCCTCCAGCTCTCTTGGTTGTGTGCCAAAGCCTGAATCTCAGCAAATGTTTTCCCTGATTAAACTTCAATTCTGCTGAACGGAGGAGGAAAGGGGAAAGGGTGGAGGGACTAGATACGTGCCCCAAATTCACAGTTCATCCTTAGGTACAGACTCTTCTTTGTTCGTCTCCTGTGCAGGTAGGTTTGCAGTCAGCTCGCTGATTTGAGGCAGGTGTTTGTTCCACAATGCCACACGGTCTCTGTAGGGTCCTACCTTAGTCACCACACGGGGGGACCTGGATATGGACAGGTAAGCCTCCTCCTCCATGGTGAACTCTGGCCACTCTCTACCCAAGTCCTCTTGGATGGGGGCACTGGGATTTCTGTAACACACACACACACACAAGAACACAAACACATGCACACACACACACGTACCACAATCAGAAATCATTTACTGTCAGACTAACAATGATGTCTTTCATCTCTGACTATGACACACACACTTCATCAGCGTCATCATCAGCATCAGCATCGTCATCATCAACATCATCATCGTCATCATCACTGTTGTCTTCGTTATCATCACTATCATCATAACTGTCATTTTCATTCATCATCTCATCATCATCATCATCACCATCATCACCACTGTCATCTATCTATTGTCAGGCTAACATTAACGTTGTACACACACATATTATAAATACCATCAATAAATCTGGTGTAGTAGTTAGTGCAACAAACTAACCACTGGAAGATTCTGGGGTTTGAATCTCATCGGTCCTTTCAAAAATTGTGGGATTGTTTGGGCCCAACCAGTTCTTGCTGGGTTGACTGGACCCTGCACAGTTGAGTCTCATCCACTTCACATAATTATGTGTCACTGATGGCATTGCTCAAACTTCCTGACCAACACCTCAGGTGTCTGTATCTCTCGGGCCTGGTTGACACCAGGACATGCTATGAAAGGAAGCGTAGAGTACAGTACAGCCACTCAGTCTCAATCCAGAATGGAACTCCCCAGCATCATGATTGTCATCCTATTATCATGCATTATCAGAGCATTGAGCTTATATCCCAGATTTTATGGCTACTAAGATGACAAAGAAAACAAAGGACAGAAAAAAAACACATCTCATGCATGCATGATAGCTCTGTCTGTGACTGTCTGATTAGATGATGAATGTCCATGGTTACAATTCAGTTGGATTGGGACAGTGTTGGCTGTGGCTGAACAGGCCAATTCTTGAGTGGCAGTCCTAGGCGCAGCTGATGCACATGAATGCTGATCATCATCATCATCAGGTGCCTTGCCGTGTGATGTTGGCGATTATGGACTTCCATCTGTCTCTATCTCTTGTTGCCTCAAGCATCTCTTCCACCCTCCCTGTCTTCAGCCACTCTGGAAGTCTGTCTAGTATCTTCTCCCTGGGTCTACCCGGTGCTCTCTTTCCCTCCAGCTTTCCCGTTGTGACCAGGTGTTCCAATTCCCTTTTTCCCTTTTCCTCATAAAATGGCCTATAAATCTTGCCTGTCTTTTCCTAATCTTCCTTATGAATGATCTACTTGTATCTGCCTCCATCAAGACTGTCTCGTTTGCTTTCTTTCCTGTCCATGGAACTCTCAACATTCTTCTAAGAAACCACATCTCGGCTGCCTCAATCTTGTTTGTTGACAGTCCACGCCTCGCAGCCGGACAACAATATTGGTTCTATATAACATTCAAAAACTCTCTTCCTGATGTTAATTGATAGGCATTTGTTGGTAAGAATGCTTTTCATCTTCTTGAATGCTGTTTTGGCTTGGCTGATTCTGCTGGCTATTTCTGATGTGCATCTGCCATCTGGTGAAATGTTTGTTCCCAAATACTGCCACTCAAACAAAAACAAAAAAGCAAACAAACAAAAACCATACCATCAGTAAGTTATATACAATGAATATCTTCATTTCTCAAACTGAATCTTGGAGTTCTGTAAATGATGCTCCTGGTGCTCAATAACTAAACTAAATAACTAAACTAAACTAAACTAAACTAAACTAAATTAAACTAAACTAAACTAAACTAAATTAAAATAAAATAAACTGAACTGAAACAGAATGAAATAATACAAAATGAAATAAAATAAAATAAAACAAAATAAAGCAAAGCAAAATAAAATAAAATAAAATAAAATAAAAAACAAAATAAAATGAAATGAAATAAAATAAAATAAAATAAAAGAGGAAAAATAAAATAAAATAAAACTAAACTAAATTGAATTAAATAAAACAAAACAAAATGAAATTCATCCAAGATAAAAGAAACATTTCAATGCATAACGGAATACAACACAGAATAAAACAATATAAAAGAACTAAAAGACAGAGCCAACATGATCAACACAGGAATGTTCCTGGTTCTGTTTTTTCTCCCTTTCTAAAGGGTTCCATTTCCCCCCCAGATTTTTTGATGCACACTGTTTCATCTACACTGTGAAGGCAGCATGTCACTGGCAAGTCTTCATACTTTATCTTTGGTGGGTAAACATGCTGGGCATTTTCATGTTTCCATCAACCACCGGATACCAATGTGACTAACAGGATCTTTAAGGTGCATGTTTCATATCTGAGTGTAAATATTTTTAACACATGAAGTGGGCAATAACATTCCCCATGGGGATGCCAGGGGCTCTTTCAGTATACATAGTATCCCCACCTTCTAGAAATTCTATGCTAGAAATGTCCTCTTTCCTGTCACTCTCTTTGTTTCCACCTTCTTCCTCTGCTTTCTGTCATTTCTTCATATCATTTTCTGCCTTGCTGATTCATTCACCTGCGGGTGTGTTTGATAAAGTCTTATGTACTTTCGCTTAGGATTGATAACTGGTACATATAAGTGCATTTTTGGCTCTTGGGAAATGAGACATGTGGAAGCAATTTAAGGACATTTAATTCCATTTTTACATATGTTTTAGTGTCTTTGGTTATGTTTCAATTTGTATACAGGTATGTTTTTTTAAATCCCCTGTCATAAATTGGATGGAACGGTCAACACCAGGGGCATCTCCTTAGATTATGTGCATAAATGCATTGATATGTGTACTTAATTTTCTTTTCCTTTCTTTTCCCCTGGTTAAGTATTGTGTATGTTTTGAAATGGTTACAGCCCTGATGTGGCTCTACATAGTAGATTGGGATTTAAACAAGAATAACAGCAACAGTAACAGACTAAACGGGTCATTAATGTGCATATTTGATATCTGAGTGTAAGTATCGCCCTCACATGAAGGGGGGTTCAGACACTAACAGGTCCGTACACATTCTGACCTGGGAAATATAAAAAAAATCTCCTCTTTTATCCATCAACGTTTCACCTACTTTTGACTATCACGCTTGACACTTCTGTTTCAACATTATAAGTAGCCAGAATGTGTGGCGTAGTGGATATGCACTCACTTAGAATGCCAGAAAGCCAGATCTCGCTCCTGTTTCATCTGTTTCTCAAGATGATGTCTCCGAACGAATTCCATATGCACTAATGTTCGTTCGTTCTTTAATTTAACGTCTTTTCACTATAAGTGATATTAGACGGAATGTCACAGGTGCCATGTGAGTGGTGATCATGGCACAAGCCTTAAGCCTGCACATAAACCCACGAGCTGGCCAGGTCCTGAGGCCCTACCTAGACTATGTTTTACCTAGCCTATATTTTATACTGGTATTTTATCAGCCTACCACTGGAATAATCTTGGTTACATGTAAATGGCATGTGTATGTGTGTATCTTACCTTCAAAAAAGGAGCATATACATAAAGTTAATAAATAAATAATTAAAGGTCTGATTCACAACACAACTAGCTATTCTGTGTAAACTCATCTCATATGACAGAACCCCCGCCGCCCTAGTCAATGCCCAAATGCTCAGCCGTCTATCAACTAGGTGAAGACAATATCTTCTTTGGTGGCCCACATGGGGGCCGAACCCACGACCTCCGCATTATCAGCACGGTGCTCTGGTTCCTGGAATTCTAGGAACTCGTCATTTCAAAAGAAATGTGACACGCAAAAATTTTTTTTTTTCTGTGACGTCTGTTTGGAAACAAAGGACAGTTCTGATCACATGTTTTGGAAATGTTTGCATGAAGAAAGATTTTGGGAAAGGACTGAAGAATTGTTGAGGTCCAAATGTTTACTGTGCACATATCGGATTAACAGAAAACTTGATCTTGTTTGGTGTGCAGATTCAGTATTTGATCTAATTATTCTTCTAGAAAACATACACATAAATGAATTATGCAAACACAATAAAACTTTCCAGAATATCAATTCTTTTACAAGATCTCTTATCACAAAAATATCACATAATAGAAGAATATAAAACAAAAGTGACGTGGAACTTATGCACTTTTACAGATGAATAGCTGCCATATCTACTTGTTACAGATGAAGTTTAACAGATGAATTTTAATGTATCATTTACTTATTTACCAGATAAAATATAAATGGTTTACCAACACTTGTTTACATTTCTTCTTATACTTTATGCTTTTGGTATCATTTCATGCACACATGTACATCCTCTGATGAAGATGTGAATTCTATGAAAATGTCGAACCTGAAGTCTTTTAAGCAGTTAGTTTTGCTCTGTTAATAGTGTTTGTCTTTATATGTTGATAACAATGAATAAAACTTATGTTTTATAAAAACAGAATCTTGGTCAGCCTGGGATTTTTTGCCCCTTCCCCCTAATCACATCACAGACATTGTTATTATCATTATTATCATTACTGTTTAAAGCCTGGCCAACAGCACATAACTATATCAAAACATACACAACACTTAACAGACCATGATAAAAACCCATCTGGAAAAGAGAAAAAAGACCCTGAAAAAAACACCTGGAAAAGAAAATTAAGTACACACATCCATGCATTTACACTAAGTGCACTAAAACATATATTAAAACTGGCCTAAATTTTCTTAAATTGCTTCTGCATATCACATTTTCTTTGAGCCAAAAATGCAGCGTAATCCTAAGAGGAAGTATGAAAGGCTTAAGGCTTTATAGAATTCATAAAGATTAATGGACCAGCAAAGCAGAAAATGACAGAAAGAGATGATAGAAAGCTAAGGAGCAAAGCAAAAGCAAAGAGAATGACAGAAAAAAGGACATTTCTGGCACAGAATTTCCAGAAGGTGGGGATATTATACTGAAAGAGCCTCAAGCTTCCCCACGATGGGCCCTAGTGAATAGTGGTCTGGGCGTTAAGTCTTTCAAACAAGACATGATAAACAGAGGTCCTGTGTGAGCAACAAGTGATTATTTTTATCAAAACCTTGTTTATAACAACATGCAAGTACAAAATACACTAACATTGACAATCATCACGAAGCGTATAGAATGCATGATCAGTAGATGTAACAGAAAAGTACTGATTGTAATGTATACATATTTTACTGAAATAAAGAAGGTGACAGGCAACATGTAATGTTAAAGATCCCATGGCAAAAAAAGAATTGTCACTAGCAGAAGTTTGTACAAGAAATCACTTTCATAGGTAAACAGATATGAGTACATATACAGGGGGGAAATGGGGAAGAAAAGGCCTGTATGGCCATACTGCAGTGACAAGCTTTCCACAGGAAGAGAAACCTGCATGTCCCCATGGAATGTCCATTGTGAAAAAACCAACAACAAACAAACAAACAAAAAAACCCACACACAACTCAAAATCAATCCAATCCTAACCTATGTGAACAATCCCATGCAGGCCATTTATAACAACTAACCCAGTCTTAGCAAAAGTGGTGAAGATCTGAACGAACTGATCAACCAATGGTAGCTCTTCAGCCGTGATTCCAGTCTTGTTAAACGTTGTCCGCCACATGGAATCTTCCGGCAGAAAGACGCTGTTGTCAAACTGCATCATCAGTTCGTCCCCATGGTAAGCGCCAGTAATCAGGGTGTTGTCGTTGTCGGCAAAGTCGTGGTCCATGACATACAGGTAGCGGGTGGCCATGTGCGGGGAGGCAGCCAGGTACTGCGCGAACTCCACGATGTCTGCAGTCAGAAGGCAGTCGCCGTACATGTTGACTACCGGTTCCAAACTTTCAGACTTGTTCAAACTTGTTTCGGCACCACGGTAGAAAAACTCAATGGCCTGAAACACACATGGAGACGGGGAGAAAAAGTATTTTAACCAGTTGTTGTGGAGCAATAGTTAGTCTAAGAGATTACTGACTGGTTGTGGATTTGAACCCCCATCAGTCCTGTTCAAAATTCTTGTAGGATTTTTATTCCAAGCCCCATCTGGCTCCTACCAGTGTGCTATGGGTTTATTGTGAAGACTGGGACCGGACGTCAAGTCTCATCCCACTTCACAAATGCATCACTGAGGGATTTGCTGAAATCTTCTGACCAACACAGCAGATGTCTGTATCTCTCAGGCCTAGCTGATGTCAGGATATATTATGATAGTCAGCGTAGAGTACAGCTCTGTCACACAGTCTCAATCCCAGATGGAACTCTGCCTCATCCTGATCATCATCATCATCATCACAGCACTGCACTTGTAACAATTGTCCAGCTTCTGTGGCCATTAAGACAGTGCAGAAAATGGAGTAAAGAATGAGTATAATGCAACTGCATAAGTGCCATGATCCTTAAAAGTATTTCAGCTTCTCACCTAACGCCACCTGTTTGCACAGATTATCACTGTTATTATTATCATTATTGTCATCATCATTATTATTAGTGTTAGTGTTTAACCCTTTCAATCCCTCAGCCTATCCATTAGCATTTTAACTCTTTTCCCGCCATGGTCGCAATCAAGAGACTTCCCGTATGACCGCCATGGTCGCATTTGTGCGACTTGGAGGGGTCATGCTAAACGATAACTTTTCATATGGGTACAAACCTTCTGTCAGCTCCACTTGTGAATGCAGGTGACTGTGCTATTTTTAAACTTTACCCAGCGACCTAGTTTTTCAGCAGTAAGGCCGAAGTGTGGCTTTGTTCACTGTCGAGAGTTTTCTCCAAAGCGTTTTCTCCAAAATGGCTGCAAATTGACTCACACTGTCTACCACTCCGAGTAGAATAAGCAGACAGCTGACTTTGCGTGTAGATTTTCCATTGCTTTTCCTCATTTATTATAATGATATCTGGCGCACAACTGACGAAATAAGGTCGGTAGTACAACTAATAAACCGTATGAAAAAAAAAGTTTTTTTTTATAATAAGATTATCTGTGGAATAATCAATCAAGCACATAACCATAAGGAAGCATTCATATGTAAATACAACATATGCCCTTACACAGCAAAAAAGAAAAGTGAAAATCTTTAATAGTCTTTGAGATATAAGCTTTTAAAAATGCATACTGCGCTGCAAAACTGGCTGCCCAAAATATACTTGGCACTGAGGAGTGCCGTTTCTGGGGAAACTTGGCGGTGAAAGGGTTAAAGCAAAAATTTAACCCTTTGATTTCCTTACCCTATCCACCAGCCTCTTTGCAGGAAATTGGTGGATAGGGCAAGGGAGTTAAAGGGTAAATTTTCACTGGTGGTGGATAGGGTCTGGATGTCAAAGGGTTAAGGCTAAGCTGATTGTGCAGAGCCATACAAGGGCTATAACCATTTCAAACAAAACTTGTACATCATAAACACATTGATGACCCTTCTAAAAAAATGGAAAAGAAAATTAAATACATAATTGCATTCATGTAAGTAACCTAAGAATGTGCCAAAAGCGTTGGCTACGCACCGATTTTATCACCAAGGGGTACAGAAAACAAACCTAAATACAAACACATAAACATAACTAAATACTAAAAAGCATGAAAAACAAACAAACAAACAAACTGGCCCAAGGTAGGCCTACCAAAAAAACTGCCACAAAGCAGTTCACATTTCCTTAGAGCTAAACATGCAGTTAATGTATATACCCAATTTATCAATCCTAATAAACAGAAAATGTGTAAAGCTTAAACAGAAAACGTTCAGGTGAATGGACTGGCGTGGCAGAAAATGGGAAAGAAGAGATCACAGAAAGCAAAGTAGCAAAGCAGAAACAATGAGAGTGACAGAAAAGAGGAAGTTTCCAGCACACAATTTACAGGTCAGTATACAACTTACACTGAAAGAAGGAACCAGAAAAACACAAAAATAGAATCAGAACGCATATTTAATACAAGACAAGACAGGCGCAAATTTTCGGCCAACTGGCCTTTGTCAAGCGTAAGATTACAAACAAACAAACATCAGATACAAAAATGATGTGAAAAAGACTGAAACTTCCCTGTTGCTTCATCCAGTTGGAGAAAGGGCCATCGGGATTTTGCAGTTGGTGGATAGGGTGTGGGAGTCAAAGTGATGATATCTGAGGAGAGGCTGGGGGTTGGTACTGATACTTTGGAAAAGATTGTCATCCCCTTTCGAACCAAAGCATTTTTTTTTAAATGGGGCGGGGGCTTTTGAAACCCTTAACTGACACCACCACACTGATGGAAACATTACGATGGGCAGCTGACAGGCCAGTTTTTGATGTTGTGGGCTGGTAAGGAAAGAAGTGATCTTTTAGTTAATGTCTGTTCACAATAGTGATATCAGACAGACACACACACACACACACACACACACACACACACACACACACACACACACACACACACACACACACACACACACACACAACACACACAACACACACTACCAATTATTCAATCAATCAATGAAGAACACCCTCAAGAAGACAAAACCACACACACACACACACACACACACACACACACACACACACACACACACACACACACACACACACACACACACACACACACACACACACACACTATCAATCAATCAAGAACATCCTCAAGAAGACAAAACCACTTACTTTCTTCACCACAGGATTATTCTTCAGTCCCTCTAACATGATGCAGAAGTCCGCCATGGTCCTAAAGAAGTCAGAGGAGTACAAATAGTCCTCAGTCACCTGCATGTGAGCCGTCATATAAATAACCAGAGCTCCCTCCTTGTTGTTGAAGCCAACCATGACGTCCACATTCCCCGCACTGTTCTCCCTCTCGTGGTCTTGGAGTACGTCCTCCGTGTCGTTTGGGATGAGTTCCCCTGATACAGTTTGTCTGCTGTTTATTATCATGTTCATCTTCTGATTCCCTCACCCTATCCACACACTCCAAAAACTTAACCCTCTGATTCACTCGCCATGAAAACCTTTTAATGATTCCCTGGCCATAAAATTCCTTTGAACCCCTCATGCCTGTTCACTAACCTTCAAAATGTCACCCTTTGATTCCATCATCATGAAAACTTTTTGACTCTGGCACTCAATCCACCAGTTTTGAAAACCGAACACTTTGCCTTCCTCATCTGATCCCTAAACTTAACCTTTTAGCTCCCTCATCTTATCCATCGACTTTAAAAAGTTAACCCTCTCACTCCCTCACTCTTTTGATCAGCTTCAAATATTCAACTCTTTCACTCCCTTTTAACCACTTTCTTGCTTTGAGATAAAGAAAGGGTTAATTAAGATTTTGCTTTACTGTCATAGCTCATACCGCAAGAAAGAGGTTAGTGTATAGAATGGAGGGTCTAGAGTCAAAGGCTTAACTAATGTTGTACTCTGTCTGAAATCAACATTTATGAATAACTTGTGTGCAAAGCTCAACTGTGTCTAATAAGTTATACACAGAGCAATAATCTTTTGTGTCTACATGGTTGGCGTAGCAGTAGAGTTCCAACCTTCGAATTTGACAGCACGAGTTTGAGCATGATCCACAGAAGCTTGTGCATGCAGCCTCTAGTTCATCCAGCTGTGAATGGGCACCTGACCCTGTCCATACATGAGGCAGGTAAAGCAATGAGAAAGGGGAGATGGGTACCACTCTTGTAGTGTTGGGCACACGAATAGTTGAGATCTCTACCATCCCACTCCCTAATATCCTCAGGTTTTCATGAAAATCTTCAACCATACCCGTTTATAAGGCTCAAACATGTCATATTCACCAATAGCTGTTAATATAAATCATTCTTGTATAGCACTGTTCTCCAAGCTCATTTGGACTCATTGTGCATCACACTTAATCAGACTTTCTTAGTGGAGCATGGAGAGAGAACTCCAGCTGTTTAGCAAGTTGACCATAATCCACTATGTTGTTGCATAGTCTGTACCTTCGGTAGACATGTATGCTGGCTGTTTTCATGTTTCAATAAGCCACCAGACACTGATATGACTTACACTGGGTCTTAAACGTACATATTTGATATTCTGCATGAATATGTGAAGGAGGTTTAGGCCCTGCCTGCAGAGTACATATGTTGATTTGGAAGATCACAGATATCTTCAACTTTTACCTAAGTATCCAGGCAGATCAAAACTGGGACCTTCTGACTGGCAATCTGACATTTATCCACTTTACTACATGATCCAAACAAAAGTAACAACAAACAAACAAAAAACCCCAAACTCTTGTACAAGTCAGCAGGACTACAAAAAAATGTATCTAAATCTTTCCTCCCCATAAAACCAACCAAACAAAAATGACCAAGGAAAAACAATAATCCCCAAAACAACCGAAACAACAACAACAAAAATCATACATACCATCAACAATTGGAAAGAAGCAGCTTCCCAAAGGTGTGTTCGCTGAATAAGCCGATGATTTATTGAAATACACATCTTCTGGCTGCTGCTTAAGACACTGCAACCACTCCAGACTAGTGTCTCCTTGACACTCAAGCGCGTCTGCAAGACCTTTAAAGACAGCCTTCATGTCAATGTCTTTGGTCAACTTGAACAGCCCCTGAGGAGCTCCGCTTTGCAGGATGGCTCTCTTGAAGAGTCCTCGTGAAGCGGGACTGAGCAAGAGAAGGCCGACACTCCCGCCTCCTGCTGATTCTCCAAAGATGGTGACTTCATTGGGGTCACCGCCAAATGCTCGTATGTTATTTTTGACCCACTGGAGGGCAAGGTTTTGGTCCCAGATCCCTGCATTTCCTGGCAGAACGTCGTCACCGGTAGAGACATAGCCAAAGACTCCAAGACGGTACTGGATGATTACTACAATCACATCACCGTCCACAACCAGTTTGGAAGGTCTGAAACCACACGAGCACACAGATACACACACACATGAGCGCACACACACATGAGCACACACACAAGGAGACACAAGACACACTCAACCACATGTACGCACACACAGACACAGACACACTCTCCAGAAAGTGATGTTTGCCTCAGTCATAAAACACACACATGTTTTCAAACGTACACACTCATACACATAATGCATATAAACATGCACGCACAGACATGCACACTCAAACACAAAGACTTTGTGTTCTTTGTGGATAGAATGCAACAAGTCATATACTTCCTCATTTTTGTTCTGTGAAGTAAATACGCTTTCTCATTCCATTTTCATGTGGTTTTTGATTTCTCTTTGCTTTAATGCTGGCAGTCACTTTAATTCATAATATGTCTTGCATTAATATAAAACCTCACATTCCTGAACTTTCTAATTTTGTAACCTTTTGACTGCAGGAAGCTGGTGGATAGGGTGAGGGAGTCAGTTTAAGTTTTTGCAGTTGGTGGATAGGGTCAGGGAATCAGTGGGTCAAGAGACAGTCAGTCTGATTTTGGATGCAACTACCTTATATTTTCTCAGGGCAATATCACAGTAACAGAGAAGTGGTTAAGCCTTCACTGACTATTCCGCATGTATCCGAGTTGCTTCCCTTTGACTATAAGCGATCCTACTTAACACTATTATCAATGCTGTCATTCTCAAAAGGGACATCACAGGAACCAAGAAAAGATTATCACATTCATACTACTACCAGTCTTTATGTTTCTATGGTCTAGATAATGCTTGATTGCCCTCTTCCACCCCCTATGGACTACAGTGTTGCACTGCGGATTGATTCTTGGGCACGAGCCGGAGCATAGTGATATGAAGAATGTGCTGTTTTCCCATGCAACAGGCTCCTTCTTTCCACACCACCACTGGGGTCAAAGGAGAGACTAAAGCGAACACAGCCATCGAAATGAGAAACGAAAAAATGCGTATATTTGGCATTTTCGTGTTTCAAAAAGTCATTTGACACTGAAATATAGATCTTTACACATGGACATGGATTCTTTTTTGATTGGGCTGTGGACTCAAGATCTGACAACTCATGTTCAGCCCCAGCCTGCAACATTAATAACTGGCCTATTACCTGCCCATCTTAATGTTTCCATCATTCTGGTGGTGTTACCTTAGTGTTTCATAGGTCCCTTCCCCCCAATTTCCCATTTCAAACCTTGTGATCACATAAGGTTTTCCGCAGGATCAGGGAATCTGCCAGATAACTGCCGGATGGAGCACGTATGGAAATGTCTGAGTGTGATGAATCCCTGTTGAACACACTCCAAACCCCAAACATGGCTGTTCACTTATACAGCTACTTTATGATACAGCTACTTCACGATGTTACCTGTAGGAATGGGCATCCCCCATCGTGAATCCCCCTCCATGGATGAAGAACATGACAGCACGGGGACTGGTGTTGCCATCAGCACCAACAGGGGTGTAGACATCCAGCATCAGACAATCCTCACTCGTCTTTCTGCTGGCCCCAATTATTGCTGGCAACTGCAACAGAAAAGCAGCAGTTCTGGCTGGTACCAAGGAGGCTTGGTTGATGCCAGGATATATCATGATAGTAAGTGTAGATTACAGCCCTGTCACGCTGTCTCAATCCTAGATGGAACTCCATAGCATCATGATTACCTGCCTCATTATCATCATCACATTGTAAAAACTGTGCCACCTTCTGTGGCCATTAAGGTGGCACAGAAAGAAAAAGGTGAGCATGAACACAATCTCCCTAAGTGTGATGATTCTATTAAAAAGAAAAAGAAAAAAAAGTTAAAAAACATTCACACTGGACAGGTTTTTTTTTGTTTTTTTTTTAAAATCTTTAATATACACTTTCAAGTCATTGTATACTTGACTGATATAAAACATTACAAATTCTCCCCAAATTTCAGCCTTGTTTATGCTTCTACAGAGAAAGAGACCAAACTCTTGAGAATATAAAACACAGAAAAATGGAAATGAGAACACTTATCTAAGTATTGAATACACAAAATAAGACTTGACGCCTTTTAAATCTGATATACAAAACAAGAAAGGTGAATTAAAGACATGTCTCATTCTATTTCTGTGCATTTCTGGTTCCTGTTTGCTTGAATGCTGGCAGTTATTTTGATTTAAACTCTGAGAAAACAAGACAACATCCCCTGGCTCCTACCTGTGGACATGCAGGCATTATCTGATCAGCCACAAACACCTCTCCTTTCCCAAGGCCAGGGTGGGGCTGTGGCTTCTCAAACCTGAGGTCCCCCACAGGAGGGCGGGCGTAGGGAATGGCCAGGTAGGCGTTCATCTTCCTCCCCCCGTCCCCCTCCATACTGACACCCGGACAGTGGCCCAAGGGGCCTGGATGGTGGGCGCTGACCTCACAGTCTGTACCATGGTCAGCATCAGGAGAAGGCTGGACACACACCGCCACATCTTCACTGTCTGCAACACACTCACACACACATACAGGCATCATGAAAAGGCTCAATGAGCACCACCTCATTTTTGTTGTCTGCTGCAAACACACACACACACACGCACACACACACGTACACACACACACACACACACACATACACACACACACACAGGCATCATGAGAAGGCTAGATGTGCACCACCTCATTTATGTTGTCTGCTGCACACACACACACACACACACACACACACACACACACACACACATGCACACACATACACACACACACACTCACACACACACACACACCACACACACACACACACACACACACTCACAACACACACACACACACACACACACACACACATACACCATCATCATCATCATCAACCATTTACTGTCCGGTTAACATACAAGATACATGTAAATGCCTAGGATCCAGGGATCAAATCCTGCATGAACAGGGATTATGGTCCCCTGCATGCATCCCCATGACTTGATCTTGAGTGGTGGCCAGGGTGATAAACTTTCATAAGATTAAGAGGCAATAGATTGGGGTCCTATTTGCACCATGGACTCAATGTATATAAAAGAACCCTTGGGAAAAAATAAAAGAAAATATCAATAAAATGTATCTGGCACAAATTCTGTGTGAAAAAAAAAACTACTTTGTTAGGGAAACTGAAAATATGTACACAAACATTATTCTAAATCAAAATTAGTTGATTGTGGTTGTGTATCAAAAGGAAGAGAAGCAAAAATGACCATCACTGGCAAAATTCATTGAAAAATTATTTTGTTAGGTGTACACACACAAACACACACACACACACATACAGAGTGACAGACCACACATACACAGAGTGACACACTACACACACATGCGTGCGCGTGCACACACACACACATACACACACACCCATGACACACCACACACATAGTGACACACACACACACACACATACACATGCACACAGTGACACCACACACACACACATATATACTACACGTCATTATTGAAGGGCCAGGAACGTTTTTGAGTCAATTTTTGAAAGGAGAAATAACCTATTTTCTCTTACTCTTTTCTCCAATTCGTTGCCGTAACTGAATGGATAAGAGCTCAGACAACATTGCAGTTTCCTTTTGGCACGTGTTTGGGGATTTGCCGATTTGCAATGGGCGGCCCAAGGAAGACAATTTCCACACGAAATTGTCGAATCTTCAGCAGGGTCTCTCTGACGACGCAGGCAAGGTAGCGACAAAATTCGCTTTGCACGTGCAAGGCAAGCCCTTTTTGAACACTACTCCAGCCAAAGTTGCCCGCAGACGAGGATAAAAAGGACCCGTTCTTGGTTCGTTTTAACCATGCTTGCAAGACGACGGATGACGGATGAGCAGCGGGGGGAGAGCCCCCGCTCTGCTTGATGAAGGTCTAGCGCAGCGGGAAGTTGCTAGACGACTTGAAGTGTCGCATTCCACAATCCAGAGACTGCTGGAGCGCTTCAATGAGACTGGAGCAGTCCAGGAAAGGCGTCACACGGGTCGACCCAGAGTAACGACAAGACAGCAAGACCGCTACCTTGCCCTCTCCGTCCTGAGGGAAAGGGCATCCACTGCGGTGACCTTGAGGGGTCAGCTGAGGGACGCAACAAGTGCTAACATCAGCTGCAGCACGGTGAGAAGACGGCTACATGAGGCAAACTTGAGGTCACGGAGACCGGCCGTCCGACCCGTGCTGTCACCGGTCAACAGAGTGCGCCGCATGACCTGGGCCAGGGAGCACGTGACCTGGACAAGGCAACAGTGGGCCCGGGTCTTGTTTTCGGATGAGTCCAGGTTCACCCTGACCTTTAACGATGGCCGGGCTCGGGTGTGGCGACGTCAAGGGGAGAGGTTCGCTGACGCCACTGTCCAAGAGCATAACCGGTACGGCGGCGGGTCGGTGATGGTGTGGGGTGGCATGAGCCGTGGTACCCGGACCCCCCTGCTCCCCATTGACGGCATCCTGAACGGGGTCCGGTACCGGGACGAGGTTCTGGCGGCCGTGGCACTGCCTGCGCTTGTGGACCTTGGTCAAGGCGCCATCTTCCAGGACGACAATGCACCTGCGCATCGAGCACGCCTTGTGACCGACTTCCTGGAGCAGCATGAAGTCGTCCGTATGGCCTGGCCAGCGTGCTCACCTGACATGAACCCAATTGAACACCTCTGGGATGTGCTCGGGAGGCGCATCAGGGACAACCACCCCCCACCGGGCACCCTGGCCAGGCTGGTCGACATCCTGCAGATCGAGTGGGCGGCCATCCCTCAGGACACACTCCGTACCCTTGTGGGGTCGATGCATCGGCGCTGTGAAGCATGCATCCAGGCTCGGGGCGGACACACGCGATATTGAAAACAGATTGGCCAAATCTGACACTTTCTGTTTTTTGAAAAGGGGGGGATGTTCCTTTAAATGCATGTGCTGTTCACTAATGGGTCATTGTGCTAATTTCTTTTTCCAAAACAGGTGTGGAAATGATGAAATAAAACATAGAATCAATTCTAAACATTGTCAATTATTTCAACTTAAAATTAGAGAGGAAGGAAGAAGTGGCCCTTAAATTATGATTAGGAGTATATGCACACACACACACACACACACACACACACACAGAGAAATGCACATGGACGTATTGTGACACTCTGCAAGAACTTACACTGATCCAAAACTTTACTGTGATTGCCTTAATTTTTCTTAAGTGTTTCAATTTTTCTCAGATGGTGCACGCATGCTTCCCCACCCATAACCCCTTCCCCCTGCACTGTGCAGATAGTATATTGCTGCACAGTCTGCATCTTCAATGGGTATGCATGTCTGGTGTTATCAGTTTTTTGTTTCTATAAACCGCCCTGCACACTGACATAACTCTGGGAATCTTTAACTTGCATATGCAGCGGACCCCAGTAGGTCAGTTGGTTGAATGTCGGATTCACATACTAATGGTTGTGGATTCAAATCCCAGGGTGCACTATATCAAAACTGACCTTCTCACTGTCTCATCTCAACATCATTGTTGTTCTGGTGGTGTCAGTATTATGAGTATAAGGATTGAATACGTCCCCCTTCCCCCACGTCCCTGGGACGGTTATCCCTGTCAGCGATATCACCTGAGGTGGGTGTCAATGTAAAAACTAAACCAAATCAAACCAACCACGTTTGCTTTTACACACACTGAACAGCGTTTAGGCACTAACAGGTCTGCACACATGTTGACCTGGGAGATGGCAAAAATCTCCATCCTTTACCCACCTGGCCCTGGAAAAGGCCGACTTCCAATTCAGCAGCAGGGCGACCATCCCCAACCCAGGCGCGTCACAGGTGGCAGATAGTGAAGCCCTTCAGATATGGAGGGTGGCTGTGAATAAGCCAGCTTGCTAGCAAATAAGCAGTCCTGGACCAAACTGGTGGTGTTTCTATCAGGACGGGGTGGGGTAGTAGGTGGCGCTGCTATCCTTAAAAAATGCCCCAGGTGTCCTATGACGGGTTCATCAGCAGGTAAGGGCCGTTATAAGCCCTAGATACGGGGTGGGATCCCCGGAGAAACAATCCCCCCTGTGCTCCCAGGGCAGGATGTACGGGCCAGGAGCTAAGGGCGGGGCAACCCCTACGGAAAACCTAGAAGGCTGAAGACAGAGGTACCAGGCCAGCGTGTGCCTTCTAACAAACCACGGTACCATGCACTTATCGCATAATGGCTACACTCATCGAGTTCAGACGAGAATGGCACCATTCATCACCTGGACTCAGCTGACTGTGTAGCAGGATCGAACTCCAGACCTTCCGATTTGGAAGTCTGACATCTTGCCCACTTCAGTGACTAGCCTTCCGTGCTCATCATACTGCCTATCAGAACGAAGACAACTTGTGAAGGACATCTGTTATTGACACTATGACTTTGCATGAGCATGATACGGTAATTAAGAATAAGATACAATATTCATGTAATCTACTTCACAGCACACCTTGATAAGCTTTAATCTTATCGGTGCACCTACACACACACACACACACACACACACACACACACACACACACACACACACACACACACACAATCTTCCAACTGATGACTAAGTATAAAGCTATATCATGTTTAAAACCCTTTGACTCCCATACCCAGTTGACCAGCATCCTGCATTGCCAACCAAGCTAGCAAAGCAAAAACTTGACCCTTTGACTCCCGCACCCTATCCACCAACAGCAAAAACTTAACCCTTTGATGTGGGAACTGGTGGATGGGGTGAGGGAATCAAAGGGTTAAATCATGGTTAGGAGTAAGGCTGATTATGTCGTAAATTATCTATAACACGACAAATTTCAACTCAATCAAAAAGCACAAAACCCAAAACTGTATGTTATCAGTTATACGAGCTCCAGGAAGATTTTATTATTTTGAATGCACAGAAACTATTCTTGAATAAATAATGAAATTAAAGAAAACAGATCTACAGCAGATATCAATGGTTTTATTATCATTTGACCATTTGTATGGCCGATGAGCATGCGGCATGGGGGTAACAGCGGAACGCTGTCAATTGGTCAGTCTGGGTTATGACTAGGGCCAATCTATAATATCACCCTAATTTCTACTCATCATTTCACTTGAATCATGCCGATTAATTCATCTATGATGGTATATTTTTGTAAACAAAAGCGGAAAACAATTAGGGCCTAGATCCTACAGCGGAAGATGGCGAAGTACGCACACAAAGTGCCTCTCTTTGATCTACTCATCTTAAAAAAAAAGGTTAAAGGTCCCATGGTCAATATGGCCGTAGGGGCGGTGAACTGTTAAAATTCACCGTGTCTAGGGCACGGCATTATGAAAGGCGGAGCCCATCCCTCTCCTTTCGCCGCCTTTTTAAACCTCCCCCGACCGAAGTCAGGTACCCATTCACTGCTGGGTGGACAGAGGGAGTTTTCAGGCCGGAAAAATCGAACCAGCGTTTAGCGGATTCGAACCACCGACCTTCCGCACCGCAGACGAGCGCTCTAACCACTCGACTACTCATCTACTAGTCCCTAAAATCAAAAAGCGACAAGGAAGTACAGCCTACGCCAACTTCAAGCGAGAGAGAGACCTGAACGTTAGGCACGCACTCTTACCTTTTTAACTTAAATCCTATGTTCACCAGTTGGCTCGGATCTGTAAGTTTAGTTCACTCTGTATGCAGTTTCACTCGACGAGCAACCATGTGTGTAAGGCCAACGCTGAGGCTGAATTCACACTGCCATTCTGCCGTTTTGGCGCAGTTTTATGCCTTCAGTTTAACGGTGCAGACGCACCCGTTAGGAGGAAAATGACCTCGATTTCGACAGTCGCATTCGCTGTCAAGATAACAGGGAATGGGTGCTTATGACCTTGTGAACACCAGTTGGTTTCCTTACCCTATATGGTATGCAAACATTCTTAATCTGTCGAACGTTCTACCAAGCTCATCGGTCAAGTTTTATGCGTGGACCTCTTTCCGTGTATGACTATAATTGGCGGTGAACTTTACAAGGAGAACAATGTTTCCCTCTCTTACTCGTTTCTCTTTTAGTATGCACATGAGAGTCACACACCCACTGCTTTTTGGTCAACATTTGGCAGTCCCCCCCCCCCCCCCCCCTTGCTCTCTGCACACTCGCGTTTCTTCCGTTTACATATTAGTATTTCTCTCTCTCTCTCTCTCACACACACACGCGCGCGCACACACACACACACACACGCACACGCAAACACCACACGCGCGCACACACACACACATATGCACACACACACACACGCACATACATACGCACACACACACATATACAATATACACATAAACACACACTCCCATTTTCTCCCTCGACCCCCCCCCCCCCCACCTATCCTTCTGGCTTACCCCCTCTCTCTCACACACACACAGAGTAGGCCTGCACCTACAAGCATACATTCATACTGTAACTGTTCCCATTCTACCATATTTGGTACAAAACTGACTGTATTATTCAGTTGCCGTAAAACTGACAATGTTCGTCAGCTTCTATTATTATCTTATAACAATTGTAATGGTAGCCTACACCACCAGCACCCAAGGGCGTGTGCAAGCTTGGATGCCTTTATGTGTGTGTGTAAGTGTGTGTGTGTATGTGTGTAAGAGAGACAGGGAGGGAGGGAGAGAGAGAGAGAGAGAGAGAGAGAAAGAAAGAGACAAAGAGAGAGGAAAGAGAGAGACAGAGAGAGAAACAGACAAAAACAGACAAACATAGAAAGACAGACAGAAAGACAGACCGACAGACAGAGCACAAAAGTAGCCTGCACAGTTGCACATACATCCATAAAGAAAATCATGCATAAAATTCGGTAACAGATGCACAAACACAGGCATAAATCTGGAAGGCCTCGATCGACAAACATCGACACACATTCATGCGTCAGGCTTACGTATGTATAATTATACTGCATTACGTATCTGTAATTATACTGCAATTCTTCCAAATCCCCCCCCCCCCCCCCCCGACTTCCACGCAGTCAGAAAGTCACTGTGACACATCATTGGCTCTTCCTTTGCACCATACGCTGTTAGGCCTAATTATAAACAACGGCACTCGCGACATCGCCCAGATACCGTCCATAATCAATACGTATACACATAACCTCTCTCTCTGTCTGTCTCTGTCTGTCTCTCTCTCCTCTGCCTGTCCCTCTTGTTCAATACTACTGTTTCAATTTTATATTCTTTGATGTTTATAGGCTACAATAGTTTAGTTACATTAGTGTATGTTCTCTGAGCATTATAATGTACTCGTACTCCATGGGCGAAAGCTGGATAAAAAAAAAAAAATTATAACGTGCTTATGCCACAACCCTCGAAAATAAAAATACGTTCTTGTTGTTCTCTCACTCTCTCTGTCTGTCTCTGTCTGTCCCTCTCTCTGTCTGTCTGTCTCCCTCTCTGTCTGTCTGTGTGTCTGTCTCTCTCTCTCTGCCTGCTTTCTGTCTCACTGTCTCTGTCCCTCCCTCTCTCTCTAAGTCTGTCCGTCTCTGTCTTTTTCTGTTTCTCCTCTCTCTCTCTGTAAGTCTGTCCGTCTCTCTGTCTTTTTCTGTCCGTTTCTCCCTCTCTTTCTCTTTCTGTCACTCTCTCTTTCTCTTTCAGTTTCTGTCTGTCTCTCTCTATGAAACACACACACACCACACTCACACACACAAACACTAACACACACACATATCACACTATATCATAATGTCACACACACACACACACACAAAGCGCGCGCGCGTACACACACACACACAATTCATGTACACACACACGCACACACAGTCACACACACACACACACACACAACACACAATCGGAAGAAACACACCTAATCGAACCACAGAAATGACAGCCGTCATTGTGTTATTATTTTGGTCTCAGCAATTCGATCGAACCCCAGCACACCTTGATCAAACCATCAGCTGACGATGAAACACTGATGACGAATCCTGTGGAACATTCATTTGGCAGCCTTGGTAGCTGGGTCATTGATTGATTGATTGATTTTTTACTAACTTTTTTAAGGAACCAGAAAAACACGAAAATAGAATCAGAATGCCAATTTAGTACAAGACAAGACAGGCGCAAATTTTCGGCCCACTGGCGTTTGTCAAGCGTGAATGTAAGATCACAAACACCAAATACAAAATTAGGAGAACAAGACTGAAACTTCCCTGCTGCTTCGTCCAGTGGGACGAAAATGTGTTTTATACATTTCTGGGAAGAAGAGGACTAGAGCCCTTAAAGCGATGGCAGAGGCAGCAGAAAGGAGCTCAAGCTGGATCTGGGCAAGGAGGAACCAAAAGTGAACTTCATAAGGATTAAATTCCCTACAGATGATGTGTGCCCCGTTAGCACATTGGTAAAACCGCGTACCGCAGTTCTGAAGCGCAGAATCGCCCAGGTTCGCTCCCCGGCGTGGGAAAAAAAAAAAAAATAGACAACAGCAGAAGGGCATCCAGGAGTCATGACCTGGATGTGGCCCGGCCCCCCGAGAGTGTAAGGAATTCAAGGCCGAAACACTTGTCTAAAGGGGGTTACTTCTCTGAAGACCTTCTGTTGTCTAGCTCTCCCTAGAGTTTCTTTCTACCAAGCGTGAATGTAACATCACAAACACCAAATTAGGAGAACAAGACTGAAACTTCCCTGCTGCTTCGTCCAGTGGGACGAAAATGTATTTTATACATACATACACATACATACATACACATACATACATACATACACACATATATATATATATATAAATATATTATACATACATACACAAACACATTGACAAACAAAAGCAAACACCATTATTTGAATCCATGATATCACATATATTAGAGACAACTGTTCCACACAATTTTTCACCTCTGGCATTATCAAACTGTGCAATGACTAATACACCGTTCCACACACTTCTTCCCTGTATCAAACTGTACAATGACTAAATAATACACGTTGACGACTTACGTTTCAAAAATGTAAAAACCCAACCACAGTACATCTTGATCCCCGTCTGATTCTCAGCTAAGATATTGAACATCATTTATCTAGTCATCAAAACATCAGAGAAGTCTCACCGCTGGTTCCACGACCCCCCCCCCCCCCCCCCCCCTGCTCGAAGTTTTGTGTATTTGGTCTTTGTTGCCTGTTGCGTACGCTTGACAGAGGCCAGTTGGCTGAAAATTTCTGCACGTCTTGTTTTGTGCATCAAATACACGGTCTGCTTCTGTTTTTCTGATATTTACTTATCTATTTATCGTGCTTTATTCATCTATTTGTTATTTATTCATTTATTTTTATCAAACATTCATTTATTCATTCATTCACGTGGGACTGCTACACTCGTGGGGATGTTAGGGGCTATTTCAGTATAAATAGTATCTCCAATTTTGTGCTAGAAATTTCCTCTTTTCTGTCACTTTCTTTGGTTCTGCCTTGTTCCTTTGCTTTCTGTCATTTCTTCCTATCATTTTCTGCCTTGCATGTCCATTCACCTGTACATGTTTGATAAAGCTTTACGTACTTTCACTTGGGATTGATGATTAGGTAATGTATTAAGTACACTGTTAGCTCTAGGGAAATGTGATATGTGGCAACAGCTCTAGATAGTTTAGGCCCATTTTCAATGCCTATCAATTAACATCAGGAAGAGAGTTCTTGAATGTTATATAGAACAGATAATATTATACGGTTGTGAGGCGTGGACAGTCAACACGCAAAGCCAGAACAAGATTGAGGCAGCCGAAATGTGATTTCTAAGAAGAACGTTGAGAGTTCCAAGGAAGATTAGGAAAAGACAGGAAACATTTATAGGCCATCTTATGAGGAAAGGGGAATTAGAGTACCTGGTCACAACAAGACAGCTGAGGGGAAAGAGAACACCTGGTAGATCCAGGGAGAAAATATTGGACGGACTTGCAGGGTAGCTGAGGACAGAAAGGGTGGAATATGTGCTTGCGGTGATAAAGGATAAATACATATGGAGGGCCATGATCGCCAACACCATGCGGCAGAGCACATGATGATGATGAAGCCCGTTTTTGTAAATGTTTTAGTGCCCTGATAGTCATGTTTAAATTTATATCAGGCACGTTTTTTAAAAATTTCCTGTGGGACAAATCGGACAGTAATAGAAGACACATTTCTGAATCCCGATGCATACGCGGTCGCCATCTTGAAAGTGTAAGCTAGTACCTCTCGAGACCGCTACGTTTCGCTAACGTAGCCACTAGTTTTGCCTTAAGAAACTCGCTGGCCTAAATTGCTTGTGTAAGCTAGCTTTGTCTCACTTTTCTACGCCCAAGAAACTCGCCTCCGTCTTTGTGAATGGTTTCCGATATGACGTGCTATGCGAGTTATCGCCACTTTCCCGTGGCCCTGAGAACGATACCCGTTACCCAAAATCGGGTACTTGTTAAGTGAGCTACAATGGAGAAAAGAGGGAACTTTGTTATGGAATTAAATACCCAGGGCAAGTGTTTCTTTGATATGCTCTCGCCATGGCCAAAAGGTGTAGGGAGGGGAAGGGGGAGGGGGAGGGGGAGGGGGAGGGGGATGAAATGAGATCAGAATCTGGATCTCAGACTAGCTTTTATAAAGTGTATTGATTACCATTCACTTGCGGGAGTACCCGAAAGAGAACCGAATAAAGAATCGGTATCTCACAATGCTACTAAAATTTGTGAGTTAAAGGCTTCTTTGAGCAATTTTTTCGTTAGTCCTCGTATACTCTGAGAGTGGTAGGACTTTAAAACCTACAGAACAGAATAGAACAGAACAGAACAGAACATTTACTTGCTGCTGCGGGCCTCAGTAGCTCAGTTGGACTGAGCGTCGGATTCACATGCTAATGGTTGTGGGTTCGAATCCCGGGGTACTGTCACATCTTAACATCATTGTTGTTCTGGTAGTGTCAGTGTAGGATTAGATAAGTCTCCCTTCCCCGGATGGTTATCCCCGTCGGCCATATCACCTGAGGTGGGTGCTGACGTAAAAACTGACCTAACCAATCAATCAATCAATCAATCATTCTTTTGCTGAAGTTTGGACTTTGTTCAAGAGCGACTATTGCACTCAGACGATTCTATTGTACTACACCCAACTCTGCCATTAGATGTCTGGCAGTGTCCCTGAGCCTCTGCAAAATCCTCTTGCACTGGCGAGGTCTTGAAATGGGGATAGGAGGGGGGGGGGGAGTACCTTTGAAACATTGAGTTGACACCATCAGTGATGGAAACATTAACCCTTTTTACTCCAGCACCCTGTCCACCAGCATCCTGTTTTGTCAACATGCTAACAAAGCAAAAAATTAACCCTTTGACTCCCTCACCCTATACACCAGCTTTCTACGGGAAGCTGATGGATAAGGCAAGGGAGGAAGCTGATGGATAGGGAGAAGGGAGTCAAAGGATTAAGTTTTTGCAGTTGGTGGGTATGGTGCGGGAGCCAAACGGTTGAGATGGGCAGCAAACAGGCCAGATGTATATATTGCAGGTTGTGACTGAACTCTACGTAACGGATCTTACTGAGAGACGTGTTTAGTACGATAGTCATTATGGATCTTAAGACCACAGCTTTGGAAAAACAAAACAAACAAAACTAAACGAAAACAAAACAACTCGAAACCAAACCAAACAAAAAATCCCGAAACAAAACAAAACGAAACGAAATGAAACGAAACGAATTGAAACAAAACGAAACAAAAATAAAAGGAAACAAAACAAAACAAAAATGGCCCGCCTGTGGGCTGAACCCACCACCTCTGTGTTATCAACATGGCGCTCTAACACCAGAGCTAACAAGCAACAGAAAATAAAGACTAATCTTTAATTTCACTAACCTTCTTTGTCAGTTTTGCTTCAAGTGTTTAAGGGTACATTTTTAATATACTTCATAACTACAAGAGCAACAACAAAAAACCCATTTCAGTATAATAATGTAGAATATATGTACTAAATTACTCTCTCTGTGTGTCTGTCTGCCTGTCTGTCTCATTCAACACACACACAACGCAACATAACAAATATATATATATATATATATATATATATATATATATATATATATATAATATACACACTTACACGCACACACACATACATGCATACACACACACTCACTCACACACAAACATGTAATGAATAACAGTATACACACGAGTATGTTGTGTTAATCTGTTTACTTTTGTTCACGTCAACAAACTGAATTTAAAAACTAAACATCAACACTTTCATGTCAATTTATCTATTTTACACAATGACAACAAACATTGTCGACGACGACGACGATGACAACGACACGACGTGACAACGACATCATTAACTCATTCTGCCCTGGGCGATTGTGTCAGTCAACAACCTTTCTGCCCTGGCTGTTTGGAAGGGTTACTAATAAAATTGTAAAAAAAAAGTTTTGGAGTTAAAGACTTGAAACTTTCTGGTATTGCTAACATAAGAACAAACTAACTTTTGTGCAAGTATAAAGGTGATCTTTTGTTGATTTTTATTTTAATTGAATTTGAAAAAAATGACACTTTTTCAAAAGTTTGCACATGCTAAGAATAAAAACCCACAAATTTAGACTTTTGATATCAAAAACACTTCTAGACAGTTGCAATATGACTGGGCATTATGTTTACCAAGTATCATGAACTAGCTGCAAGTCTTTCTTTGTCAACAAACAATTTGAAGTATGCAAATTTTAAATTGTACACACACACACAGACAACAATGGCCATTCATACTAAATATACAAAAAAAATCATAAAAAATCAGAGGAAAGATAGATTTGAAAGTTTCTGATGATACTAACATGGTTACAAACCAGCTTTTGTGTAAGTATAAAAGAGTTGACTTGTTTGGTACTATTTTTTTAAATTTTGAGATGAATTATTTGTTTTAAAAGTTTCCGAGGGAGGGGGGTACCAATATGCAAAGAATAAAAAAACTCACAAATTCAGCTTTCTGATATCAAAAACACTTTTAGGCAGTTGCAATATGATCAGGTATTATGTGTACTAAGTATCAAAAACAAACACCAACTCTTTCTTTGTGATCAAGCAATGTTTATTATGTCAATATCATAATGTGCACACATGCACAGAGACAATAATAGCCATTCACATTACATAAACAAAAAAATCATAAAAAATCATAGGAAAGATATATAAAGTTGAAAGTTTCTGGAGATACTAACATAATTATAAACCAATGTTTGTGCAAGTATGAAGGTGTTGAGTTGTCTCCTGCCATTTTTTTAAATTTATTGTTTTTTTTTAATTGCGCGGCAGGGGGGTGGGGGATACCATATATGAAAAGAATATAAAACCCACAATTTAAGATTACTGAAATCAAAAACACATCTAGACAGTTGTAATATGATTGGATATTATGGGCACCAAGTTTCAGAAACCAGCTGTAAGTCTTTCTATGTAAACAAGCAATGTTCATTATATCAATATTATAATGTACACACACACCACGGACGACAATGGCAATTCAGACACATAAACAAAACAAAATCATAAAAAATCATAGGAAAAACAGACAGACTTGAAAGTTCCTGATGATACTAACATGGTTATAAACTGACTTCTGAGCAAGAATGAAATTGTTCACTTGTTTGGTACTATTTTTTTTTAAATTTTGAAGTAAATTATTTTGTTTTTAAAGTTTGCGCAGGGGGGTACCAATACATGCAAAGAATAAAAAAACCTACATTTAGCTTTTTGATATCAAAAACACTTCAAGACAGTTGTAATATGATTCAGTATTATGTGAACAAAGTTTCAGAATCCAGCTGCAAGTCTTTCTATGTAAACAAGCAATGTTCCTTATGTCAATGTTATATACACACACGCACAGACACAGCTATGGCCATTCACACTTCATGAACAAAAAAAATCATAAAAAATCATAGGAAAGACAGACAGACTTGAAAGTTTCTAGTGATACTTACTAAGGTTACAAACTGAATTTTGTGCAAGAATGAAATAGTTGACATGTTTGATACAGATTTTAGAAATTTTACTGTAAATTATTTTGTCAAAAGTTTGTGCTGGGGGGTACCAATATATGCAAAGAATAAAAAAAACACAATTTTAGCTCTATGATATCAAAACACTTCTAGACAGTTGCAATATGATTGGGCATAATGTGTACCAAGTATCAGAAACCAGCTGTAAGTCTTTCAATGAAAACAAGCAATGATTATTAGGTCAATGTTGTAATGTACACACATGCCCAAAGACAACAACAGCAATTCAGTCTACATCATAAAAAAAAAAATCATAGGAAAGACAGATAGACTTGAAAGTTTCTGGTGATACTAACATAGTTATAAACTTTTGAGCAAGTATGAAAGTGTTCATATGCCTTCTACTATTTTTTTTAAATTTTGAAGCAAATTATTTTGTTTCAAAAGTTTGCGCAGGGGGTACCAATATATCCAAAGAATAATAATAATAAAAAAAAGTTAGCTTTTTGAAATCAAAAACACTTCTACACAGTTGATATATAACTGGGCATTATGTGTACCAAGTATAAGAACCTAGCAGTAACTCTTTCTTTGTCAAGAGGCAATGTGTAGTATATGTTATACTTTACAAACACACACACACTGACAACAAATTACAATGGTCATTTGCATTAGGTAAAGAAAAAAAATCGTACATAATCACAGGAAATATTGAGACTAGAAAGTTTGCAATCATGTACATAATAAAAGTGTACAAGAGCAAATAAGCAAGCTTGAAATCATGTTTCAGTGATTCATGTTTCAGTTTGAGCTTAAATCAAGTTATCAGACAGTCATTATATATTCTGGTCCATGCAGTATTCTCTGCACATGTTTTGTAACACAGATTTACTCCTGTTCCTGAATCCAACATCAGTCCTGAATCCAATAAGGGGGGTGGGGGTGGGGGGCGTGGTTCTGCACATGCTCGACATGCAGACCACTCTCTTTGTCCTCAGTGAAATTGCTGATCACAGGGAAGAATGTGAAGTTCTCGTTCCATGGTTTTAGAAAAATGTCCAGAAACGCTTCAGTGTTCTCTTCACCACCCACTTCCATCTCCTCAGCACTGTCGTCATCAGCAGGCATCGCTTCGTCCGACTCTGTGTCATACTCGGTACTGAGTCGAAAGACCGAGTCTTGGTCACTGGAAGTGTCACTGAGTTGAGGGCCGACATCCGAGTCTATCACAACAAACTCACTACACATCCAGTCATCTTCTTCTTCAACGTCGAAGGCGCCGCCATTTTGATAACACGCAGCAGGCCGACACGGAGCTAGGCCTACTACCCTTACACATTCGCATACAGCACAGACAATGAAGCCTTGTTGCTCGCGGGAATGGTGCAGATGCACTCATAAATGAATGAACTAGAGGCCTGTAGTGCTTAGTTTCGTACACAGTCCAGCTCCGGCGAATGAAAAATGCAGAAAGCAAAAGTACCGAACTCGGTACGTTCGGGCTGAAACGTTGTGCGAGCAGGGTACCGATATCGGTACGTTCGGGCTCTAGGTAGAAAGAAACTCTAGGGAGAGCTAGACAACAGAAGGTCTTCAGAGAAGTAACCCCCTTTAGACAAGTGTTTCGGCCCTGAATTCCTTACACTCTCGGGGGGCCGGGCCACATCCAGGTCATGACTCCTGGATGCCCTTCTGCTGTTGTCTATTTTTTTTTTTTTTTTCCCACGCCGGGGATCGAACCTGGGCGATTCTGCGCTTCAGAACTGCGGTACGCGGTTTTACCAATGTGCTAACGGGGCACACATCATCTGTAGGGAATTTAATCCTTATGAAGTTCACTTTTTTCGTTCCTCCTTGCCCAGATCCAGCTTGAGCTCCTTTCTGCTGCCTCTGCCATCGCTTTAAGGGCTCTAGTCCTCTTCTTCCCAGAAATGGCGAGTTGTTTCATGAGATCATAAGCGGAGGTGCCCACAAACCCTCTTGCCCCGACCTCTATGGCGAAGATTTTGACCCGCAGACCTGCTTTCTTCAGGGTGCTGGCAAGACCGGCGTATTTTTCGGTCTTGTAGATATGTGCTTCTTCCATTCTGCTTTCGTATGGCACAGTGAGTTCTATCAGAATCACTTGTTTCGAGGAGTCAGAGTGGAGAGCGATGTCTGGTCTCATGCCTGTCTTGCTGATGACATCTGGGTAATTTCTCCACTCTGGGAGGTCTGCTGTACACTCCCAGTCGACTGCTCCATCCAGAAGACCCTTTGGCAATGTGCTGGTTGTCATAGCACTTTCGGGCCAGACCTGTTTCCCTCCTGCTTTGTAGAACGTTGTCATAGCAATTGGTGCGTTTGGGGTCATGGTTTTTTCGCTAACCACATCTGTGATCACTTTCAGAACTTGGTTGTGCCTCCATGTATACCTTCCTTGGGCTAGCGCTACTTTGCAAGAGCTTAGGACATGTTCCACTGTTTGTTTCTTCTGACAGAGCGGACATGCTGGGTCGTCTGTTTTCCCCCATTTCACTAAGTTTGCATTCGAGGGGAGCAGGTCATATACAGATCTGAGGAGGAAGCTTATCCTTAGAGGAGCCATGTGCCACATATCGTTCCAGCTGAGACTTCTTTGGAGTGCACTGTCCCATGTTGTCCATTGCCCTGTTGACCTTGCTGGACTGCCTTCTGCACTCTTTTGACATCTTCTTCTTCCTTCAACTCCTGTATGATCATGTCTCTTTTTTCCTTCCCTTTGGCTTTGGACCACCACTGCATTTTTGTTGCTCCCAGTCCCTGTCTGTTGGTTTGCGTGTGTCCAATTATTTCTTTGATGCTGAGGTTTCTCTTGGCATTGTTTACAGCCTCTTGGACTTTCCACTTTCTGCCAGTTCTCAGCTTTGGATGAACTGATCTCACGATATTGTCTTCCGATTCCTCCAGCATGCTCAACAGTCTTGCTTTTCCAACTTTGTATTCCTCCACTATGGATTTGAGAGGTAGCTTCAGCATTGCTTGACGACAGTAGAATGCAACATCAGTGAGACCAGGTGGGACACCGAGCCATTTTCTTGTGTATTTGTTGATTTTGGCTTCCATTGCTTCGACTGTGCTGGTGCAAATGTCATAGATTAGCAGTGGCCACAGCAGCTTTGGTATCAGCATGAACTGTAGACACCAGACTTTGTATTTGCCTGGCAGTCCGCAGCTATCTATTTTCTTCAGGCCTTCTTCTGCTGTTTGCTTGGTTTCACATCCCCTTTGTGTGTCTTTCAGGGAGTCATCATACCATCTTCCGAGACTTTTTACTGGCTCTTCTGTGACAGTGGGGATGGCTTGGTTGGCTACCATGAATTTGACTGAATCTGCCACTTTTCCTTTTCGCAGTGAGAGACTTCGGGATTTCTTAGGTTTGAACCTCATTCTTGAAGAGGCCACCAGCTCATCCAGCTGCTTTAAGATTTGGTGTGTTCTCTTCCTCATCCGTGGACAAGACTGTTGTGTCATCCATGAAAGCTTTCAGAGGAGGCATCTGGTATCCATCTCCCAGATTCACTGGACCTGAACTCTTCATTGCAGCTTTCAAGATGACTTCCATTGCCAACACGAACAGTATGGGAGAGATTGCACAGCCCATTGCAATGCCCACCTCTAGGTCTATCCAGTCCGTGGTGTATTCTTTGGTAGAGAACCGCATTGAGAACCCTTGGAAATACTTCCTCAGCATTGTTCGGATGTTTTCTGGGATGTGATACATTTCAAGAGCCAGCTGGATCATATCGTGTGGAACTGATCCATATGCATTCGCCAGATCAAGCCAAACTACGTCAATGTTTCTCTTCTCTGTTCTTGCTTTTTGGATGGCATCCCAAATCAACGTGGCATGTTCCAAGCATCCAGGCATTCCTGGTATGCCTCCCTTTTGGACTGACATATCCAGATACTTGTTTTCAGTCAGGTATTTTGTCAATCTTGCTGCCATAACAGAGAAGAAGATTTTCCCCTCGACGTTCAGAAGTGATATTGGCCTGAACTGATTGATGCTGCTGGAGTTCTGCTCCTTCGGAATGTACACTCCTTCAGCTCTCATCCATTGGTCGCTGATCTTCTGGTTCCTCCATGCTGATCGAATCATCTTGTGGAGCCACTCGAGCACTTTTGGGCATTTCTTGTAGAGCAGGTATGGTATTCCGTTTGGTCCAGGTGCTGACTTGGCTCTGGCTTTCTTTACTACGTTCTTCACTTCATCCAGTGTTGGTGGTTTGTTATTGAATTTTCCTTCTGGCGCTGCAGGCCAAACCAGATTCTGGATTTCAAGTGGTGCCTCGCGCTGAGAATCGGAATATGTTTCCCTGAGATGCTGCTCTAGGGTTTCCTTGCCCACTGTGAGAGTCCCTGATTTGGGTTGTTCAAACAGCTTTCTTGCAAAGTCAAAGGGATCTTTGAAGAAACGATCTTGAGTCTTCTTCTTTTTGCTCTTTCTTCGCCTTGCTGATTCCACTTTGCTGAGAGCATTGTGTTTGGCCTTCAGATCTTTCCAGAGTTCCAGGAGCCCTTGCTTCTCGAATTCTGAGGCAGTTTTCATTCGCTTTTTAAGCTTCCTTTTCTCCCTCCGGATGCTCTCCATCTGTTGCTGTCTTCTGGATTTCTGGGGAGGCGTTTTTGTCTTTGGCTGCTTCACTCCATAAGTGTCCCTGCAGATAGAGTATATGATGTCTCCGTATGTGTCAAGTTTGTGTTCCAGCGTACTGTTCCCTATTAGCGCATTCAGCTTAAGGACAAGTTCCTCATCTAATTTCTCCCATTGTTCTTTTGCACCGGCAGGCGGCAAATTGAGTTTTCCACGTTTGGCGTTAAGAGCTTGTGCAAAATCCGCATCAGAACCGTCAGCGTGGATGTCCTTGGCACTATGGTTTAATTCCTGGCCTTGGTCATCCAACGTCTCACCTGCTATCGCAGTGCGCTGCTGCTGGTTCGTATGTGTCTTCAAACAGCCCATTTTTGTCCTGTGGATCTTCATGCCGCGTTTGGTGGTGAATCTCCTTCCACAAGCACACGGAAATTCCAACTGGTCATTAATCATGGTCCGTTGTGCGTTTCCAGTCGTGATGGAGTCAGTGCCGATGGATTCATCATTCTCTCCCCCTTTCGGTGAATCCTGGGAGCATCTTTCATTTGAAAAACTCGTGGCATGTTATCAAAGGCAAGGTGGGAAGCCAACCCACAAAGCCCGCAGATCTAGTCTTTCCCAGTGTCCTTCGGTCTTTCCCGAATGTCCTCCGAACTATTCCCGGAAGTCAATGGACTGACCATGTGCAGGTAGAAAGAAACTCTAGGGAGAGCTAGACAACAGAAGGTCTTCAGAGAAGTAACCCCCTTTAGACAAGTGTTTCGGCCCTGAATTCCTTACACTCTCGGGGGGCCGGGCCACATCCAGGTCATGACTCCTGGATGCCCTTCTGCTGTTGTCTATTTTTTTTTTTTTTTTTTTCCCACGCCGGGGATCGAACCTGGGCGATTCTGCGCTTCAGAACTGCGGTACGCGGTTTTACCAATGTGCTAACGGGGCACACATCATCTGTAGGGAATTTAATCCTTATGAAGTTCACTTTTTTCGTTCCTCCTTGCCCAGATCCAGCTTGAGCTCCTTTCTGCTGCCTCTGCCATCGCTTTAAGGGCTCTAGTCCTCTTCTTCCCAGAAATGGCGAGTTGTTTCATGAGATCATAAGCGGAGGTGCCCACAAACCCTCTTGCCCCGACCTCTATGGCGAAGATTTTGACCCGCAGACCTGCTTTCTTCAGGGTGCTGGCAAGACCGGCGTATTTTTCGGTCTTGTAGATATGTGCTTCTTCCATTCTGCTTTCGTATGGCACAGTGAGTTCTATCAGAATCACTTGTTTCGAGGAGTCAGAGTGGAGAGCGATGTCTGGTCTCATGCCTGTCTTGCTGATGACATCTGGGTAATTTCTCCACTCTGGGAGCTCTAAGAATTAACAAAACACAGTAACAACAACAGCAATCAATGCGAAATCATCGATTCAAACATCATCATCATCATGTGCCCTGCTCCATGGCGTTGGCAATCATGACCCTCCATACAAATCTATCTTTTGTTACTGCAAGTACAAACGACAAGAAAATCGCAAAGGAAAATGCATGGGGACATACATACATACATACATACAACAACAACAACAACAAGGACAAGGACAACAATGATGACAACAATGACGACGACGACAACAATAAAAAAGAACAACAACGATGACTACAACAACGACGACAGCAACAACAACAACAACAACAACGACAAGGATAACAACAACAACAATAACAACTAACAACAACGACAGCAACAACAATAACGACTAACAACAACAACAACGACAACAACAATAACGACTAACAACAACAACAATAACAACAACGGCAACTGCAGCAACAACAACGACAGTTTCAGTTTCTGAACAATACGTCTCCGTGTTCGGGAGCAGGCCTAAGTTCCATAGGCACTGACACCACCGATGACATGTGATGAAGAAGATCCAAAATGATCATGGCATCAAAAGCCTTCAGCCTGACGCACATAATCCTCATGGGTTCGCAGGGTCTTGAAGTCCTACCTGACTCATGGATTTTATATTTTATCTTCATACTGTAACAACACCAGCAACAATAACAACATTGAACAACAGCAAACAATACTAACAACATCAATATTTTTTTCCCGTTTTACTATTTTTTCTTTTCTTTCTTTCTTTTTTTCTTTTTTTAATGGTCCTACTTTCTGTGCCACCTTAATGGCCACAGAAGCCGGCACAGTTCAACAACGCTATGATGACGATGACAATGAGGATGAAAACCGCGACGCTATGGAGTTCAATATATGATTAGACTGCGTGACAGGCTGTACTCTACGTTTACTATCATCATACACCCTGGCGTCAACCAGGCTCGAGAGACACAGACACCTGAGGAGTAGTTCAGGAGATTTGAGCAACACCCTCAATGACGCATCCGTAAAGTGGACTAGACTCGACTGTGTGGTCCCAGTCTTCCTCAAGGAGTCCGTAGCATGTTCAACTCTTTCCTCATAAAATGGCCTATAAATGTTGCCTGTCTTTTCCTAATCTTCCTTATGATTGATCTTCTTGTGCCTGTCTCCATCAAGACTGTCTCGTTTGTTTCTTTGCTGTCCATGGAACTCTCAACATTCTTCTCAGAAACCACATCTGGGCTGCCTGAATCCTGCTCACAAGCGTATGACATTATCGGTGCTATATAACATTCAAAACATTCAAGAACTCTCTTTCTGATGTTAACTGATAGGTATTTCAAAATCATGGTGGGATTTTTCGGTCCCTAGCAATATCATCGCTTATTTCACAATAGAAGACAGAGTCGTCATCAAACACGACGGCGACTTGCACGGCTGCCATCTTTGCTTCTCTTGCAAGATCCTCTCCATGCTACCTAGCCTTACATAGCGACTACCTAGCCATGCTTGCCGCTAGGTGGGACAAAGAAACGCTCCTACCTAGCGTAACTCGCAAAGAAAACCTCTCCTACCGTACATAGCATTTAATATTTTGACTCCCGCACCCTGTCCACCAGCATACTGCATTGTCAGCCATGACAGCAAAGCAAAAACTTAATCCTTTGACTCCCTCGCCCTATCCACCAGCTTCTTACAGGAAGGACAGTGAAAAAAAGCATCATCTACATCGGTCCGTAGGAAAGACATGAAACAGAGAATAAGATGGCAATTGGACAGATAACAGTAATTATATCCACAGAAGTGTCAACATATGACAGTATATAACTCCAATGCGAATTTCAAAATGTAAATACGTCCAATGTAATCTTAAAAAACATAATAACGAATAATCATGTCTAATGTAAAATATAATAAGAACATTCATGTCTAATGTAATGAATATGTCTAATATGTCGGCCTCTTTACATCTCAGGAGATGATAGTCTGCACCAGGAGGCGTTGTGGTCATGACGTGCACTTTCTGCTGTGGCTGTCTAATATAAGCTTGAAAATATTAAAGTGAACATGTCTAGTGAAAGGTTGAAAATATGGTAGTGAATATGTCTAGTGTAAACTTGAAAATATAAAAATATAAAAGTGAATATGTATACTGGAAGCCTGAATAGGTAGTACTGGATATGCATAGTACAAGCTTCAAAACACAACAGCGAATACGTCTTGTGTGTAAGCTTGAAAATAGAAAATCGGACATGTGTAGAGTAAGATTGAAAATGTGATCAGCATGTCCATGAGGTACCTGTTCACATTCCTGTTCGCTGTTACCAGTTGATGGGAGGTTAAATTGTCTTACACGAAACAAGGACTTTTTTCTTTTACCTCAACGTAACCCCAATAATAATAAAACTGAAAATAGTTTGTAAAATATTAGATTTTGAAAACTTGCAAACAAAAAATCAAATAAAATAGAACACGACTGTTCACGACAGAATCAATCTAAGAACATACGTTCATGTAGAGTTCCTAAATTCAACTAATAAAAATAAACAAAACAAAATAAAAAGCCAACTTGACTCCTAAAAAGAAAATTAAAAGAAACGAAACGAAAAACAAAACGAAACAAAACAAAACGAAATGAAACAACAACAAAAAACAAAACAAAACAAAAACCCAGACAACCTTCCACCCCAAAACAAAACAAAACCGAGAAATAAATGCACCCATCATAAACAACGACAACAACATCATCAACAACAACAACAATAATATCATCAACAACAACAACAACAAAAACAAAAACCACAAGCAACTGAAAATAAGTATAAGAAAATTACATAGTAGTAGCAGCAAATCGTATACACGCCTTGTTCGAAGAAAGACTAAGTACGAAGTTCATGGAAAGAGAACTGGGCTGGAGTGAGTAGGTACGGAAAAAGATCAGAGCTTTGATCACAGTTCATCTTTAGACGTGGACTCCTCTTGGGCTGGCTCCTGGGCAGGTAGGTTTGCGGTCAGCTCGCTGAGTTGAGGCAGGTGTGTGCTCCACAATGCCACACGGTCCCTGTAGGGTCCTACCTTAGTCACCACAACGGGGGGACCTCCTCCTCCATGGTGAACTCTGGCCACTCTCCACCCAGGTCCTCTTGGATGGGGGCACTGGGATTTCTGTAACACACACACACACACACCGTCTAATATCACTTATAGTGAAAAGACGTTAAATTAAAGAACGAACGAACACACACACAACACACATGCACGCTACGCACACACACACACACACGCGTGCACACACACACGCATGCACACAAAACAACACACATTGTCACTGTAACGTTCACATTTGGCGGCGTGACCACCTTGGGAGAGCTTAGGCAGAATTCAACACGCGTACACACACGTGCACCCATACATACACACACACACACACTCGTCTAAAAGCACATATGTGAATAGACGTTAAAAGAAATAACGAACGAACACACACACACACACACACACACGCGCGCGCGCGCGCGCGCACACACACACACATCATATATATATATACACGCGCGCACAGTTGCATAGACTCATACACACATTTGCCCACACACATACACCAACACGTATCACACACACACAAGCACACACACATTCTCTCTCTGTCTCTGTGTGTCTCTATGTCTCTCTGTCTGTCTCTGTCTGAGAGAGAGAGAGAGAGAGAGAGAGAGAGAGATAGAGAGAGAGAGAGAGAGAGAGAGAGAGACAAAGAGAGAGAAAGAAAGAGAGTGAACAGTACAACTATCTTGGAAATATTTGTGTTAGTAGAGGTTAATCCTTTGACCCCCTCAGCTGATTTATAAGCTTCTTGTATTATCAGATATCTGGAGTTCATTCCCATCCAGAAAAACAAAACAAAACAAAACAAAACAAAACGAAACGAAACGAAACGAAACAAAACGGAAGAAGAAGAAGAAGAAACAACAACAACAACAACAAACCTGGCCTGTTCGCTGCCCATCTTAATGTTTCCATCATTCTGGTGGTGTCAATGTTTCATAGTTCCTCACTTTCCAACTCCACCTCCGACACCCCCCCCCCTCCCCACCATCTCAGGACTTTTCCAGCACATAAAGAACTGCACAGACTGCAGGAGTCTGCCAGATGATCGCTGCCAAAGTTGGGTGGGGTGCGTATCGAATCGTCCGAGCGGGGTGAATCTCTCTTGAAGAAACCTCAGACCTGAAACCTCCGTTGGAGTACTCACCCAGTTTTAGCGAATGAAGTCCACATCTTGACAACCATGTCGGACAGAGGCTGCTCCTCTTCCGTGACCGAGGACTTGTTAAACATGGCAAAGGCAGAGTCTTCAGGCATCTCCCATTCTGTGTCGAACATCATTAACAGTTCATCAGCATGGTGTGCCCCAGGCATGGGCCCCTGGTCGTTGAAGGCAAAGTCGTGGTCCACCACGTACATGTAGCGGGCAGCGCTGTGCGGGGAGCTGGCCAGGTAACGTGTCCACTCTATGATGGGCGCGTTCATCAGACAGTCCCCGTACATGTCCGTCAAAGGGTACAGCGTCTCTGATACGTTGCTGCCCGCCTGGGCTCCCAAGTAAAAGAACTCTGCAGCCTGTCAGACCAACAGAACGATAAGAAAACTGTCTAAAACAGACCAACAAGTAAACTGACTCTGTCAAAGATTTGGGCCTCAGGACCTGGCCAGCTCATGAGTTTATGTGCAGGCTTAAATTAAGGCTTGGGCCATGATCATTTTGGATCTTCTCCATCACATGGCACCAGTGGCGTAGGTGCCTATGGAATTCATTCTGAGTGCGGAGGTGTCATTTTGAGAAACTGGAACTGGAACTGAAACTGTCAGGATTGGATCTGGGAAAAAAGGGAGAGTAGGGGTTAACACACAGAGTCCTGAAGCAGACCCCATTGGGAATCAGGGGGCAACGGCTCTTGAAGCTGAAGCTTTTTGCAATTTGAAAAAAAAAGAAAAGAAAAGAAAAAAGGCCTTACTTGAAAACTTTTCTTCTCGTCGTAGAAGAAAAAGAAGTAGAAGTAGAAGGAGAAGAAGGAGGAGGAGGAGAAAGAGGAGAAGAAGAAGAAGTAGAAGAAGAAGAAGAAGAAGAAAGAAAGAAAGAAAGAAACAATCAATCAAAGAAAAAGAAGAAAAAGGAGGAAGAGGAGGAGGAGGAGGAAGAGGAAGAGGGGTAGAAGGAAGACGAGACAAAGAAGAAGAAGAAGAAGAAGAAGAAAAACAATAACAACAACAACAGCAACAACAAGAAGAACATTTTGATATCCAGAGCAACTCATGAACTTTCTCTGCGTCTGCCAGATAGCCGCGCTTCCACCAGAGACGTCTGGGCAAGCTTTACAACATCACATGGCAAGATCGAGCTTCCAACCGTCACGTTCTGAAAAAGTGTGGATTGTTAAACATTGAGTGTCTAATCATCAAATGCCAGCTTCGTTGGACAGGGTTAGATATCCGTATACAGTACAGAAGAAAACAACGTCCCAAAGATGCTCCTGTAAAGAGATCTGAAGGTAGAACACTTTTTTTCAGTTTCAGTTTCTCAAGATGACGTCTCCGCTCTCGGAACGAATTCTACATGCACTAATGTCACAGGTGCCATGTGTATGGTGATCATAGCACAAACCTTAAGACTGCACATAAATCCATGCGCTGGCCAGGTCCTGACACCCTACCTAGACTATATTTTACCTAGTCTGTATTTTATACTGGTATTTTATCAGCCTACCACTGAAATAATCTTGGTTACCTGTAAATGACATGTGTATCTGTGTATCTTACCTTCAAAAAAAGGTCTTTTAGAACACTATGACCATAGAAGACCACTAAAGCGAAACAAAGATACTCTGAAGGTCAGCTTCATTGGCAGTGGCATCAACACCACCAACTTAGGAAGACATCGCCCGCTAGTTTTTATGAGTCAGCTGGCGACAGCAATGCACATAGGACACAGTTATACTTGAACAGCATTTAACAACTGCCATTCAATAGAAGATGGACCAGCAGAAGAAGAACCCCGGGCGGCAGGGCTCTTTCCCATGCAGTGCCTGTAGAGCGACATGTGCCTGCAGGATCAGTTTTCTATCCCACATGAAGACTCACACCAGGTTTTAAGGACACCATCCACAAGAGTCCTTCATAGATATCATGGTTTTAAGGACACCAACTTCAAGTGTCCTTCGTAGATGTCATGGTTTTAAGAACACCAAATACAAGGACACCAACTACAGTACCCTTCATAGATGTCATGGCTTAAAGGACACCAACTACAAGTGTCCATAAATGTCATGGCTTTAAGGACACCAACTACAAGTGTCCTTCATAGATGTCATGGCTTTAAGGACACCAACTACAAGTGTCCTTCATAAATGACATGGCTTTAAGGACACCAACTACAAGTGTCCTTCATAGATATGGCTTTAAGGACACCAGCAACAATTGTCCTTCATAGATGTCATAGCTTTAAGGACACTACAAGTGTCCTTCATAGATGTCACGGCTTTAAGGACACCAACTTCATGTGTCCTTCATGAATGTCTACTCATCTATGGGATCAACGGAACAACCCATGACTTCTGATATCTCCGTCCTTGTTAACAAAGAACTGGACTGAGCACTCATTTCTAACGTTAATGCTAAAAGAAAATTAACTTCTTTGTTGTCTACTCTGGTTGAGGAATTGAGGATGAGAGTGTGTTTGTATGTGTAACCGTGTGTGTGTCAATGAAAGACAGAGAAAGAGGGAGACAGAGAGAGGCAGATGGAGAGAGAGAGAGAGAGAGAGAGAGAGAGAGAGAGAAAAAAAGAGAAAGAGAAAAAGAGAGAGAGAGAGAGAGAGAGAAAGAGGGAGAAAGAGAGGGAGAAAGAGAGAGAAAAAGACAAGAGAGAGAGAGAGAGGGAGAGACACACACAAAGAGAGAGAGAGAAGAAAGAGAGAGGAAAACAGACAGAGAAAGATATATATAGAGAGATGGAAAGAGATAGAGATAGAAAAATGAATAGATAGATAGAGAAGACAGGAGAGAGAGAGAGAGAGGACAAGAGATAGAGATAGACAGGTAGGAAGCTAGATAGATAGAGAAAGCAAGAAGTAAAGAGATAGAGAGGCACAGAGAGAGCGGAAAAGAGGTAGAGAGAGAGAGGAAAGAGATAGAGAGAGAGAGAGAGACAGAGAGAGAAAGAGAGAGAGAGAGAGAAGAGACAGACAGACAAAGAGAGACAGAGACAGAGACAGAGTGACAGAGACAGAGAGAAAAGAAAGCCAAGTGTAACGAACTTGCCTTCATTAAAACAGGGTTGCTTTTCATCCCAGAGAACATGAAGCAAGCGTTCAGGATGTCCGTAAAGAACTGCAAAGTGTACAGAGTCTCCATAGGCAAGTTGGCAGAGGCCAGAAAATAGTACACCATGGCTCCTTCCCGGTTGTTGAAGCCAACCATCATGTCCACATCTCCCACGCCGACCTTCGCCATGAAGTCTTCATCCTTGGCCAGTTTGTTCAGGTCACCAGGGACGAACTCGCCTGAGTTAAAACAATGGGAAGGACTGGCTGGAATTTTCTCATCGGCAATACTTTCTTATTATAATTTCTTATTCACTTCCGTAGTGACCTACTTAACTCTGATGGTTACAGCGCCGTTTTACATCTCTGTCTGTTTGTCTGTCTCTCTCTCTCTGTCTGTTTGTGTGTCTGATGTCTCTCTGTCTGATGTTTGTTTTTCTGTCTGTCTATCTTTCTGTCTGTGTCTGTCTGTTTTCTCTCTCTTTCCCTCTCTCTCTCTCTGTTAGTTTCTCCCCGTCTCTGTTTCTGTGTCTGTCTGTCTGTCTCTCTCACTCTTTTATCCATCCATCCATCCATGTATGTATGTATGTATGTATGTATGTATGTATGTATGTATGTATGTATGTATGTATGTATGTATGTATGTATGTATGTATGTATGTATCTCTCTCTCTCTCTTATTATATATATATATATACCCTCTCTCTGTCTTTCCTTGACGTTCTGTCTTAGTGTCCTTAAAGTCATGACATCTATGAAGGACACTTGAAACTGGTGTCCTTAAAGCCAAAGTATCCCCACCTTTGGAAATTTTGTGCTAGAAATTTCCTCTTTCTGTTACTCTCTTTCTTTCTGCCTTGTTCCTTGACGTTCTGTCATTTCTTCCTATCATTTTCTGCCTTGCTGGTCTATTTACCTGTGTTTGTGCAATAAAGCTCCCTCCAATTGCATCTGCCTTGTTGTGGCGGGGGAGCTTGTGTGTCCTTACGATCCCAGGAGCTATGCCGGCGGGGACTTCGTGGGCCCTGGCAGCTTCAAGCAAGCCGGACAGGTCGCTGGGGGAGGGGCCAGACTAAGGGGTGCATACAAACAAGTCCTGGCAGCAGGGGATGGGTGAAAAAGAGGGTAAAGAAGATACACTTTTCATATATGGCTTCTTTTTCAATGTCGTGAGCAGATGATTTCTTCGAAGGAACAATGGTCAGGATCTCAGCACTGTAAGTGCACTGCGCGGCAAGAAGGCACCCGCAAACTACTTGCTTGTACTTTTGCTAATTATTGCATATGATGAACTTACAAAATGGAAAACGTTATAGTTCTGTGTCCTCTGAGTCCCCCAGGGGGGACCTGAACTCAATGGCTACTGGGGAGGGAGAGTCCGTGTCTGTGAAAGGTAGCTGTGATGACGGTAATGGATTACCCGACGGAGGTTATTGGAAGCGGACATGTAGAAACTCCTCAAAAATGCAAAATCACAAAAAGAAAAAAATACAAAAAAAGGATTTGAATATAGGGACATGGAATGTACAGACTATGTTAGAATTAGGAAAGCTCTACCTACTAGTCAAAGAATTAGAAAGGAGCAAGATGAACATAACAGGGCTCTGTGAGGTTAGATGGAGTGGGCAGGGACTTTTTACTGTAGGAGAGCATACAGTTGTATATAGTGGAAATGAAAAAGGTGGCTCAAGAGGAGTAGCAATTGTGCTGGACAGAAAGCATGCTGGAGCTCTGAAAAGCTATAATCCAATTAATGACAGATTTCTCACTGTCAAAATAAATACCAAATATGCTGTTTTGAACATAGTTCAAGCCTATGCTCCAACATCCACTAGCTCAGAAGAAGAAATAGAAAATTTTTAAAATGACCTCCAAACTATCAGAGACAAAATCCCCAAAAAGGAAATATGCATTGTGATGGGTGACTTCAACGCTAAAGTTGGAGAGGGGGCTGACACAGAATGTGGAATAGGATCATATGGTTTAGGAGAACGAAATGAGAGAGGTGACATGCTGGCTCTGTTTTGTCAGGCAAATGAGATGAACATCACAAATACTTTCTTCCAACAACCACTGCGCAGAAGATACACATGGATCTCTCCAGGAGACAGGTGTCGTAATCAGATTGATTATATTATCATTGACAGATCCTGGAAATCAACTGTCCTCAATGCAAAAACAAAGCCTGGAACAGACTGCGACACGGATCACATTCTTGTGACAACCAAATTAAGAATGAAAATATTGAAGAAGCCTAAAACCAAATCGACGCCAAAGTTCGACATATCAAAATTAGAAAACCCTGAGCTGGCGTTAGAATTTAGTATAGAAACAAGTAATCGTTTCTTAAAGTTACTTGAAGTTTGGGATGAAAATGACTCATATCCTGATGAAATCTGGACAGACATAAAAAACACACTGACCAAAATCTCTGAAGAAAAACTAGGAAAAGAAAAGAAAAGGAAAAAAGCTAAGCCCTACATAAGTCAGGAAGTGATAGATCTGGCAGAAAAGAAAAGTCAAGCTCGAAAGCAGGAGAGCGGGAAAAATACTCAGTACTGAAAAGGGAAATAAAAAGTAAAGTCAGAAGAGACAAGGCAAATTGGCTGGCACAAGAATGCAGTAAAATCAATGAACACAACGAAAACAGGAAGTCGAGGGAGCTCTTCAAACAAATAAAAAAAGTGAAAAAAACAAATTTCAAAGCAACAAACCAATGCATCAACAACAAGGATGGTCACACACTGACTGAACCAGATGATGTCTTGGATAGGTGGAACGAATATGGCACATCACTTTTTGGCAAGCTTGACAGCCACGAAAATAATTTAGAGCCAAATTTGGAATTGACCCCTGGAGATATGGAACCTGAACCTCTGCTCAGCGAAGTTGAATCTGCCATTAAAGATCTAAAATGCAGAAAGTCTCCTGGTCTTGACAATATTCCTGGAGAGTTGTTGAAACACTCAGGTGAAGGTGGACTCAAAGTAATGCATCACTTATGCTGCAAGATATGGAAGACTTGTCAATGGCCTACAGACTGGAAGCTCCAAGAATTTATCATGTTACATAAGAGTGGAAATGTCAAAGACTGCAACAATTATAGAACAATTGCACTGATCAGTCATGCCAGTAAAATACTGCTGATAATAATTTTAAACAGGTTAAAGCCAAAAGTAGAGGAAGAGCTATCCGACTGTCAGGCAGGCTATAGGAAAAACAGGGGAACAATAGATATGCTGTTTGTACTCCAGATATTGATAGAAAAGATTAGAAACACAGACCAAGAGATGTTCATCGTTTTCATTGACTACAGCAAAGCGTTTGATAGCGTGATTCACCAAAGTCTTTTCCACTTCATGATCAAAATGGGTTTTCCAAGACATCTGGTTTCCCTCATAGCTTCATTATATAATGATCAAAAAGCAACAATCAGATGGAATAATCAAAACTGCAAATTTTTTAACATCACTAAAGGGGTAAGGCAAGGTTGCATCCTGTCTCCACATCTCTTCAGCATATACACTGAACATATCATGAGAGAAGCAGACATAGAAGACATGGGAGTAAATATTGGTGGTAGAAATCTGTCAAATTTACGCTACGCAGATGACACAGGATTACTGGCAGACAACATTACAGGCTCTAGGAGGATCCTGAACAGGGTAGACCGGGTTGGAAAGGCAGCTGGGCTGGACTTAAATTCAAAGAAGACAAAGGTTATGCATGTTGCAGGCAAATATAACACTAGACAGGACCAGATCATGCTAAACCAAGTCCCTCTAGAAAATGTCAAGGACTTTAGATATTTAGGTTCAGTCAAGACACACGATGGAACATGCTCAAAAGACATAAAGATGAGAATTGGAATGGCCAAGAACAGTATGGTTCAATTGAACAATATTTGGAAAGACCACAGCATAACAGCAGACCTTAAGATAAAACTCTTAAAATGTCTTGTCTGGCCAGTGATGTTATACGGCTGCGAGGCATGGACAATGAAGAAAGAGGATGAAAGACGAGTGGAAGCAGCAGAGCTGTGGTTTTACCGAAGACTGCTGAGGGTCAAATGGACGGATAGGCGCTCAAATGAAAGCATACTGAATGAGTTGGGTACTACACGCAAGCTCCTAGTACTCATACAACGGAGGAAACTGAAATATGTTGGACACGCAATCCGTAATGAGAGAACAGACTTGATGTCCACTGTCCTCCAAGGTAAAGTGGAAGGAAAGAGAAACAGAGGACGGCCACCTGCATCACTTGCTAGAAACATCACAAACATCAGTGGCAAGAAACTCCAGGAGGTGGTCAGACTTAGCCAAGATCGAGAGTGCTGGAGGCAACTTGTGAGGACATCATGTGCAGCGGCCAACACTGTTCCCGGTGACGCCGACAGGTGAGACAGGTGAGACAGGTGTTCAATAAAGTCTTATGTACTTTTTCTTAGGATTGATAATTGGTTACATGTACTAAGCGCATTTTTGGCTTTCATGAAGTGAGATGTGCAGAAGCAATTTAGGCAATTTATGCCCGTTTTTATATATTGTTTTAATGTTCTTGGTTATGTTTAAATGTGTATTTAGGTATGTTTTTTTAAAATCTGTACGATAAATTGGATGGAGTGGTCAACTCCGGGGACTTCTCCTTAGATTATGTGCATGAATGCTTTGATATATGGGAGAAAAGATACATGTATTTGAAAACTTGTTTTTTTCCATCAAACATAGCAGAGAGATGTACAACGTTTTCAGGCGTTCCACTTTGCAAGATGACTCTCTTTTTTCCCACTGGACAGAGTAGCAGGGAAATTTCAGTCTTTCTCTCCTAATTTTTGTATCTGGTGTTTGTTTGTTTGTGATTTTGCGCTTGACAAAGGCCAGTTTGCCGAAAATCTGCGCCTGTCTTGTCTTCTTGTATTAAATACACGTTCTTGTTCTTTTTTCGTGCTTTTTTTCTGGTTCCTGTTTGCTTGAACGGGGCTAGAAACGCTTGTTTTGGATTTCTTAAAACGTATTTTAGAAAACCGACCAATCCAACCAACCGAACAGTCAATTAATTAACATGCGAAAGTCATTTAATAAATACACTCATCATCTATTCAACTAATTGACAGGCAAACTACAATGAATAAACACACTCATATCTATTCAACTAATTAACAGGCAAACTACAATTAATAAATACACTCATCATCTATTCAACTAACAGGCAAACTACAATTGATAAACACACTCACCATCTATTCAACTAATTGACAGGCAAACTACAATTAATGAACACACTCACATCTATTCAACTAATTAACAGGCAAACTACAATTAATAAACACACTCAGCATGTTTAACTAATTAACAGGCAAACTACATTTGATAAACACACTCATCATCTATTCAACTAACAGGCAAACTACAATTAATAAACACACTCACATCTATTCAACTAATTAACAGGAAAACTACAATTAATAAACACACTCACCATCTATTCAACTAATTAACAGGCAAACTATAGAACTAATAAAAACATTCACGATCTATTCAACTAACAGGCAAACTACAATTGATAAACACAGTCACGATCTATTCAACAAATTACAGGCAAACTACAATTAATAAACACACTCATCATCTATTCAACTAATTAGCAGGCAAACTACATTTGATAAACACACTCATCATCTATACAACAAATTACGAGGCAAACTACATTTGATAAACACACTGATCATCTATACAACAAATTAACAGGCAAACTACATTTGATAAACACACTCATCATCTATTCAACTAATTAACAGGCAAACTACATTTGATAAACACACTCATCATCTATACAACAAATTAAGAGGCAATCTACATTTGATAAACACACTCATCATCTATGCAACAAATTAACAGGCAAACTACATTTGATAAACACACTCATCATCTATACAATAAATTAACAGGCAAACTACATTTGATAAACACACTCATCATCTATTCAACTAACAGGCAAACTACAATTGATAAACACACTTACCATCTTTTCAACAAATTAACAGGCAAACTACAATTGATAAACACACTCACCATCTATTCAGCTAATTAACAGGCAAACTACAATTGATAAACACACTCATCATCTATTGAACTAATTAACAGGCAAACTACAATTAATAAACACACTCATCATCTATTGAACTAATTAACAGGCAAACTACAATTAATAAACACACTCACCATCTATTCTTGGATAGTAAACGTTGAAAAAAGGAGCTGTGGCTGCAATCTCTACGGATTTATTAAACAGTACAGCCACAGGTTGCTGTTTCAGACACCCAAGAATTTGTCTGTTGTCGTCACTTTGGCATTCCAGCGCAGCAGCAAGATCTTTGAAAACTTGTTTCTCATCAAACATATCAGAGAGATGTACAGTGTCTTGGGGCGTTCCACTCTGCAAGATGGCTCTCTTGAACAGCCCACGAGACTCAGGGCTGAAGGTATGCAAGCCCACGCTCATGCTTCCTGCTGACTCTCCAAAGATGGTGACCATATCCGGGTCACCGCCGAAAGCCCGGATGTTGTCCCGGATCCATTTCAGGGCCAGGTTTTGATCCCAGAGCCCCAGGTTCCCTGGTAGAACATCATCACTGGAAGTGAGGAAGCCCAGAACCCCCAGGCGATACTGGATGGCCACCACAATCACATCACCATCCACAACCAGTCTGGAAGATCTGAAATCATATACGAACGTGTAAGCCAAAACACATGATACAATACAGTGGTGGTCTATCCCTTCGATCAGATGGATGAGACTAGGCATCGCCGCTGATGCATGCACCGTCAGCTGTCTCCATCCCCTTCTGTCTACAGTCCTTCTGTAGATTTCATCTTTCGACAACTTCGTTCACTTGGCTGTGTTCTGTACATAGGAAGTTGGCGGTCTTTCTTGTGGTCTCTTGTCCTCCATCTAGCTCTAGGCCTTTATTGTATGGCAGCTCTGATGTCTCATAGCATATCCAAAGTGTTTCATTTTCATTTTCCTTACCCGGCCTAAACGTTCAGATTGTTTGTTCAGTTCTTCCAGAATGCTTTAGTTAGTTCGTCTTTCGGTCCAGCATATTCTTAGGAGTCTTCTGTAGAACCACATCTCTGCACTTTTGATTTTGATTTCATCTGCAAATTTAAAAGTCCATCTTCACTTCCATATAATACAACGGGCCAAATTAGTGTTCGCAGTATTTGAAGTTGAGCTCATTTCCTAAATATCTGTCTTTCCAAATGTTAGTAAGATGCTCTAATTCCTTTCCTCACAAAATGGTCTATGAATGTTGCTTGTCTTTCTCTAATCTTCTTTATCAATGCTCTTCTTGTGTCTGCCTCCATCAAGACAGTATCGGTTGTTTTCTTTGCTGTCCCTGGAACTCTCAACATTCTCCTTAGAAACCACATCTCGGCTGCCTCAATCTTGTTCTGCTTTGCGTGTTGACTGTCCACGCCTTACAACTGTATAACATTATAGGGTTCTATACAACATTCAAGAACTCTCTTCCTGATGTGAATTCATAGGCATTTCTTGGTAAGAATGCTTTTCGTCTCCTTGAATGCTGTTTTGACTTGGCCGATTCTGCTGGCTATTTCTGATGTGCATCTGCCATCTGGTGAGATGTCCATTCCTAGATATTTAAACCTATCAACCTGTCTCAGAACGCTATGACAATAAAACAAAATACTCTGAATATCATACAGCATCAGACATTTTCAGGATTCCACATGCAAAGGATGTTTGAAAGCACTGGAGTTTACCTGTAGAAATAGGCGTCTCCCATAGAGAATCCCCCTCCATGGATGAAGACCATGACAGCACGGGGACTGGTGTTGCCATCAGCACCAACAGGGTGTAGACATCCAGCTTCAGACAGTCCTCGCTCTTTTCTCTGGCAGCGCCTACAAGAATTGGCAGCTGTGGCAAACACCATCATCAACCATTTGTAGCCCAGCATGGAGAACCCAGGCTAAAGTGCAACAGTTCTCTCACACTAAACGAAGCAAGTAAGGAAGTTTCAGTCTTTTTCTCCTAATTTTTATATTTGGTGTCTGTTTGTTTGTTTGTGATCTTACGCGTGACAAAGGCTGGTTGGCCAAAATTTTGGCGCCTGTCTTGTCTTGTTGTATCAAATACGCGTTCTGATTCTTTTTTCGTGTTTTTTTTCTTCTGGTTCCTGTTTGCTTGAACGCCGGCAACTCAGACTTGTTTTGGATTTCGTATTTAACGTTTCTCTCATTTTGTTTTTGAGTTTAAAACTCATATTAATGAGATTTTGAAGTTTATAAATAAACGATCAGAAAAAAAAGAAAGAAAAAGAAGACACCAGCCAACCAACCAACCAAACAACCAGCCAACCAAAAAAAAACAAACAACCAACCAACCAACCAAAAACCAACCAACTGTCCAATCAACCATCCAACCAATCAACCATCCAACCAACCATCCAACCAACCAACCAGCCAACCAACCAACCAACCAATCAACCAACCAACATACTCAAATCATGGCCTGTTCGTTGCCCATCTCAATGTTTCCACCATCGTGGTGGTGTCAGCGTAGTGTGTCAGTGGTCTCTTTCCCCTGACTACTCCCCAAACTCATCTCAAGTCTTTTTTTTTCAGCGCACAGAGTTTTGCACAGGCTCAGGGAGTCTGCCAGATTATTGCTGGCAGAATTGGGTGAAGCGCATATGGAATTGTCGGAGTGCCATGGATCCCCTTGAACAAACTCCAACGTCACTTTAAACTTGTGTCCTTAAAGCCATGACATCTATGAAGGACACTTGATGTTGATGTCTTAAATCCATGACATCTATGAAGGGAACATGTAGTTGGTGTCCTTAAAGCCATGATATCTAGGAAGGACAATTGTAGTTGGTATCCTTAAAACCATGATATCTGGGAAGGACACTTGTAGTTGGTGTCCTTAAAGCCATGACATCTATGAAGGACACTTGTAGTTGGTGTCCTTAAAGACATGACATCCATGAAGAACACTTGTAGTTGGTGTCCTTAAAGTCATGACATCTATGAAGGACACTTGATGTTGGTGTTCTTAAAGCCATGCCATCTATGAAGGACACTTGATATTGGTGTCCTTAAAGTCATGACATCTATGAAGGACAATTGAAGTTGTTGTCCTTAAAGCCATGACATATATGAAGGACAACTGAGGTTGTTGTCCTCAAAGCCAGGACATCTATTTCTATGGAGGACACGTGTGGTTGGTGTCTTTAAAGCCATGATATCTATGAAGGACACTTGAAGTTGGTGTCCTTAAATCCATTACATCTATGAAGGACACGTGTAGTTGGTGTCCTTAATGCCATGACATCTATGAAGGACACATGTAGTTTGTGTCCTTGTAATTGGTGTCCTTAAAGCCATTACATCTATGAAGGACACTTGAAGTTGGCATCCTTAACCCTTTGACCCCACCCTGTCCATCAGCATCCTGTATTTTCAACCATGGTAGCTCAGCAAGCTGGTGGATAGGGTGCGGGAGTCAAAGGGCTGAAGATACAACATCTATGAAAGACACTTGCAATTGGTGTCCTTAAATCCACGATATCTATGAAGGACACTTGATGTTGGTGCTCTTAAATCCTAGACATCTATGAAGGACACTTAAAAATGGTGTCTTTAAAGCCCATGATATCTATGAAGGACACGTGTACCTACCTACGGACATGGAAATATATGCTTAAGAAACATGCTACATAGAACTCTTGAGAAAATATGTGGGTATGGCCATGTAACAAGATCCAGTGGCCTTACTAAATCAGTCCTCCAGGGAACTGTTGACAGAGGAAGACCGAGGAGACAATAGGAAAAAATGGGCTGATAACATTGCTGAATGGACAGAGTAAAGATTTTCAGAGACCCAGGCTTTGGCACACAACTGTCAGAGCAGGAAGAACCTGAGACCAGTTCTTTAGTGCTGCGCCCCATTGACTCTTTGTTGAGTTAAGGGAGAAGGTACAAGATATAAATAAAACTTCAAGACCTTGCCAGAGCGTAGGGGGTATGTTTATGTATAGGGCTTATGCCATGATCATTCTGGATCTTTTGAATCTTATCTACCACAGGGCATCTATTGCGTCAGTGAAAATGGAATTCATTCCGAGCATGGAGACGACATCTTGAGAAACTGGAAATGAAACCGAAAGTGAAACTGAAACGGACATGCAGTCATGATTTAAATGGCGCATGTACACCTCAGTTCAAATTACTTATAGCCCAGCTGACTACTAAAGCCATATCAGGGATAAAACCACGTCAAAAAACATGTATACCTACCTGTGGACACGGAGTCATGATCTGATCGGCCACAAACACCTCTCCTTTCCCAAAACCAGGGTGGGGCTGTGGCTTCTCAAACCTGAGGTCCCCCACAGGAGGGAGGGCGAAGGGAATGGCCAGGTAGGCGTTCATCTTCCTCCCCTTGTCACCCTCCATACTGACACCCTGGACAGTGGCCCAAGGGGCCTGGATGGTGGGCGCTGACCTCACAGTCTGTACCATGGTCAGCACCAGGAGAAGGCTGGACACACACCGCCACATCTTCACTGTCTGCAACACACAGAGATATGAACCATTGAGCTATATGCACACGCTTTGACATGAACATACACTGTTAATTCGATACACCTTTGCCGGATACTAATAATAATTAATAATTACAATATTTATATAGCGCAAAATCTTGATAAAATCAAATCTAAGCGCTGAAGCAGACACACACGCACGCACGCACGCACACACACACACACAGCATGACTATAAATGGGGAGAAAGAATAAAAGCAATGGAAAATTATAGAGAGCATAGCATATACAATTATATATTATAACCATGTGATTCCATATGGATACTACATCTTTTACATTTACTGTTATTTTTGTTTAAAGCCCAGCCGACTGCGTACTGTCATATCAGGGCTATAACTGTTTAAAAAAACATGCACAATACTTCAACAGGAAAAAAAAGAGGGAAAGAAAAGTAAGTACATATATCAATGCATTCACACACATATTCTAAGGAAATGCCCCTGGCGTTCACCACTCCGTCCAATTTATTGCACAGGAGATTATAAAAAACATACCTGAATTCAAATCTAAACATAAGTGAAGACATTAAAGCATACATGAAAGTGGACCTAAATTACCTAAAATTGCTGCCGCATAACTCATTTCCCTAGAGGCAAAAA
>JAPXFY010000012.1:18425698-18450698 GCA_030674185.1 Monoplex corrugatus
CACTCTGTGGCGATTTGCCCAAGCCAAAATGATTAAGGTCCGTTTGGGTCTCAGACGAATTCAAGTCTTCACATAACATTCCAACCCACACACGTCCAGAATGAAACGAACCAGACTCAGACTATCTCGCGATGTGGTCTGTTGCGGATGACATTCCAGCAGAGCGATGCTGCAATGTCTAGAATTTCCCGCTACCAGTGGCTGGCAGAGCAAACCGAGCGCTGCTGTGGGTGCCAGCTGAAGTAAGGACGAGACAAAATTTGTTATTCCAGTGCAGATCGACCAGAATCGACATGCTCCGTAAGAAACCAGCTTGTGTTCGAGAAAATAATGTGTGGTTCTGAAAAATCACCGTTCCATTATTTAAAAAGGGCTGTTCAGTGTGTTGCATCAAAATCGAAAGGCTGCGCCAGTATTTTAACCCTTTGACTCCAGCACCCTATCCACCAAGTGCAAAAAGTTAACCGTTTGATTCTCTCTTCCTATCCACCAGGTACCCTTTGATTCCCATTCCCTATCCACTAGGAAGCTGGTAGATAGGGAAAGAGAATCAAAGTGTTACGTTTTTGCTTTGCTAGCACTGTTGACAATGCAGGATGTTGATCAATGGGTTGCGGGAGTCAAAGGGGTGAAACAATAAAAGAAAAGGGAAGGGTCTGAAAAAGGCACCTCCTCACGATCTTCTGGTTCTACATCGATCACAACCGTTAATTTTGCTGTCCCTCACTTGATGGTGAGTGTTCCATTGGGCACTGTCATGTTTCTTTCTGAGGCAGCTGCCCACAGCATTCCATACATACTCTCTCAGGTCATTCTCAAGGTCAGGATGGAGTCAGTGGTTCATATCTAACAAGTGTACACACGCCGAAGCGGATGTATGCGAACAACAGGAGAATGCGGTTACGCCCGCATAGGATACAGGTCGTAATGTGAACTGCCCCTCTGTTTCGGCTGTCTGTCGTTCACGTCTTTTCGGGTTTTGGTTGAACTTTCGATTTTTTTTATTCACTGGCTTTCCTGTAGGAAGCTGGTGGAAAGATGAGGGAATCAAAGGGTTAAGTTTTTGCAGTTGGTAGATAGAATGCGGGAGTCAAAGGTTAAAATCACTAGTTCACGAGGACTTCCTGGCACTGAGACTTCAGCTGAGTGAGTTGGATATGGTGGTGTGTTCAGAAGCTGGAATAAACGTGTGGGGTCTCCATACCACTGAAACAGCGCGTATGTTGGATCACCAGCGACAAAATCGTTCAGTAGTTAAGAAACACCAGGAGGGTATGGATGAGACCCGGAGCACCAATACCTCACCACTCTCTGGATAATCGACTCCCAAGCTCTGCAGGCCTTTCAATAGTCATTTCATCAAGCAAAGGGAGGCTGTCCATGCGTTGCATGACCCATTCGGACCCAATCATCAATTACCTTGTTTACAAACCGAATAGCAAGGTCGGGAGATGACAGACCCCGAGACATAGCCACACACTGCACACCAACCAGATCCAGCCCAGCTTCTGGACCAAGGGAGAATGGAAGACCCCTCTCTCGTCCCACTTTGGTCTTCATCTCTTTTTCTTTTGTGTGTGTATTGCAGACAGTGAAGATGTGGTGGTGTGTGTCCAGCCTTCTCCTGGTGCTGACCATGGTACAGACTGTGAGGTCAGCACCCACCATCCAGGCCCCTTGGGCCACTGTCCAGGGTGTCAGTATGGAGGGGGATGGGGGGAGGAAGATGAACGCCTACCTGGCCATTCCCTACGCCCTCCCTCCTGTGGGGGACCTCAGGTTTGAGAAGCCACAGCCCCACCCTGGTTTTGGAAAGGGGGAGGTGTTTGTGGCTGATCAGCTCATGAATGCATGTCCACAGGTAGGTACAAATGTTTGTGTGCCTGAGTGCTATCTCTTTTCAGACCACATTCAGAGAAATTAGAATCGTACATTTGCATTTATCATTCAATGTTTAAAAGGTAGAAGCCTGTATGTATCTCTCCCCAGTGTCACAGATGTCAGAATCACCATATAGAAACAGGAACTCATGTAGGCAGCCTCCATGATTCATAACACAGATGACACATACTATCAAGTGGTCTTCTCTCAGATCCATTTCTGTTCTTCAAGCCCTGAAGAATGACAAAACCGAGCCCCCTCCTCCCCCAATCAGACCAAGGCCTTTCAGCAAGTCGAAAGAACCAGAGGAGCAGTCCTCCAGTGGATACCAACCCACTGTGGGATACTAGGAAACAAGAGTAGATGAACTAACAAAAAAGAGAAGCCCGGAAGATCAACCTGACAGCGTCAGCTACAGCAGAAAAAAAGGGAACATCATCAGATCACTCCTTAAGCCATAAGTAGAAAAAGACGACTACCACCTTCTGTCCAGTCAGCAGTAAGCAGTCTTGATGAGACACTGCACTGGACGCAACCAGCTGAACACCCATAGGAACAGCAAGTTCAAACTGACGCCTTTACCAACCTGCCCTTGTGGTCAAGAGGACCAGACAGCTTAACGTACATTGCAGCAATGTCACCTGTATCGAGTGGAGCGTCAGGAGACCATGGTCAGTGACAACTCTTCTGATACCATGGCCAGCTACAACTCTTCTGATACCATGGCCATCTACAACTCTTCTGACACAACACTAGTATGAGTTTTTTTTAATGTAGGCTAGGTAAAACATAGGCAAAGTAGGGCCTCAGGACCTGGCCAGATGATGGGTTTATGTGCAGGCATAAGGCTTGTGCCATGATCACCATACACATGGCCCCTGTGACGTTCGAACCTGCGACTTCAAGAAGATCTTTCCTAAGGTCAGGTTACCATTATGACGGATGTCTTAACCATTTAGCTGTCAGACATCAGTCGGGTACGCCATTTCTGTTCGTTCTTGGCTAGATCCAGCTGAAAACTATGTATAAAATTTTTTTTGAAAATATCAAAAAGGCTTATTATTTTGTTATATTACATTTTGTTATATTACATTTTCGTTTCTAATTTTGATAAAAAAAAAAAGAAAATATTTGGATTGATTATTTTGGCATATTAAATTTTCGTTTCTGATTTTGAAAAATAAAACATTTTGAAATTATTGTAAAAGCAAATTGTTTTGTTATGTTACATTTTCGTTTCTGATTTCATCCGATTTTGCTACAGCTGCGAATGCTGATTGGGGCTGACAGAAAGACGAGTGAGGACTGTCTGATGCTGGATGTCTACACCCCTGTTGGTGCTGATGGCAACACCAGTCCCCGTGCTGTCATGGTCTTCATCCATGGAGGTGCCTTTGATTTGGGAGACGCGTATACTTACAGGTAATGCTTTTGGTCCCATTTTCTACGCCACTTTAATGGCCACAGAAGCTCTCACAGTTTTTCACAATGTTACGATGATGATGGGGATGATAATCAATATGCTGTGGAGTTCCATCTGGGATTGACTGTGTGTGACAGGGCTTGTACTCTGCACTTACTGTTATGATATTCTCACAGAAATGACTCAGAAACAGGCCCATACCTGTACTTCAGTCTGAGACAAGATGTTGATAATGTCCGGCAAGGCAGACGAACTAACCTGAACTAACGTACAACCCCTCCAAACCAAAATCCGGAATGCCTCTTCTTCAAAAGAACTCTTTACAACCATGAATCATCTCCTTGGCACACGAAAAGATTTACCTCTCCCAACAAAACACACAAATGAAGAACTCCCATCTGTATTCTCCAAGTATTTCACCACCAAAATACAAACTCTTCGTGACAGGCTTGACAGGACACCTTGTCAACCATGCCCACCTGACCCTTCCTTCTCTGGCACACCTCTTACTACTTTTACCCCAGTCTCACAAGAAGAAATTCTCAACACAATCAGATCCATGTCGTTCAAAACCTGCGAACTGGATCCTCTTCCAGGTTCTCTCTACTCTGACTGTCTCCCTACTCTCCTCCCATTCATCACTGACATCATCAACACTTCTCTCCAAACTGGAACTGTCCCAGATTCTTTCAAGTCTGCTATTGTTCACCCTCTCCTCAAGAAACACAATTTAGACCCAAATGAACTGAAAAATTACAGGCCTATCTCTAATCTCTCTTTCTTGTCAAAACTCCTTGAAAAGGTCGTCCTCAACCAGCTGAACTCTCACCTGTCTGCCAACAATCTCCTCAATCCTTTCCAGTCAGCCTACCGCCAGTGCCATAGCACTGAAACTGCCCTACTACACATTCTCAACAATCTCCTCCTTGCAACTGATACTGGCAAAGTCTCTCTCCTCACACTCCTTGATCTGTCTGCAGCCTTCGATACCATTGACCATGGTATTCTCTTTTCTAGACTTCATCATACTTTTGGCATCTCTGACATTGCTCTCTCCTTTTTCACTTCGTATTTATCAAACAGAAAACAAACTGTTCTCATCAATGGCACTTACTCTCAACCTGCATACCTGACCTGTGGTGTTCCACAAGGATCTGTCCTTGGCCCTGTTCTTTTCACTCTTTATACCTCCCCCCTGTCCACCATCATCAACTCCCACTCTATAAAACACCACTTCTATGCTGATGACACCCAACTTCAAGATAGTGACTCACCTGATAATATACAGCGCCTGTTGACTCGCACCACTGAGTGTTACTCGGACATTAAGAACTGGATGACACACAATAGACTTCAGCTTAATGACGACAAGACAGAAGCTATCCTCATTGGCACCCGTCAGAAACTTTCTCAGCTGCCTCCTCTTTCTCTCCCATTATGTAACACATCAGTCCCAATTTCTGATTCAGCTAAAAACCTTGGTGTCTGCATTGACTCTACCCTGTCCATGAACAACTTTGTTTCTCAAACTGCCAGATCTTGCTACTATCATCTCCATCGTATAAGCCTGATCAGGAAGTATCTCTCTGTGGAAACAACTGCAAAACTCGTTCTCTCCTTCATAATGTCTCGCATTGACTATTGCAATTCACTCCTGTCTGGTCTTCCTGCCTCCACCATTCACATCCTACAGCGCATTCAAAACAATGCTGTACGCCTTGTACTCAAAAAGAAAAAAGCTGACCACATATCTCCTCTCCTGGCACAACTTCACTGGCTCCCTGTATCAAAGCGCATACAGTACAAACTAGACACCATGTGCTACAAAAGCCTCAATAACGCAGCCCCCGATTACCTGTCAAGCCTACTTGAGATCTATGTTCCCTCACGTACCCTCCGCTCTGCCTCCGATCCTCTGACTTTTCGCTTTCCACGCACTAAGCTCAATACCTATGGTCCACGAGCCTTCTCTGTTTCTGGTCCACTCTCCTGGAACAAACTTCCTCTCTCAGTCCGTCAGCAACCTACTTTTGCCTCCTTCAAATCCGCTCTCAAAACTCACCTTTTCTCCTCTGCATAAAATCCTAACCTCACTCAACCCCCCTCTGCAGCCTGTCTCCGCTCGGAGGGGAATCACTTTGTTTTAATATATAATTGTATATGATGTGCTCTCTGTGGTTTTCCATTGGTTTTATTCTTGCTTTTATTGCTTTTATTCTTTTCTCCCCATTTGTGGCCATGCATGCATGTGTGTGTGTGTGTGTGTGTGTGTGTGTGTGTGTGGTGTGTGTGTGTGTGTGTGTGTGTGTGTGTGTGTGTGTGTGTGCGCGTGTGTGTGCGTGCGTGCGTGTGTGCGTGTGTGTCTTTTCGGCGCTTGGATTTGATTTTGTCGAGATTTGCGCTATATAAATATTGTAATTATTATGTATGCATGTGCGTACGTATGTATGTATGTATGTATACGCTTAGATTTATGTATGTATGTATGTATGCATGTATACGCTCTCAGCTTAGATTTATGTATGTAAGTATGTAAACATGTATGTATGCATGTATACGCTCATATGTATGTAGGTATGTATGCATGTATACGCTCAGCGCTTAGATTTGATTTTATCAAGATTTTGCGCTATATAAATAAAATATATTATATTATTATTATTACTCTTACCCCAGTCTAACAAGAAGAAATTCTCAACACAATCAGATCCATGTCGTTCAAAACCTGCGAACTGGATCCTCTTCCAGGTTCTCTCTACTCTGACTGTCTCCCTACACTCCTCCCATTCATCACTGACATCATCAACACTTCTCTCCAAACTGGAACTGTCTCAGATTCTTTCAAGTCTGCTATTGTTCACCCTCTCCTCAAGAAATACAATTTAGACCCAAATGAACTGAAAAATTACAGGCCTATCTCTAATCTCTCTTTCTTGTCAAAACTCCTTGAAAAAGTTGTCCTCAACCAACTGAACTCTCACCTGTCTGCCAACAATCTCCTCAATCCTTTCCAGTCAGCCTACCGCCAGTGCCATAGCACTGAAACTGCCTTGCTACACATTCTCAACAATCTCCTCCTTGCAACTGATACTGGCAAAGTCTCTCTCCTCACACTCCTTGATCTGTCTGCAGCCTTTGATACCATTGATCATGGTATTCTCCTTTCTAGACTTCATCATACTTTTGGCATCTCTGACATTGCTCTCTCCTGGTTCACTTCTTATCTATCAAACAGAAAACAAACTGTTCTCATCAATGGCACTTACTCTCAACCTGCATACCTGACCTGTGGTGTTCCACAAGGATCTGTCCTTGGCCCTGTTCTTTTCACTCTTTACACCTCCCCCCTGTCTAACATCATCAACTCCCACTCTATAAAACACCACTTCTATGCTGATGACACCCAACTTCAAGACAGTGATTCACCTGACAATATACAGCGCCTCCTGACTCGCACCACTGAGTGTTACTCGGAGATCAAAAATTGGATGACATACAACAAACTTCAGCTAAATGATGACAAGACAGAAGCTATCCTCATTGGCACCCGTCAGAAACTTTCTCAGCTGCTCCTCTTTCTCTCCCATTATGTAACACATCAGTCCCAATTTCTGATTCAGCTAAAAACCTTGGTGTCTGCATTGACTCTACCCTCTCCATGAACAACTTTGTTTCTCAAACTGCCAGATCTTGCTACTATCACCTCCATCGTATAAGCCTGATCAGGAAGTATCTCTCTGTGGAAACAACTGCAAAACTCGTTCACTCCTGTCCGGTCTTCCTGCCTCCACCACTCACATCCTACAGTGCATTCAAAACAATGCTGCACGCCTTGGACTCAAAAAGAAAAAAGCTGACCACATATCTCCTCTCCTGGCACAACTTCACTGGCTTCCTGTATCAAAGTGCATACAGTACAAACTAGACACCATGTGCTACAAAAGCCTCAATAACGCAGCCCCCGATTACCTGTCAAGCCTACTTGAGATCTATGTTCCCTCACGTACCCTCCGCTCTGCCTCCGATCCTCTGACTTTTCGCTTTCCACGCACTAAGCTCAATACCTATGGTCCACGAGCCTTCTCTGTTTCTGGTCCGCTCTCCTGGAACAAACTTCCTCTCTCAGTCCGTCAGCAACCTACTTTTGTCTCCTTCAAGTCCACTCTCAAAACTCACCTTTTCTCTTCTGTATAAAATCCTGACCTCACTCAATCCCCTCTGCAGCCTGTCTCCACTCGGAGGGGAATCACATTGCAATATATAATTGTATATAATATGCTCTCTATAATTTTCCATTGTTTTTATTCTCCCCATTTATAGCCGTGTGTGTGTGTGTGTGTGTGTGTGTGTGTGTGTGTGTGTGCGTGGGTGCGTGTGTGTGCGTGCGTGCGTGCTTGTGTGTGCGCGCGTGCGTGTGTGTGTGTTTCAGCGCTTAGATTTGATTTTATCAAGATTTTGCGCTATATAAATATTGTAATTGTTAAAAATTATTATATTGTAATTATTATTATAAGTAGAAACAGGCCCATACCGGCACTTCAGTGTGAAACATGAAGTGGACAGTGTCTTCTAAGCCAGACAAAGTAGCCTCTCAACTGACAGCTTAGGATTAACCAACATCTGACAGCACAGCCGGTCTCACACTTATGTTAGACCATGAACGAGACAATTAAACAATAGAGCCAGCTGTACACGCAGCTCTGTTGGGATGTTTTCGAGGATCGCCCCAGTGAAAGAGAACGGTCCATTGTTTCAGTGGACAGGTTCTGGCCCGTGCTTGTCCACGTCAACCCCTCCTTCATGCATACTCAAGTAGAAGAACCTTCTCGAAAATCGTCTTAAGGTAGGTGGGGTCAGAGCCCCAGCGTGTTCTGATCCACGCTCTATAAATGAAAAGGGAAAATAACAGAGAGGCAGAATACAAACACAGAGCAACAGAACAGTCAGAGAGTTGACGGTCGTAGTGGGACACAGGCCACTGAACCTGGCAGAAGTGCCTAGCCTTTGCCAGAAACATGTAATGAAGGTACGTTGATAGTCTTATTCCAATGTAGAATTTTAGGGCTGATAGGCAAAGAAGTAGGATTGCTTTAGGACGTAGGCAAATAAGAATAAGATGATGCATGATTATGTTTTAAGTTGAACATGCTTAAGTAAAGAAACTATATTGACTTGTAATGCTATGTGTGGACTGCTTTTGAAAGTTATTGCTAGTGCGTTTAGTGTGTTTCTGCTCGTCTGTCTCCTTGTTGTGTGTGATTTCTATATAGAAAGGCAATTCCGCATAATCATCCCCCAAAAATTCTAGACATTCCACCCCCCAAATTCCAGAACAACACCAAGAATCTTCCCGTGACAGATGGTGGAGATGCAGTCGATCCCCTCACCTACTCGTTAGCATGAATAATTTTTTAAAAATCTAACACACATGTGGATAAATGTTGACAGAAATAACGAGAAAGAGATATAGACAACGAGAAAAGTGAGAGCCTTATAGAAATAGACAACGCTTCGTACGAAGAAACATGTGCTGTATTATTTGCTACCTCCACGTATATGAAGACTTTATTTCTAGCTTGTGTATTTGCTTGTAAAGTATTGTAAAGTGTAAGGCATTCAAAGTCAACTTCAAGGGAGCCACCTGTCACCTACTGACTTAGTTATCCAGTCATAAGAAACTTGGCTAGAGTGTAAAACAATCAGCAGTGTGTGTTCAGGTAAACTTACCCGTTCATCACGCTTCGCTGAAGGCGTTTGTCTGCAGACTAATAACAAAGATACATGTGTGTACAACATTGATTGGCAATTCAGTAACCTTACAGCCTCAGTCTTGATTCCTTTTAATTAGCTGATTAAAGCTTTTGGGCCCGGATGCAGCGTTCAGACAAGTTACAGATGTTTGTTGGGCCATGATGTTCTATTATTGTGTCTGTTAACATCTTTTGAAAACTTTTTTTTGGTACGGGTAGGCCTATATCTTAACACTTGGTAATGGGTTACACAAATTTTATCCCTTCTCGTATTCCTTCGTCTGTTTCGTGCGTGTGGTAATGGTTTATCTTCTTGTTTGGGTGATTTGGGTCAATTTTTGAGTGTGCTACATATTCAGTCATACTGAGAGAAATTAGCTGTTTCTTGGCCATGCATAATACGGCTATTCCTGAGCCATTCCTAGTACAACCTATTACTATATCATCGTTATCACTCTCTCGTCTCTTCAAGCCAGTGTAACAGAGAAGTCGCAGCCATTCTCCCGTGTCCAGTATTTTAAACAATCGTTACTTCCCTCCGTATACAACGATATTGTATTATTGTTTATTGTTCACGTTTTGTCTTACATTTCTGTATTCTAACTGAACGCCTTGTGGTCATGATACTTCAGATTATGTGTATGTTCAACCATTTACCTGCCTAGTTTGTCTTGTGTACACGTTATTTTATTACTCAGAACCGTTTATTACATTTTAGTTGGTATGCAGTTGATCCTTCATGGTTCTTTTTGTCTTCCTGAGCGACAATGTCAGGTTTGTCATCGCTGTCAGTCCATGTATATATTCCTGCTATTCAGCGCGTAAGTAATTGTTGTGTCATCTCTACGGTTGTTGTCATGGTAGACAAACGTGTGGGGAAATGTGGAGTGAAGGTATTCACATGTTAGTCGGTTGTCATTGATACTGGAAACCACCTGTGTGAGCTATACACTTAGACTATTAACGGTATGTCCACACTTGAGCTGGTGTGCAGTGCTTTTCTTTTCATTCTCCCAAGTCATACGTACGCATCTTTTCTTCCATTAGTTCACGCATAGACATACTGCTTGCAATCTCTTACTGTTTCAATTGCTGACCACTACATGTTTGTACTCTGTTGGTCATGTTGTTTAGTTATATATAGCACTTCATATGCACTACAACTGATATGTGGTTTACTTGCTTCAGTGTGCTTACTGATATCTATCTATCTATCTGCTTGTCTGTCTATCTATCTATCTATCTATCTGTCTGTCTATCTATCTATCTATCTATCTATCTGTCTGTCTGTCTATCTATCTAGCTATCTGTCTGTCTGTCTGTACATATATATGTATGTATGTATATGTGTGTGTATATGTTTGTGTGCATGTGTGTATGTGTTTATTTTCTATTGTTTTATTTCAGCTCATGAGTTTATGTACAAGCTTAAGACTTGTGCCATGATCACCATACACATGGCACCTGTGACGTTAGTGCATATGGAATTCGTTCCGAGCGCGGAGACGTCATCTTGAGAAACTGAAACTGAAACAGGGATTAGGGTCTTGTGCAGGCTCAGGGAGTCTCGCGCATGTGGAATTGTCTGAGTACGATGAGTTTCTCTTGCGTAAACTCCAAACATCCGTACTGAAATATATGTATTTTGTTTCGATACACGAATGAATGAGACACACCGGCCCTACCCTTAATACAAATGGACCATGCCCTTGCCCCACACAGTCAGATCAGAACCCCGTCTATGAACACCACAAAACACTCTTTCTGTTCTCCAACACAATTAATTAGATTCATCTAAAAGTAGCCGTAAAATGAAAAGGAATTAGCTGTCCAACAGAAAATGCTCCCGGAGATCAACAAAAGAAAATTGAAGTATATCGGGCACATGAACAGAAACACAAGAACCGACTTGATGACATCAGTCCTGCAGGGGAGCGTCGAGGCAAAGAGAAAACAAGGAAGGCCAGCAAAATCCTTCATGGACAACATCGCTGACGCCTGCAAACTGGGGCTTCATGACATACACAGGAGCAGAGACCGTGTCGCCCGGCGATCCTTCGTGACAAAGAGTGGAGCTCCCACCGTCGTCCACGGCGATGGAGATGGATGATGATGATGATATCTATCTATCTATCTATCTATCTATCTATCTATCTATCTATCTATCTATCTATCTATCTATCTCTCTCTCTCTCTCTCTCTCTCTCTCTATCTATCTATCTATCGAAATCGATCTATCTATCTATCTGCCTGTCTGTCTATCTATCTATCTATCTATCTATCTATCTATCTATCTATCTATCTATCTATCTATCTATCTATCTATCTATCTATCTGTCTGTCTGTCTGTATATATGTGTCTACATGTATGTATACAAGTATGTGTGTATATGTTTATGTGCGTGTGTATGTGTTTATTTTCTTTTGTTTTATTTCGTTTCGTATCTCCCCGTTCTGCTTCATTCAGACTCAGAACTTTTCGGTTTTGATTTCAGGCCTGGCAAACTTGTGGTGGATGGTGATGTGGTTGTGGTGGTCATCCAGTATCGTCTGGCAGCTTTAGGCTTCCTCACGTCCGATGACGGTGTCCTGCCAGGGAACCTGGGGCTCTGGGACCAGAACCTGGCCCTGAAATGGGTCCAGCGCAACATCCAGGCTTTCGGCGGTGACCCGGATATGGTCACCATCTTTGGCGAGTCGGCAGGAAGCATGAGCGTGGGCTTGCATATGCTTAGCCCTCAGTCTCGTGGGCTGTTCAAGAGAGCTATCATGCAGAGCGGGGGTCCTCAGCGCTTCATGCGCCCTCCTCTCCGGTTTGACGCCAATCGAGTGTTCAGGGACATCGCCGGTCTGTTGGACTGTACGGGAGACGACAGCGCGCAGTTGGTGCAATGTATGAAAGGGAAGACAGCGGAGGAGCTGTTGAATAAATCGTCGCAGTATGCCGCCACGGGGCCGATCCAGTCCTACTTCTATCCAAGTGTTGATGGTGAATTGATGGAGGGATAGAGCTTGGATGGATGAGTGTATGGTTCTGTTTATTGGATGGATGAATATATGGATCTGCTTATTGGATGGATGAATATTTGGATTTGTTTATAGATCTGGTGATTTTCTCTCTGTATACAAAAGTTGATGGTAAAGTTATGCGTATATGGATGGCAGGACAGATCGAGAGATTTTGGATGGATGGATGATTGGGTGGATATGTTTATTCATTGATTTTAATTTCTGTCCAGAAGGTTGATAGTAAACTTACCGATGGGTGAAAGGATAATAGATGGAAAGAGGAGTGTGTGTAAATGCATTTATTTACGTAATTGTAACTCCTGGTAATTAATCTTTTATAAAACATGAGGTACTTGTGGTAATGTGGTTGATAATCTTGAGGTTTATGTGGTAATATGGTTTATAAGCTTGAGGTTGATGTGGTAATATGGTTTATAAACTTGAGGTTGATGTGGTAATATGGTTTATAAAACTTGAGGTACAGGTTGTAATGTGGTTTATAAACTTGAGGTTGATGTGGTAATATGGTTTATAAACTTGAGGTTGATGTGGTAATATGGTTTATAAACTTGAGGTTGATGTGGTAATATGGTTTATAAAACTTGAGGTACAGGTTGTAATGTGGTTTATAAACTTGAGGTTGATGTGGTAATATGGTTTATAAGCTTGAGGCACATGTGGTAATATGATTTATAAAACTTGAGGTATATGTGGTTATGTGGCTTATAACCTTGAGGTACATGTGTTCACATGTTTTTTAAAACTTGAAGTACATGTAGTAATATGGTATATAAACTGAGGTAATGTGGTAATATGGTTTATAAAACTTGAGGTACATGTGGTAACATGGTTTATAAAACTTGAGGTAATGTGGTAATATGGTTTATAAAACGTGAGGTAATGTGGTAATATGGTTTATAAAACTTGAGGTACATGTGGTAATATGGTTTATAATGCTCGAGGTACATGTGGTAATACAGTTTATAAAACTTGAGGTACATGTGGTAATATGGTTTATAATGCTCGAGGTACATGTGGTAATACAGTTTATAAAACTTGAGGTTCGTGTAGTAATATGGTTTATAATGCTCGAGGTACATGTGGTAATACAGTTTATAAAACTTGAGGTAGGTGTAGTAATATGGTTTATAATGCTCGAGGTACATGTGGTAATACGGTTTATAAAACTTGAGGTACGTGTAGTAATATGGTTTATAATGCTCGAGGTACCTGTGGTAATACAGTTGATAAAACTTGAGGTACGTGTAGTAATATGGTTTATAATGCTCGAGGTACATGTGGTAATACAGTTTATAAAACTTGAGTTACGTGTAGTAATTTGGTTTATAAACTTGAGGTTGATGTGGTAATGTGGTTTATATACTTGAGGTACATGTGGTAATGTGGTTTATAAACTTGAGGTTGATGTGGTAATGTGGTTTATAAACTTGAGGTTCATGTGATAACGTGGTATATAAAACTTGAAGTACATATGTTAATGTGGTTTATAAAATTTGAGGTTCTTGTATTAATGTTGTTTACATACTTGAGATTGATGTGGTAATGTGGTTTATAAAACTTGAGGTACATTTGGTAATATGGTTTATAAAACTTCAGGTACATATGGTAACAGATGAAAGCATCCCTTGTTATATTGTAATACCTGTAGAGTAATATGGCTTAGTTCTTTGTTGTATTTTCATACTTTTGTGATTTTAGCCTTCCTTGTATGAACGTCTGCATGTGACGTGCCTCTAAAAGAGATTACTTAAAAGATATCTGAATCAATTACCGCGATCATTATGTGGTACGTATCTCATCTCTATCTCCATTGCCATGGACGACGTTGGGAGCTCCACTCTTTGTCACGAAGGATCGCCAGGTGACACGATCTCTGCTCCTGTGTATGATGTCATGGAGTCCCAGTTTGCAGGCGTCAGTGATGTTGTCCATGAAGGATTTTGCTGGCCTTCCTTGTTTTCTCTTTGCCTCGACTCTCCCCTGCAGGACCGATGTCATCAAGTCGGTTCTTGTGTTTCTGTTCATGTGCCCGATATACTTCAGTTTTCTTTTGTTGATCTCTGGAAGTATTTTACGTTGGACAGTTAATTCCTTTAGCACGCTTTCATTGGTTCTTTTATCTGTCTATTTTGCTCTGAGAAGACGCCTTAGAACCACATTTCTGCTGCGTTTATTCTATTTTCGTCATCTTTCTTCAAAGTCCAGGCTTCACATCCGTACATGACAACAGGCCAAAATCAAGCAGTGTAAAATTCTTATTTTCAGTTTCGTTGGTATGCCTCTGTCTTTCCACTTGGGCTCAGTCAAAACCAACACAGGATCTTACAGCAAGGACATCAGATCAAGAATAGGCATGGCCAAGCAAAAAATGGTCCTGTTAAAGAGTATATGTGGTACTTGTAATCAGTCAAAAATAGGCAATGTAGCCCCAGGTCGGCCTGATGAGCCATAGCGTGCCCAGCTATGGGAAAGAGTTGATTGAGGCCAGTCAAAAACCCACAGTGTTACTTATGACCTAATGGAGCTTTGACCCCAAATCATCTTGTTGTCGGTCCCTTGCACTTTGATTTTTAGTTGCCCAATTTTAAGTTGCCCAATTTTTAGTGGCCCAATTTTAGTGGTCCATTTTTAGTGGCCGAATTTGTGTGGTCCCTTTTAGTGGCCCAATTTTCAGTGGTCCATTTTTAGTGGCCCAGTTTTCAGTGGCCCAATTTTTTAGTGGTCCAGTTTTAGTGGCCCGATTTTTTAAAAGAGGCCCATTAGCTCTGTTGTTAGAGCACCATAATCATAAAGCAAGGGTGGTAGGTTCAACCCTCAGACAGACCAGGGTTTCAAAACAAGTGTGACTGCCCGCGCTCAAGCAAACAGGATTCAGAAACAAAAAATAGAATCAGAACGCGTATTCAATACAACCAGACAAGAGTGGCTCAAAATTTCGGCCAACTGGCCTTTGTCAAGCGTAGACATAAGATTACAAACGAACAAACACCAAATACAAAATTCAAGAGAAAAAGACTGAAACTTCCCTGCTGTTTGTTTTGGGGCTTTGTTTGTTTGTTTGTTTGTTTGTTTACATGGGATGGTCAGTTGTTGTGATTGAGCCATGGACTCAAAAGACCTCGTGTTCTCACGTTCAATCCCATCCCACAAAATTCCCAGTGGGGATGCGGGGGACTCTTTCATTATAAATAGTATCCCCATCTTCTGGAAATTCTGTATCAGAACTTTCCTCTTTTCTGTCACTCTCTTTGTTTCTTTCTTCCTCCTTTGCTTTCTGTCATTTCTTCCTATCATTTTCTGCCTTGCTGGTTTATTCACCTGTATGTATTCGATAAAGTTTTACGTACTTTCTCTTAGGATTGATAGCTGGCACTTGTATTAAATTAAGTGCATTTTTGGCTCCAGGGAGGTGAGATATGCGGAATCAATTTCAGGTAATGTAGGCCCGGTTTTATATATGGTTTTGATGTCCTTAGGTATGCTTAGATTTGTATTTAGATGTGTTTTTTAAATCCCCTGTGCGATAAATTGGACGGAGTGGTCAACACCGGGGGCATGTCCTTAGATTATGTGCGCGAATGCATTGATATGTTTACTTAATTTTCTTTTCTGTTTTTTTCCTGTTGAAGTTTTGTATGTTTTGGAGTGATTATAACCCTGATGTCGCTCTACGCAGTCGGCTGGGCTTTAAACAATAACAATAACAATAACAATAAAAGCCCGCAGCATTAAAAAGCTGCCTCTATTTGCTGCCCATCATAATGTTTCCATCATTCTGGCGGTGTCAGCTTAGTGTCTCATAGGTTTCTTCTGTCCCCCATCACTACTTCCGTGTTTCAAGATCTGGCCAGCACGATTGGGTTTTCGTACAGACTCAGGAAGTCTTGCCAGATAATTGCTGGCAGAGAGATGTGGGTGGAGCGCATATGGAAATATCCGATAGCGATGACTTCCTCTTGAACAAACTCCAAACCCCAAACTTGGCCATTGTAATGTAATGTGTGTTTGTTTGTTGTGTGTATGTGTGTGTGTGTGTCTTTCTTTTTTGTTTGTTTGTTTTTTGTTTTTTGTTTTTGTGTGTATCTTTTGTTTTTGTGTGGGTTACTTTCTCTGTTTTGTGTATGTGTGTTTCTCTCTGTCTGTCTCTGTCTGTCTGTCTGTCTGTCTCTCTCTCTGTCTGTCTCTCTCTCTGTCTCTGTCTGTCTGTCTGTCTCTCTTTCTCTCTCTCACTCTCTCTGTCTGTCTGTCTCTCACTCTCTGTCTCTCTCTGTCTCTGTCTGTCTGTCTGTCTCTCTCTCTCTCTCTGTCTCTCACTCTCTGTCTCTGTCTGTCTGTCTGTCTCTCTTTCTCTCTCTCACTCTCTCTGTCTGTTACTGTTACTTTCTCTGTTGTGTGTATATTATATCTGTGTGTTTTGTGTGTGCGCGCTATTTTCTCTGTGTGTTTACGATCCAGGCGAGTTCATCACTGACGACCTGAGCAAGCTGGCCCAGGACAAAGACTTCATGGTGGCGAACGGCGTGGGGGACGTGGACCTGCTGATCGGCTTCAACAACAAGGAAGGGGGCATGATCGCCCATATGGAGACCTTGGGGATGGTCGAGATGTTCCCGGATGGGATAAAGTCCTCGTCCTTCTTCGGCTTCTTCATGGGCACATGTCTCAACTTCACCGTGCTCAATGACCACCCTGTGGTGAGGAAGGTGAGTTTCCTACGTTTTCTACGTCTGTCTGTCTGTCTGTCTGGTTGGTTGGTCGGTCGGTCTGGTTGGTCAGTCTGTTTGTGTCTGTCTGTCTCTATCTGTGTGTGTGTGTGTGTGTGTGTGTGTGTATGTGTGTGTGTGTGTGTGTGTGTGTGTGTGTGTGTGTGTGTGTGTGTGTGTGTGTGTGTGTGTGTGTGCTTGTATGTCTGTTGGTTGTTTCTCTCTGTGTCTGTCTGTCTGTCTGTCTCTCTTTCTCCCTGTCTCTCTTTCTCTCTCTGAGTGTCTCTCTCTCTGTTTCTCTCTCTCTCTGTATCTGTCTTTCTCTGTCTCTGTCTGTCTCTCTGTCTCTGTCTCTGTCTGTCTCTCTGTCTCTGTCTCTCTCTGTCTCTCTGTCTGTCTGTCTGTCTCTGTCTCTGTCTCTGTCTCTCTCTCTCTCTCCCCCTTTCTCTCTCTTTGTCTGTGTGTCTGCTGTCGTCTGTCTCTGTCTTTCTGTTTCTGTCTCTCTCTCCCTCCCTCTCTCTCCCTCTCTGTCTCTGTCTCTCTCTGTCTGTCTGTTTGTCTCTCTCTCTCTTTGTCTGTCTCTCTTCTGCCGGTCTGTCTGTCTTTCTCTCTTTCTCTCTCTCTCTCCCCTCACCGTCTCTCTCTCTCCACCTCTCCACATTCTTACCACTACTCTCTGATTGTGTTGTGGCCTGAGCCCGATGTACAACAAAATGTTTAAGTTCCTCTACCTCCGTCCCCCGCTGTCTCTGTCTGTCTGTCTGTATATATGTATGTCTCTCTCTCTCTCTCTCTGTCGCTCCCCCTCTCTCACACAAACGCACACACGCGTGTACACACACTCACACATGTACACACACACACACACAGATACAGACACAATACACGCATACACACTTACACACTCACACACACACACACACACACACACACACACACACACACACACACACATATGTATATATATACATATATATACACATACACACACACACCACACACACACACACACACACACACACATACACACACCCCACACCACATACACACACACACACACACACACACACACACCACACACCACTCGCACACACACATGATGGTGATGACGAGGAAGATGACTATGATGCTATGGAAATCCATTGAGAATTGAGACCACATGACGGGGTGGAGCTCATATGGAATTGTCCAAGTGTGATGAATCCCTCTTCAGCAAACCCCAGACTGATCTGTTCATGCTTTGAATCTGATTTGATTTGGTTTGATCAGATTTGGGTCAAGGGTCACTCGTTTTACAGGCTTGAGTGTACCCTAGCTCAGCATCTTGTGTGTGTGTGTGTGTGTGTGTGTGTATGTGTGTGTGTCTGTGTGTGTATGTGTGTGTGTGTTGTGTGTGTATGTGTGTGTGTATGTGTGTGTGTGTGTATGTGTGTATGTGTGTGTGTATGTGTATGTTGTGTGTGTGTGCGTGTGTGTATGTGTGTATGTGTGCGTGTATGTGTGTGTGTATGTGTGTGTGTATGTGTGTGTGTGTGTATGTGTGTATGTGTGTGTGTGTTTGTGTATGTGTGTGTGTTGTGTGTGTGTGTGTGTGGTGTGTGTGTGTGTGTGTGTGTGTGTGTGTGTGTGTGCATGAGACAGAGAGAGGATGACAGTGTGGGTTAGGGATTCACGCTCCTCTCTCTGTCTCTCCCTTCCCAGTTTGCGTGTGTTTTGTTCCCTGGAGGTTTGGTTATTGTTGGAGGATTGCTTTGATGAGCAAGGAAAGTACGCGCCTTGGTTTGATTCTTGTGTCCAGATTCGGTCAGACTGAGGAGGAATGTCGAGGTATCAGTGTGGGAAACGCAACCCAGGAACCTCGAGTTTAGATGGGCGCTGCCCCTCATGTCGGGCCAGAGAGAAGTTGAGGTCTCTACCACTTCCCTCAGATTTAACGGTTAATCAGACTAGTGAGATGCTAAGCTGACACCGCCAGAATGATTGAAGCTTCAAAACTTGCAGGGAACAGGTTAGATTTTAATGCAGCAGGCTTGGGATTGAACTCGAGACATCAGGTCTCGAATCGATGGCTTTCATCATTATTATCATGTGCTTTGCTGCATGGCGTTGGCAATCATGGCCCTCCATACGAATCTCTCTTTTGCCGCTTCAGGTATATCTCCCACCCTTTCTGTCTTCATCCACTCCGCAAAGCTGTCCAGTACTTTCTCCCTGGGTCTATTGGCGCTCTTTTCCCCTCCAGTTTTCTTGTTGTGACTAGGTGCTCAAATTTTCCTTGCCTCATAAAATGTCCTAGAAATGTTGCTTGTCTTGTCCTAATCTTTTTCTGTAATGCTCTTTTTTGTATTTAGCCTCTTTTTTTCTTTGCTATCTGTGGGACTCCTAACAGTCTTGTTTGAAACCACATTTCAGCTGACTGAATCTTGTTCTGACTTTGAGTGTTGACTGTCCACATCCGTACAACAGTATCATTTCTATACAACACTGCAGAATTTCTTCCTGATGTTAATTGATAGGCATTGTTGGTAAAAACACTTGTCCTTTTCTTGAATGCTGTTTTAGCCTGGCCGATTCTGTTGGCTATTTCTAATGTCCATCTGCCGTCTGGTGAGATGACCGTTCCCAGATATTTAAACTTATCAATCTGACTCAGGGTTGTGCCATTTGCTGTTATTTTACATGAGGGGATTTCTTGTTTTTTACTGATTACTATAACTTCAGTCTTCTGGCTATTTAGCACCAGCACTTTATTTTTGCTTTCTGTTTCTATTATATTCACAAGGTTTTGATGGTCTTTTTCATTTCCTGAAATTTGCACGGTGTCATCTGTATAACGAAGATTGTTTATCCCAGGGCATTCTTCTAGTTTTCCACGACGGTTTCAGTGTAAATGAAAACAAATCTCTTGACAGAACACATCCGCGCCCTGAAAGAGCATCATGGCTATGTCAACCAAGAAACACACACACACCACACACACACACACAACACACACACACACACACACACACACACACACACACACACACACACACACACACACACTCACACACACACACACACACACACGCACTCACACACACACACGCCTACACACATACACACACACATCATCACTCATTCACACACACGCACACACACACTCACACACACACACACATAAAGAAACACAAACACAAATACACACACACACACACACACACACACACACGCACGCCACACACACACACACACACACACACACACACACACACACACACGCACACACACAAATAGACTGGGATTGAACCGAGATAAACAGATTTTTATACGTATTTTCACTCTTTTTCTCAACTTCTCTCCGCGCTGGCATCGTGAGGGGCAGCGCTCTCTCCTCTCCCTCGTTGCTTAACCTTCCCCAACCATGCAAAAAAATGAAGTATCCATTCACAAATAGGGGGAGGGGACCGGAGGTTAACTGTGCAGTGTGTTCTTACAGTCTGCAGAATTTTTCTACTACGGTGCGGAAGCTGGCAGCAGAACCTACGAATCCATTCTCCCCATGGCGGATATCCAAACAGACTGCATGTTGATCATGCCCATCGTAGAGTGGACACGTTACCTGGCCAACTCCCCGCACACCGCTGCCCGCTACATGTACGTGCTTGACCATGACTTCGCCTTCAACAAGGAGGGGCTGGTACCTGGCTCCCACCATGGAGATGATCTGATCCTGCTCTTTGATCACCAGAGGGAGATGCCTAAAGATTCCATATTTGTCGCGATGAACAAGACCTCTCTCGCGCCAGAGGAGCAGCCTGTGGAGTCCATGACTGTGCAAATATGGACCACATTCGCGAAAACTGGGTGAGTATTTTTTTTAATGATCATGGCACTTAGGGAGGTTTCCTTTGTGTATTTAGCGAGGTTTCCTTTGTGTTTTTCATGGAGGTTTCCTTTGTGTATTTAGGGAGGTTTCCTTTGTGTTCACCTTTTTTGTTGTTGTTGTCCCATTTTCTACGTCACCTTAATGGTCACAGAGGCTGGCACAGTTTTTACAATGCGATTATGAGGATGATAGTAATGATGCTATGGAGTTCTATCGAGGATTGAGACTGGATGGAAAGACTGAACGCATACTATCATAATGTATCCTGACATCAACCACACCCGAGAGATACAGACACCTGTGGTGTTGGTCAGAAGATCTGAGCAGCACCTTCAGTGATACATCAGTCAAGTGGTTGAGACTAGACTTTGTGGTCCCAGTCTTCACAATGAGCCCAAAGCACGTTCAATTCTACGTAGGAGCCGGTCGGAGCCGAAAAATCCCACGATGATGGATGAAAGGACTGATGGGGATTCGAACCCACAACCTTCCAATGGGTAGTCCGTTGCGGTAACTACTATACCACGGCGGTTGATACAAGGTGAGTACTTTGCATAGGTTCTCTATGGTGATGCTGGGGGTTCTTTCAGTATAAATAGTATCCCCACCTTCTGGAAATTATGTGCTAGCAGTTTCCTCTTTTCTGTTAATGTCTTTGTTTTTGCCTTGCTCCCTTGCTTTCCGTCATCTGTTCCTCTCTCATTTTCTGTCTTGCTGCACCATTCATGTGTGTGTTTTCCATAAATCCGTTCTTGGTTGATAAGTGGGCACATATACTAATTTCGTTTTCAGCTTTAAAGACGTGAACTGCTTTGCTGCAATTTTAAGTACTAAAGGTCAGTTGTGCGTTTTTTTTTGTCTTCTGAGTTGTGTTTATGCATTTGTTTTGAGTTTTGTTTTTTACATCATTCTGATGATGAAATCGATGGAATGGCCAACGCCAAGGGCATATCCCTAGATTATTTGCTTGAATGCAGTGATATGAGTATTTAATTTTCTCATGTTCTTTTCTTCCAGGGTTATCGATATATTTAGACGTGTGTATTTTGTTTGAGATGGTTATATCCCAGGTAAGGCACTTCGCAGTCGGCTGGGCTTTAAACAGTTCATCATCATCATTATCATGTACTCTGCAGCATGGCGTTGGCGATCATGGCCCTCCATGTACATCTATCCATTGTTGCCGCAGGCACATCTTCCACCTTCTCTGTCCTCAGTCATACTGCAAGTCTGTCCAATATTTTTTCCCTGGGTCTACCTGGTGTTCTTTTTCCCTCCAGCCTTCCTGTTGTGACCAGGTGCTCTAATTCCCGTTTCGTCATGTGTGTGCGTGTGTGTGTGTGCCTGTATGTGTGTGTATGTGTGTGTGTGTGTGTCTGTGCGTGTGTGTGTGTCTGTGCGTGTGTGTGTTACAGAAATCCCAATGCCCCCATCCAAAAGGCCCTGGGTGGAGAGTGGCCAGAGTACACCACAGAGGAGGAGGCTTATCTGTCCATATCCGAGTCACCCCGGGTGGTAACTAAGTTGGGTCCCTTCAGAGATGCTGTGGCACTGTGGAGCACACACCTGCCTTACCTCAGTGAGCTTGTCCCCCACCTGCCTGCAGAGGAGCCGGCCCAAGAAAAGTCCACGTCTAAAGATGAACTGTGAAGTGTTCATCTCCTTCCTCACCACTCCAAAAGTCTTCCGTCCTCATTTTGTTTCCTTCCTCCATTTTGTTTTTGGTTTCCAGTCTGTCCCATTCCTGTACAAGTTCAGTTGTTGTGTTATTATTTCTGTGACTTGGTTGTTTTCTGTCATAGCCATATGAAATCAAAGGTATTCATAGTTTAAGTGTTGGCGTTTTTAAAAAAAAATTATGGTGGTTTTTTTTGTTTTTTGTTTTGTTTTGTTTTGTTTTTGTTTTAACAGTATCTAATCGAAGTTTTTTTTTTGTGTTTCGAAATTCGCCCCTGTGGAGATGTCTTGCGTTTTTTCATTATGAATAGAATCCTCGTTTTGTGGAAATTCTGTGCAAGAAATTTCCTCTTCTCTGTTATTCTCTTTGTTTCTCCCTTGCTCCTTTGCTTTCTCTCGTCTCTACCTGTCTTAATCTGTCTTGCTTGTCCATTCGCCTGTATGTGTTCTGAAAAGCCTTTCATACTTTCTCGTAAGATTGATAACTGGGTGCATGTGTTAAATGTATTTTTGGCTTTAAAGAAATGTAATGTACGGAAGCAGTCTTAAATAATTTAGTCCAGTTTTATACATGTTTTAGTTACCGGTACTTAGTGATGTTTTACATTTGTGTTCATTTTTTTTTATAAACCTCTAGTGATAAATTAGACGAAAAAGATTACGAGCGTGAATGGATGATGCATGTACTTAATTTTCTTTTCTATGTGTTTTTCTAAAGCAGTATTGTCTCCTTGTTGAGATAGTTACAATCTTGATTTAACTGTGCGTAATCTGCTGTGCTTAACCCCTTGAGTGCCGACGTTTTTTGACACCCAGTGTTTTCCATGTACAAGATACAAGATAAAGATATTTATTTGTCCCGAAGGAAATTACGTTGCCAATCACATTACAAATTAGACATAAAATTATACATTATAAATTATAAAGGCATTAAAAACAAACAATTAATATTATCACATACATTATAATATCACATACTCTCGCATATCACAGTGCGCTGCTCTCACATAGACCAAGTGCCAATTATCACAATAAACATTAAAATAGTAAAAATAAAGTGCAGGTTAAGCATAAAGATTTCAAATAAAATTACGAGTATAAGCGTTGTTAAAAGATAATATGGCTTTGGGTATGAAACTATCTTTGTATCTCATTGTCCGTGTCATCGGTTGTCGTAGCCTACCACTCCTGTCAATTCGTCTTTTGTCAAACTCGCCCACAAGTGGGTGAGTTTTGTCATTCAGTATGTTAACTGTCTTGTCAGTCAGTCGTGTGTGGTAGGCCATGTCCAGCGTCTCATGTCTTTGTCCTGTCACATTTCCAGCTTTTTTGATGATCTTCTCCAGCCTTTCCCTGTCTCTCTCTGACACATTCCCATCCCAGCACACAACCCCAAAGAATAGCAAGCTGCTGATGGCAGATCTGTAAAATGAAGAAAGAATTTCAGAGTTTACTCTAAAAGATCTAAGTTTTCTAAGGCAATAGAGTCTTGGTTGTACCTTCTTAATGATAGAATCTGTGTTTTCTGAAAAGGAGAGCTTGTTGTCAAAGACGATGCCCAGGTACCTGTGCGCATCCACTCTCTCCACTTCCTCACCCTTGATGCGCACAGGCCCCGGGGCATCAGTCTTGGCTCTGGTAAAGTCAATAACAATTTCTCTTAGTTTTAGATGCATTCAGTTCCAGATAGTTTTCTTCACACCAGTTCACAAAGTGTCTCACCTCTTCTCTGTACAATAAATCATTTTTCTTACAAATCATTCCAACCTGACTGGTGTCATCTGCAAATTTAACTAAAGGGCATGACTCATCCTTCTGTCTTCCATCTGCAGTATACAAAGTAAACAAAAATGGTGAAAGAACAGTTCCCTGGGGGGCACCAGTGTTGGTGTACAGCACATCAGATAGAACAAAGGGAACATGAGATGAAGCAGATGCAATAGGCAGTCTGACAAATTGAGGTCTAAAAGTCAAATAATCAAAAATCCAAGATATAAAATTTTGAGGGATGTTCATTTTAGACATTTTATCAACGAGGAGATGTGGCTGAATGGTATTAAAAGCACTACTAAAATCAAAAAAACATCAGCCTAATAGAGTTGCCAGTTTGTCCAGGTGACTTTACACAGTATTTAAAACATACAAAACAGCATCTTCAACACTTCTATTCCTTCTATAAGCAAATTGTAAGGGGTCAACAAAATCAGAGACAAGAACAGACAGCCTATTCAATACTATTCTCTCACAGAGCTTCATGATAGCAAGGTCGTTCATCTGCGTGACCCTAGGCTTCTTTGGTACTGGAATGATGGCAGAAGCCTTCCAGCATTCAGGGAAAAAATGTTGCATCGCTACCATGTACATTAAAACAACTGTTGCTTCCATATTTATGGGAATCTATGCATGAAATTACACAGAATGGTGCATTAGGCATGACTAAATGTATGTTCAGATGATTTATGTAGTAATTTCTTGAAATTACTAAATATTTGTAATATTTTGTGGAAATTCCCGTAAAAAACTCATACCTGCTCGCGATGGAAAGCAGAAAAACAAAGGAAAAAATAGAAGATATGACCTTCCTGATGAAATCTAAAAGTTTTCAGACTTAGGCAGACTTCCTACTAAGAGATCACTGACAGCTGACAAGTTACAAAGAGCCACAGTG
>JAPXFY010000012.1:18455698-18495698 GCA_030674185.1 Monoplex corrugatus
AGTTTTCTTGCTCGAAGTCCTCTTTTAATTTCTTGAAAAATTTCTTCAAGTTCACAGTTACCTTGGTAAGTACAAAATGTGGATTTCTGTATAAATGAGGACATTTTTCGAGTGGCTTGACTACCTGGTTGAGTCGTGCAGACATTTACACAGGTTCAATCAAAACCTAATGGCCTCAGTAAGAAGCTAAAAACGTTGACCCAAATGTAGCGACCAATCTGATGCACTGGTTGTTATTATCGACCGTCACATGACAACAGCGCGAGCTGGGTGAGTGACGATCAATTGAATTCATGGTCGTAAACTTGGGGAGGGGTACAGGCAACTAGGTCTGTCACATTCTGATAATTATTATTGCTTTGTTATGACCATAGATATGGATAGGGAGACAGGCAACTATGTCTGACATCATCATCATCATCATCATCATCACATCATCATCATCATCATTCATCTATGTGCCCTGCTGCATGGCGTTGGTCATCATGGCCTTCCATATGTTTCTATCCCTTGTCACCGCACGCGCATCTTCCACCCTCTCTGTCCTCAGCCACCTGCAAGTCCGTCCAATATTTTCTCCCTGGTTCTACCTGGTGCTCTCTTTCCCTCCACCTTTCTTGTTGTGATCAGGTGCTCCAATTCTCCTTTCCTCACAAAATAGCCTATAAATGTTGCCTGTCTTTTTCCTAATCTTCCAGATCAATGATCTTCTTGAGTCTGCCTCCATCAATACTGTCTCGCTTGTTTTCTTTGCTGTCCATGGAACTCTCAACATTCTTCTTAGAAACCACATCTGGGCTGCCTCAATCTTGTTCTGGCTTTGCGTGTTGACTGTCCATGCCTCACAACCGTTTATCATTAACAGGTCTGTCACTCTCTGATAATTCTGATTGTTTGACTCTGACCATCGACATGGATAGGGAGACAGGCAACTAGGTCTGTCACACTATGATGATTCTAATTGCTTTGCTATGACTATAGACATATATAGGGAGACAGGCAATTGGTTCTGTCACACTTTGACAATTCTGATTGTTTTGCTATGACCATAGACATAGACAGGGAAACATTTAAAGAAACATAATCGTTTATTCAGAGAGAGAGAGAGAGAGAGAGAGAGAGAGAGAGAAGAGAGAGAGAGAGAGAGAGAGAGAGAGAGAGAGAGAGAGAGAGAGAGAGAGAGAGAGAGAGAATAGGAGCTTTTCCCGGTTTCATCTTTCTCAATGCTGCCCAAACTTCGTCTTTCATTATTGGTGGTCCTTCAACCCGGTGCTCTCTTTCCCTCCAGCTTTCCCTTTGTGACTAGGTGTTCCAATTCCCCTTTCCTCATAAAATGGCCTATGAGTGTTGCCTGCCTTTTCCTAATCTTCCTTATGAATGATCTACTTGTGTCTGCTTCCATCAAGACTGTCTCATTTGTTTCATTTGCTGACCATGGAACTCTCAACATCCTTCTTAGAAACCACATCTCGGATGCCTCAATCTTGTTCTGGCTTTGCTTGTTGACTGTCCACGCCTTGCAACCGTACAACAGTATCGGTTCTATATAACATTCAAGAACTCTCTTCCTGATGTTAATTGTTAGGCATTTGTTGGTAAGAATGCTGTCAATCTTCTTAAATGTTGTTTTTGCTTGGCTGATTCTGATGGCTATTTCTGATGTGCATCTGCCATCTGGTGAAATGATCGTTCCCAGGTATTTAAATGTATCAACCTGTCTCAAGGTTGTGCCATTTGCTGTTATTTTACATGAGGGGATTTCATGTTTTTTACTGATCACCATGACTTCAGTCTTCCTGCTGTTTAGTTCCAACCCCTTACCTTTGCTTTCTATTTCTAGTACAATCACAAGGTTTTGTAGGTCCCTTTTACTTTCTGCAATTAGCACGTGTCATCTGCGTATCGAATATTGCTTATCATTTTTCCTCCAACCTTTAATACAGGGTCTTCTTCTAGGTTTCTCATGATGTTTTCGCTGTAAAGTGATATGTGAGTAGATGTCGCGCCAGCAGGCAGCAAAAGTGTGTGTGGTGTTTTACAGTGATTTTATCGTGGTTCTATTTGATTTTATGCATTGAATTTTGTATCAGTTTGTTCCTTTTAAATCCGACATATGGTGATGTAATTTTTTTTTAATTTTGCATATTTTACCAGATAATCTGATTTTAAAGTTTTTATACCTACTTTTCATCATTTTAATTCTGCCGCTCAAGTCGGACATTTAATCTGTGAACTGTGTTTACATTTTGGCCTACTGTGTTCGCCCAACGCTACAGCTCCAAAACCTTTGTGTTCTCTGGTTTTAAGTGTTGTGAACTGACCAACCCACACACCAACCTGCAAACATCATCCTCTCCCGACTGGCTTGCAATTATGGACCCGTCTTTTATAAAACGAATTGGACTGACACTTTTTAAACACAGCAAGTGCTACCTCGGTGGAGACGTCTACCAGCGCATACGCATACCGGGGCTGTGTGTCGTAAGCCCCGCACTGCGTGATCCTGTCGTGCTGGACGTCTCCACCGTCTTTGGCACAACCTGCCTCCTGCTGCACCAGTCCGACACCACACTTCGTCTTCTGCTTCATCGTCTCCTCCACTGCCCCTGCCCTCGACCTTGCTGCTGCAGACTTCGTCTCCTCCTCTGCCATCTTCGCCTTTGCCTTCTGTCCTGATGGTGCCGCCTACACCTTCTGTCCTGATGGTGTCGCCTTCACCTTCTGTCCCACTAGTGCCACCTTCACCTTCTGTCCCGCTGGTGCCGCCCTCATCTTCTGTCCCGCTGGTGCCGCCTTTGTCTTCTGTCCCGCTGGTGACACCTTCATCTTCTGTCCTGGGGGTGCCACCTTCGTCTTCTGTCCCATCGTTGCTGCCTTCATCTTCTGCCTTGCTGGTGTTGACTTCATCTTCTGTCCTGTCGGTGCTGCCTTCATCTCCACCTCGGCCACCACCACGTGACTCTGATAAACTTAAAATATGCCTTTTTAACACCCAGTCAACATTCAAAGATGGCAAAGCGGATGTCATTGCTGACTTCATTGCAGATGAGCATGTTGACATTGCTTTTATCACAGAAACATGGCTTAACCCCCTTGGTGACATTGCTTTTATCACAGAAACATGGCTTAACCCCCTTGGTCATGAACTTATACATGCGAGTCTCACTCCGAGTGGTTACAGGCTTGCTTCTTTCCATCGCTCATCCCGAGGTGGTGGTATTGCCATCCTCTACAACGACTCACTCCATTCCCGCCTATCTTTCTCGCAGTCTCTGCCTTTCTCCCATCCTTCTTTTGAGCACGTTGAAGTATCCTTCCAACCCACCCCTCACCCCATCACCTTCTCCTGTGTCTATCGACCTCCCACCTAGCTCTGCCAACAAGCTCACCACATCCACGTTTCTCTCTGACTTTGACCAAATACTTGACTACTACTGCCTCTTACCTGGAAATCTCATCATTTCTAGGTGACATCAATGTCCACTATGACAACATTCACCGTTATAACACAAGACATATCATCAACTCGCTGTCCAATCACAATATGACTCAACACATTTCTGAACCAACCCATCAAAAAGGTCACACTCTTGACTGGATCATTTCTCGTGATTACCACAATTCAGCTACTGACAACTGCTTAGTTCTTTCTACCTGTCTAACTTCAGCCCTTCCATCTGACCACTCTGCAATTCTCTGTTCTCTCGACATTCCTTCCCGTACCATGCGCACAGTGACTCGACGCAATCTCAAATCTATCGACCTCTCCACATTTTCATCTGATGCCTCCCGTCTCCTTTCTGAAAAGTCACATAACCTTGCCGATGAATTCTATACTACTCTCCACCATCTTCTGGACACTCATGCTCCAGCCACAACCCGTCTTTTACCTGACCGCCCCCCTACCCCCTGGCTCACTCATGAGATTACCTGTGCAAAACGTGCCCGCCGCAGAGCAGAGCGCCGTTGGCACAAATCCAAACTCACTGTACACAGGCAACTTTTCCAAGCCTCTAAAATAAAAGTATCCACCCTCATTGCATCAGCAAAAACAAGCTATTTCCAAACCAAAATCCTGAATGCCTCTTCTTCAAAAGAACTCTTTACAACCATGAATCATCTCCTTGGCACACGAAAAGATTTACCTCTCCCAACAAAACATACAAATGAAGAACTCCCATCTGTATTCTCCAAGTATTTCACCACCAAAATACAAACTCTTCGTGACAGGCTTGACAGGACACTTGTCAACCATGTCCACCTGACCCTTCCTTCTCTGGCACACCTCTTACTACTTTTACCCCAGTCTCACAAGAAGAAATTTTCAACACAATCAGATCCATGTCGTTCAAAACCTGCGAACTGGATCCTCTTCCAGGTTCTCTCTACTCCGACTGTCTCCCTACTCTCCTCCCATTCATCACTGACATCATCAACACTTCTCTTCAAACTGGAATTGTCCCAGATTCTTTCAAGTCTGCTATTGTTCACCCTCTCCTCAAGAAACACAATTTAGACCCAAATGAACTGAAAAATTATCGGCCTATCTCTAATCTCTCTTTCTTGTCGAAACTCCTTGAAAAAGTCGTCCTCAACCAGCTGCCATAGCACTGAAACTGCCCAACTACACATTCTCAACAATCTCCTCCTTGCAACTGATACTGGCAAAGTCTCTCTCCTCACACTCCTTGATCTGTCTGCAGCCTTTGACACCATTGATCATGGTATTCTCCTTTCTAGACTTCATCATACTTTTGGCATCTCTGACATTGCTCTGTCCTGGTTCACTTCATACCTATCAAACAGAAAACAAACTGTTCTCATCAATGGCACTTACTCTCAACCTGCATACCTGACCTGTGGTGTTCCACAAGGATTTGTCCTTGGCCAAGTTCTTTTCACTCTTTACATCTCCCCCCTGTCCACCATCATCAACTCCCACTCTATAAAACACCACTTCTATGCTGATGACACCCAACTTCAAGACAGTGACTCACCTGATAATATACAGCGCCTGTTGACTCGCACCACTGAGTGTTACTCGGACATTAAGAACTGGATGACACACAATAAACTTCAGCTTAATGACGACAAGACAGAAGCTATCCTCATTGGCACCCGTCAGAAACTTTCTCAGCTGCCTCCTCTTTCTCTCCCATTATGTAACACATCAGTCCCAATTTCTGATTCAGCTAAAAACCTTGGTGTCTGCATTGACTCTACCCTCTCCATGAACAACTTTGTTTCTCAAACTGCCAGATCTTGCTACTATCATCTCCATCGTATAAGGCTGATCAGGAAGTATCTCTCTGTCGAAACAACTGCAAAACTCGTTCTCTCCTTCATAATGTCTCGCATTGACTATTGCAATTCACTCCTGTCTGGTCTTCCTGCCTCCACCATTCACATCCTACAGCGCATTCAAAACAATGCTGTACGCCTTGTACTCAAAAAGAAAAAAGCTGACCACATATCTCCTCTCCTGGCACAACTTCACTGGCTCCCTGTATCAAAGCGCATACAATACAAACTAGACACCATGTGCTACAAAAGCCTCAATAACGCAGCCCCCGATTACCTGTCAAGCCTACTTGAGATCTATGTTCCCTCACGTACCCTCCGCTCTGCCTCCGATCCTCTGACTTTTCGCTTTCCACGCACTAAGCTCAATACCTATGGTCCACGAGCCTTCTCTGTTTCTGGTCCACTCTCCTGGAACAAACTTCCTCTCTCAGTCCGTCAGCAACCTACTTTTGTCTCCTTCAAGTCTGCTCTCAAAACCCACCTTTTCTCCTCTGCATAAAATCCTGACCTCACTCAACCCCTCCTTCCCCCTCTGCAGCCTGTCTCCGCTCGGAGGGGAATCACATGGTTATAATATATAATTGTATATGCTATGCTCTCTATAATTTTCCATTGCTTTTATTCTTGCTTTTATTGCTTTTATTCTTTCTCCCCATTTATAGCCATGCGTGTGTGTGTGTGTGTGTGTGTGTGTGTGTGTGTGTGTGTGTGTGTGTGTGTGGTGTGTGTGTGTGCGTGTGTGTGCGTGCGTGCGTGCGTGCTTGCGTGTGTGTCTGCTTCAGCGCTTAGATTTGATTTTATCAAGATTTTGCGCTATATAAATATTGTAATTATTATTATTATTATTAGTCTCACAAGAAGAAATTCTCAACACAATCAGATCCATGTCGTTTAAAACCTGCGAACTGGATCCTCTTTCAGGTTCTCTCTACTCCAACTGTCTCCCTACACTCCTCCCATTCATCACTGACATCATCAACACTTCTCTTCAAACTGGAATTGTCCCAGATTCTTTCAAGTCTGCTATTGTTCACCCTGTCCTCAAGAAATACAATTTAGACCCAAATGAACTGAAAAATTACCGGCCTATCTCTAATCTCTCTTTCTGGTCAAAACTCTTTGAAAAAGTTGTCCTCAACCAGCTGAACTCTCACCTGTCTGCCAACAATCTCCTCAATCCTTTCCAGTCAGCCTACCGCCAGTGCCATAGCACTGAAACTGCCCTACTACACATTCTCAACAATCTCCTCCTTGCAATTGATACTGGCAAAGTCTCTCTCCTCACACTCCTTGATCTGTCTGCAGCCTTTGATACCATTGATCATGGTATTCTCCTTTCTAGACTCCTCATACTTTTGGCATCTCTGACATTGCTCTGTCCTGGTTCACTTCTTATCTATCAAACAGAAAACAAACCGTTCTCATCAATGGTACTTACTCTCAACCTTCATACCTGACCTGTGGTGTTCCACAAGGATCTGTCCTTGGCCAAGTTCTTTTCACTCTTTACATCTCCCCCCTGTCCACCATCATCAACTCCCACTCTATAAAACACCACTTATATGCTGATGATACCCAATTTCAAGACAGTGACTCACCTGACAATATACAGCGCCTGTTGACTCACACCACTGAGTGTTACTCGGACATTAAGAACTGGATGACATACAATAAACTTCAGCTTAATGACGACAAGACAGAAGCTATCCTCATTGGCACCCATCAGGAACATTCTCAGCTGCCTCCTCTTTCTCTCCCATTATGTAACACATCAGTCCCAATTTCTGATTCAGCTAAAAACCTTGGTGTCTGCCTTGACTCTACCCTCTCCATGAACAACTTTGTTTCTCAAACTGCCAGATCTTGCTACTATCACTTCCATCGTATAAGCCTGATCAGGAAGTATCTTTCTGTCGAAACAACTGCAAAACTCGTTCTCTCCTTCATAATGTCTCGCATTGACTATTGCAATTCACTCCTGTCTGGTCTTCCTGCCTCCACCATTCACATCCTACAGCGCATTCAAAACAATGCTGTACGCCTTGTACTCAAAAAGAAAAAAGCTGACCACATATCTCCTCTCCTGGCACAACTTCACTGGCTCCCTGTATCAAAGCGCATACAATACAAACTAGACACCATGTGCTACAAAAGCCTCAATAACGCAGCCCCCGATTACCTGTCAAGCCTACTTGAGATCTATGTTCCCTCACGTACCCTCCGCTCTGCCTCCGATCCTCTGACTTTTCGCTTTCCACGCACTAAGCTCAATACCTATGGTCCACGAGCCTTCTCTGTTTCTGGTCCACTCTCCTGGAACAAACTTCCTCTCTCAGTCCGTCAGCAACCTACTTTTGTCTCCTTCAAGTCTGCTCTCAAAACCCACCTTTTCTCCTCTGCATAAAATCCTGACCTCACTCAACCCCTCCTTCCCCCTCTGCAGCCTGTCTCCGCTCGGAGGGGAATCACATGGTTATAATATATAATTGTATATGCTATGCTCTCTATAATTTTCCATTGCTTTTATTCTTGCTTTTATTGCTTTTATTCTTTCTCCCCATTTATAGCCATGCGTGTGTGTGTGTGTGTGTGTGTGTGTGTGTGTGTGTGTGTGTGTGTGTGTGTGTGTGTGTGTGTGTGTGTGTGTGTGTGCGTGTGTGTGCGTGCGTGCGTGCGTGCTTGCGTGTGTGTCTGCTTCAGCGCTTAGATTTGATTTTATCAAGATTTTGCGCTATATAAATATTGTAATTATTATTATTATTATTAGTCTCACAAGAAGAAATTCTCAACACAATCAGATCCATGTCGTTTAAAAACCTGCGAACTGGATCCTCTTTCAGGTTCTCTCTACTCCAACTGTCTCCCTACACTCCTCCCATTCATCACTGACATCATCAACACTTCTCTTCAAACTGGAACTGTCCCAGATTCTTTCAAGTCTGCTATTGTTCACCCTGTCCTCAAGAAATACAATTTAGACCCAAATGAACTGAAAAATTACCGGCCTATCTCTAATCTCTCTTTCTGGTCAAAACTCTTTGAAAAAGTTGTCCTCAACCAGCTGAACTCTCACCTGTCTGCCAACAATCTCCTCAATCCTTTCCAGTCAGCCTACCGCCAGTGCCATAGCACTGAAACTGCCCTACTACACATTCTCAACAATCTCCTCCTTGCAATTGATACTGGCAAAGTCTCTCTCCTCACACTCCTTGATCTGTCTGCAGCCTTTGATACCATTGATCATGGTATTCTCCTTTCTAGACTCCTCATACTTTTGGCATCTCTGACATTGCTCTGTCCTGGTTCACTTCTTATCTATCAAACAGAAAACAAACCGTTCTCATCAATGGTACTTACTCTCAACCTTCATACCTGACCTGTGGTGTTCCACAAGGATCTGTCCTTGGCCAAGTTCTTTTCACTCTTTACATCTCCCCCCTGTCCACCATCATCAACTCCCACTCTATAAAACACCACTTATATGCTGATGATACCCAATTTCAAGACAGTGACTCACCTGACAATATACAGCGCCTGTTGACTCACACCACTGAGTGTTACTCGGACATTAAGAACTGGATGACATACAATAAACTTCAGCTTAATGACGACAAGACAGAAGCTATCCTCATTGGCACCCATCAGGAACATTCTCAGCTGCCTCCTCTTTCTCTCCCATTATGTAACACATCAGTCCCAATTTCTGATTCAGCTAAAAACCTTGGTGTCTGCCTTGACTCTACCCTCTCCATGAACAACTTTGTTTCTCAAACTGCCAGATCTTGCTACTATCACTTCCATCGTATAAGCCTGATCAGGAAGTATCTTTCTGTCGAAACAACTGCAAAACTCGTTCTCTCCTTCATAATGTCTCGCATTGACTATTGCAATTCACTCCTGTCTGGTCTTCCTGCCTCCACCATTCACATCCTACAGCGCATTCAAAACAATGCTGCATGCCTTGTACTCAAAAAGAAAAAAGCTGACCACATATCTCCTCTCCTGGCACAACTTCACTGGCTCCCTGTATCAAAGCGCATACAGTACAAACTACACACTATGTGCTACAAAAGCCTCAATAAAGCAGCCCCCGATTACCTGTCAAGCCTACTTGAGATCTATGTTCCCTCACGTACCCTCCGCTCTGCCTCCGATCCTCTGACTTTTCGCTTTCCACGCACTAAGCTCAATACCTATGGTCCACGAGCCTTCTCTGTTTCTGGTCCACTCTCCTGGAACAAACTTCCTCTCTCAGTCCGTCAGCAACCTACTTTCGTCTCCCATAAGTCCGCTCTCAAAACTCACCTTTTCTCCTCTGCATAAAATCCTGACCTCACTCAACCCCCTATGGAGCCTGTCTCCACTTGGAGGGGAATCACATTGTAATATATAATTGTATATAATATGCTCTCTATAATTTTCCATTGCTTTTATTCTTTCTCCCCATTTATAGCCATGCGTGTGTGTGTGTGTGTGGGGGGGGGGGGGGTTGTGCGTGCGTGTGTGTGCGTGCGTGTGTGTGTCTGTTTCAGCGCTTAGATTTGATTTTATCAGGATTTTGCGCTATATAAATATTGTAATTATTATTATTATTATTATTATTATTATTATTTATTAGATCTGGTGACAAAATACAACCCTGTCTGATTCCTCTTTTGATGTTTTGGAAAGAGCTTTATTCGCATTGCAGTTGTTTGTTTCCAATACATATTTCTGATTATTCGTAGATCCTTTCCATCAATATTGAGTCTTTCTAGTTGGTTGATCAATTCTTCATGTCTTACCCGATCGAAAGCCTTGGTATAGTCAACAAAGCATAAATATAAATCCTTGTTCACCTCGATTGACCTCTCTATGATAGTTCTTAGGATGTATATGGCATTAATAGTTCCTTTCCCTTCCACAAATCCACACTGTTCATCTGCTATTTCTCTTTTGATTCTATTCCTTGTCCTCATCATGATTATTCTTAATAGGATCTTGGTACATGACTCATCGAACTGATTGTACGATGGAGTTGGCATTCCATAGCCCCTGTCTTCTTTAGAAGTGCAATGAAAATTGATTTTGACATATCTTTGGGGATTTTTCCAGTGTCGTAAATTTCATTTAGGAGTACTGTTATTTTTTCTATACCGAATTCCTCCAGGGCTTCAATCACCTCTGTGGTAATGTTGTCTGGTCCTGGGGCTTTTCCTGGTTTCATCTTTTTCAATGCTGCTCTAATTTCATCTTTCATTATGGGTGGTCCTTCAACGTTCTTTCTTATAATGTGTTCTGCGTTTCTGTTATCTTCAAAAAGGTCTTTAATGTACTCTCCCCATCTGTCTAATATTTTGTCATTTTCCATGAGAATCGTACCATCTTTCGATTTTAAGCGACCAGTTGATGTGCATGCATTTTTCCTGTGGACAATTTCTTTTCTTTAATTCGTCTGTACATACCCTGAGGATCCGTTTTGTGTTGGTCTTCTATTTCTTTGCATTTTGTGTTCAGCCAAGCTTCCTTAGCTTCATTGCACCTATTCCTGATTTCTTTGTTTATCTTCCTGTATATCTCCTCGTTTCTCTTTGCCTTCCTCCGTTCCTCCATCAAGCCTAACATTTTTTTTGTCATCCAGTTCTTTTTTGCTTTTCTATCTACTACAAAGATTTCTTCACAAGCTTCATTTATCGAATTTCTCAACTTTGTCCATTGTTCCTCACGTCACCAACGTCTTCCAGAGCACTGAATTTGTTTTGAACACGAAATTTTTGACGTATCACTTCATCTGTCTTTAAAAGTCCAAGATCTAGTTTGATGTTGTTTTTGGTCTGTTTCTGTTTCGTTCTTTCTACAGCCAACTCGGAAGACAGGGCAATGCTTCTTCGTCTTTACTCGTCGCTGTCTGATTCTCAACCTTCTCCTTGTTGAGTCTGATTCCAGTCTCTCGGCATCGTTGTAGCAAACGGTTCAGGTTGGTATCATGAACTTGTGTCCTGTTCGTCGGTTGGTCCTCTGCCAAAAACAAAGATGTCATCATGAACCGCCACCACGCCTGGCAGTCCTGCCAGAGCGATGTCAATCCTCCTCTGGAATTCTTCTGGGGCTGGTGAAATACCAAAGGGCATTCGTTTCCATCGGTATTTGCCAAAAGGCGTCTCAAATGTTGTCAGGTAGCTGCTGTCTTCGTCCAGTTCAATGTGCCAAAACCCGTTTTTCGCGTCCAGGTGTGTGAAGTATTTTGCATCTTTGAGGAGAGGCAGTACGTCATCAATGGTTGGCATGGGATACTCGTTTCTCCTGAGGGCTTTGTTCAGTGGCTTAGGGTCGATGCACAGTCTGACTTTCCCATTGATCTTTGTTGTTACGACCAAACTGCTTATCCACTCTGTTGGCGTGTCTACTTTAGTGACCACGTCCAGTTTTTTCAACCTCTTCAGCTCGTCCTTCACTTTCTCTTGCACTGCTATCGGCCACTTTCTGCAAGGCATCTTCACTGGAGCAATACTGGGGTCTGTTTCTAGGTGTAATTTCCCTTCTAGTTTTCCTTCTCCTTCAAAGACATCGTTGTACTTTGTGAGCATATCTTTTGCATTTTCCCCCTCTTTCTGATTCGCGCTGATCGTTGCAATGTTCTCTTCATTGATCGTCAACAATTGCATGTGCTGTACAGCTTTCAGTCCCAGTACTGGCTTACAGTCCGTTTTGGTGATCGCGAAGTTGACTTTGTATTTCCTTCTGTTCTTGGGGTTTTTCACTCGCAGCACTATCTCTCCCACAGGCTTCATTTCTGTTCCGTTTAACATCACCAGCTTCTTCTTCGTCTCTTGTAGGTCAGACTTTTTTCATCTCCTGTGACTTCTCTGTACAGGCTCTCAGACATCACGTTTGTTGTTGCACCTGTGTCAAGAAGAAATCTTACCGGCATCTCATTTATCAGCATTTTTGCTCGTATGTTTCTCTCCTTTTTTCTGGTTTTTCTTCAATCCCGAGGATTTCATTATCGCTTTCAGTGTCATCAGTGTCTTCTTCTTCGAAGTGCCGAACTCTTGTTTTCTTTTGATTTTTGTTGGGTGTTCTGCAGCATGAAGCAAAGTGATTATTTCCTCCACAAGCTTTGCATTTTCTTCCAAATGCTGGACATTTCTCTTTGCTCTTGGGTGCTTTCCACCACAATATCCGCATTTCTCTCTGTACTCTGGTTTGTTTCCTTTGCTATACTGCTTTGCTGTCTTCTTTTCTTTAAAGATAGATTCTCCTGCTGCTTGATGTCTGCAGTTGAATCTGAATGCTTCGTAAGTTTCATTGGTTGAACACAGTATTCTTCGAATTTCTAGAGAACAGTGTCAATGTCATTTCTTTCAGCTTCATTAGCAAATGCCAATCCTTCATAGATGTCCATAGCATCCAGCCCGATGCAAGAAAGAAAAACTTGTGTTCTGTATGTTGAGTCTTCTTCTGTCTGTGTTGTCACAATTTCATAGCTGTCCCAAAGCCTCTTGAATTTCCTCCAGCTGCTCTGCAGGTTTCCTCCATTCACATCAAGTTTAGGAGGCAAGGGAATCTTGGCATGTCGTCGACTGGCTCTTCTCTCTTCTTGTTCATCTTCCATGGTTGAACTTTAGTCTTCAATATTCTGGATTTTTGTTGGAGTTCGTAATCACGATTCTGACACCATGTTTCGTTCTTTCTACATGCCAACTCGGAAGACAGGGCAATGCTTCTACGTCTTTACTCGTCGCTGTCTGATTCTCAACTGACTACAGTATATATACATATCACAGTGAACAGCAATCAGTTATCATTTAAACGAATATCATGCCATGCTGCTATCCGCATGCTGTTTACTGTGATATGTATATATACTGTAGTCAGTTGAGAATCAGAGAGCGACGAGTAAAGACGTAGAAGCATTGCCCTGTCTTCCGAGTTGGCATGTAGAAAGAACGAAACAGTTTCCTTTTCCGTAATTTCAACCTAAATCTTCCCACTACAGGATTGTGGTCACTGCTGCAGTCTGCGCCTGGTAGTGTCTTTGCTGACAGTAAAGAATTTCTAAATCTTTTATTAATCAGGATATAGTCAATCTGGTTTTTGGTATGATCTCCTGGACTCATCCAAGTCCATTTTCTTCTATGAGGCTGCTCAAACCAGGTGTTTCCTACTATGAACTCATTCATCTGTGCCCATTCCACAAGTTTCCCTCCCCTTTCATTTTGTGTACCAAGGCCATGAGGTCCGACTATATCCTGTACCCTATCCTTTCCCACTTTAGCATTAAAATCTCCCATTGTTATGGTAACCTGTTGTGATTTGCATTGGGCCTTGTCCATCTCTAATACTTCGTAGAAGTTGTCGATGTCTTCCTGGGTACTTGTGGATGTTCGTGCATACACCTGAATGATGTTGATATCAAATGGTTTGCCTCCGAATTCGAACAGCAAGACTCTGTCGGACACAGCCCAGTATCCCTTAACTGCTTTTGATTTGTCCCTGTCCATTACAATGCCAACTCCTCTTTCATGTGAGTTTCCACCAGAGTATATCACTGTATACTCTCCCGAAAGTTATCATGCGAGTATGTTGTGCTAATCTGTATATTTTTGTTCACGTCAACAAATCCATTAAAAAAATCAACACTGTCATGTCACATAACTGTTTCACACAATGACAACAACAACAACAACAACAACAGCGACGACGACGTCAACGACGACAAAGACGACGACAACGACACGACAACGACAACATTAACAAAACACAGCAACAACTTCAGCAATCGATTTGAAGTCGGCGATTCAAACATCATTATCATCAAATGCCCTGCTGCATGATGTTGGCGATCATGGCCCTCCATAGAAATCTATCTTTTGTTGCTGTGAGTACATGCACATCTCCCACCCTTTCTGTTTTCATCCATACAAACATACAACAAGAAAATCGCAAACAAAGTAAAATGTATGAGAAAACTGGAGATGGGAAAGTACATACAACAACAACAACGACAATGACGACAGCATCAACAAAGAAACGCTTCTACCTCGCGTAACTCGCAAAAAAACCTCGCCTACCGTACTTAGCATTTGATATTTTGACTCCCTCACCCTATTCACCAGCATCCTGCATTGTCAGCCATGACAACAAAGCAAAAACTTAATCCTTTGACTCCCTCACCCTGTCCACCAGCTTCCTGCAGTTGGTTTGTAGGGCACAGGAGTCAAAGGGTTAAGAAACGGGACTCTAGGCTAGTTGGCTAGCTTCTCATGAGATATGCTATCTGTGCCTTACATACTAGGTAGGTGAGGTTTTTGCGAGATACGCTAGGTTGGAGCGTTTCTTTGTTCCACCTCGCCGCAAACGTGGCTAGGTACTCGCTAGGTAGGCTAGGAAGTACAGAGAGGATCTTTCCAGCGAGGTGATAACGGCAGTTGCTAAAATCTACCTCCGTCTTGTGTCCGTTTCATTGCACACTATTTTTTTTCTCCTCGTCACTCTCTATCTGATGATGATGGAACTTGTAAAACAAAAACAAAAATGGGACAACCCAACAGCATCTGGAAATACAGAGGCATACCAAATGGCCTGAAAATTAAACTTTCAAAATGTTTGATCTGGCCAATCATGATTTCTGGATGCGCAGCTTGGAATACAGAAGAATTGAAGCAGCAGAGATATGCTTTTATAGGAGACTACTACGTGTCAAATAGAAAGATAGACAAACAAAACGAAGTGCCCTGAAAGAAACTGATACCACCAGAAAATTACTAGCGGGCATCATGTAGCAAGAACACGGACCTCATGGCAACCATTTTTCAAGGAAAAACAGAGGCAAAAAGGAAGAAAGGCAGACCTCCAATCTCAAACATCGAGAGCATAACCAACATCAGTGACCTAAATATTCAAGAAATTGTCCACAAAAGTCAAGATATGCACATTTGAAGGTGAGTAGCTGTATCAGAGTGCAGCGGTCAACACTGAACCCGGTGACGCCAACAAGTGAGACTCTCAATCTCGCCACTTGCGTGCAAGCGTGCTAGCCTGTAAGAAACGTGCCTCGGCTAGTGCCTGGCCACTTTTTGTTGTGTACCCTACACACACGGCAGAACATCACATACACACACACGTTAAAAATGATGCTAGTTATGTCAGTGTTCAGTGGCTTACAGAAACAGCACAGCTTTTATGTTAACCTGACAATAAATGGTTTATAAAAATGATTTGGGAACATGCTGACATGCAGTATGCACAGCCCCGTAAACGGAGTATGACTGCCTTATTGACAGGGTGAAAAACAAAACACAGCCATACACGTGAAAGCCCACTAGTATATTCAAAATGCATGTGGGATTTGCAGTCTAAAAACAGAAACAAAACTGTGTTTAATATTAAGCATACAATGAACAGTAGGAGACAAACATTAATGGAGTGCTACAGAAACAGGCATGACTTCTCCTTGGTGTTGAGATCTATAAAAAGAATCCGATTAATCCAAAAACCTAACAAAGAAAGAAAGAAAGAAAGAAAAAACAAACAAACAATCAATCAAACAAACAAACAAACACTTCAACAGACTATGGCCAGAAACGAAAGTACAATGACATAACCTCCCTTGAAAAAAAGAAATGGAGATCTGAAGGAGAAAAAAGAAGAAAAGAAAGGAAAGGAGATGATCAAATTATCTCCAAAAATTGATAAGAAAAAGGGGGCGATTATGAAATTATCTCCTCTGAAAGGAAAAGGGAGATAAACAATATCATGCAGTCGGCCCGCCCACCAGCCAGCCAGCATTGTGTTCGTCCTGTGAAAACGTGGACAGCACAGGTGGTAACCAACTTCTGATCTACACAATGGACTGGTGTTTCCCCAACCATATTTTCGTTCTTGATATGTAACACGATACAGCGGGACTTTGCGAAGTGCCTTAGAGCTGACTGAGTGATGACTTTTGGAATCGCATAGAGACTGATTGAGATGGTGGACTTTTGGAAGTCACATAAAGACTGATTGAGATGGTGGACTTTTGAAAGTCACATAGAGACTGATTAAGATGAACTTCTGGAAGTCACATAAAACAGATTGAGATGGTGGACTTTTGGAAATCACAAAAAGACTGATTGAGATGGAAGACTTTGAAAAAGTCGCATAAGAGCTGATTCACACGGTGGACTTCTGAAAAGTCGGATAACGGACAATTCGAATGGTGGACTTTTGGGAAGTTGCACATGGGATGATTCAGACGGTACAACTTTGTAAACAAATGTCTCTGCTACCTGTCCCACCTTACTTGGGAAGAACAATTATCAGTGAAGGACTGTGGAAAAACAACATCATCTACATATGTCAGAAGGACAGAAGTGAAACAGAGGTTATGGTGGCAATTCAAAAATATAACAGTAATTTGCAGTGTAAGTTTGAAAACATGACAGTGTATAACTCCAATGTGAATTTTGAAATATAACGGTAAATACGTCCAGTGTGATCGTGAAAATATAATAACAAATAATCACGTTTAATGTATATGTCCAATGTAAACTTGGAAACATAAAAGTGTACATGTCTAGTGTCAGGTCGAAAATATAATAGTGAATGTGTTTAATGTCAGCTTGAAAATATAAAAGTGAATATGTATACTGTAAGCTTGAATATGTAGTATTGGATATGCATAGTATAAGCTTGAAAACACAACAGTGAATATGTCGTGTGTGTAAGCTTGAAAACAGAAAATCTGATATGTCTAGCGTCAGATTGAAAATGTGATAAGAATGTCTATGAAGTAGCCTACCTGTTCACATTCCTATACGCTGTTATGAGTTGATGGGAGGTTGAACTATCGTATATGAAACAAGGACTTTTTTCTGTTACCTCAACGTAACCCCAATAATAAAGAAATATTATATGAACATTAGATTTTGAAAACTTGCAAACAAAAAATCAAATAAAATAGAACACGACTGTTCACAACAGAATTAATCTGTGAACATACGTTCATGCAGAGTTCCTAAATTCAACTAATAGAAACAAAACAAAACAAACTAAAAACCAAAAACTTGTCTCCTTAAAAGAAAATTATACGAGACTAAACGAAAAACAAAACAAAACGAAACGAAACAAACAAAAAAACCCAAACAAACTCCCACCCAAAAACGAAACAAAACCGAGAAACAAATGCTCCCATCATAAACAACAACAACAACAACGGGCAACTGAAAATAGGTAAAATAAGATTACAGAGCAGTAGTAGCAGCAAATCGTATACACGCCTTGTTCGAAGAAAGACTAAGTACGAAGTTCATGGAAAGAGAAGTGGGCTGGAGTGAGTAGGTACTGAAAAAGATTAGGGCTTTGATCACAGTTCATCTTTAGACGTGGACTCCTCTTGGGCTGGCTCCTGGGCAGGTAGGTTTGCGGTCAGCTCGCTGAGTTGAGGCAGGTGTGTGCTCCAAAATGCCACACGGTCTTTGTACGGTCCTACCTTAGTCACCACACGGGGGGACCTGGATATGGACAGGTAAGCCTCCTCCTCCATGGTGAACTCTGGCCACTCTCCACCCAGGTCCTCTTGGATGGGGGCACTGGGATTTCTGTAACACACACACACACACACACACACACACACACACACACACACACACACACACACACATTGTTACTACTGTAACGTTTACATTAGACGGTGTGGCCATATATCCACGATGAGAGAGTTTAGATAGAATTCAAAATACATACACACACACACACCACACACACACACACACACACACACACACACACACACACACAGAGGCATGCACACACAACCGCACACACACTCGCACACACACATACACACACTTGCATACACACATCCGTGCACCAATACATGCCACACACACGCGCGCACATGCCCACACATGGGCACACACACACACACACACACACACACACACACACACACACACACACACACACACACACACACACACACACACACTCTACACTACACTACACACACACACTCACACACAGACACACACAGTGTTTCGTTCTTTCTACAGCCAACTCGGAAGACAGGGCAATGCTTCTTCGTCTTTACTCCTCGCTCCCTGATTCTTAACTGACTACAGTATATATACATTTCCCAGTGAACAGCAATCAGTTATTTAAACGAATATCATGCCGTACTGCTATCCGCACGCTGTTTACTGTCAACACACGTCACATCTCCCTTTCTTTAAGGAAACAAAATCAATAAATCATTTTCCCTATCTTTCAGTCCATACGAAATAAATGTGTTTCCTACCTTTATCACAGCATTAACTTAACAAACACTCATTCTCACGCACAGGGCCCAATCATTCATCCACCTCATTTTATCTCTGATCATTATACTATCCATCATCATCATGATGTCCATATTTCGCAATGCTTTCAATTTCATTCATATTTCAGGAAATCTGGCCTTTTGCTTTGTCTTCCAGATCTTGTTCTGTAAGGAGAACTAACTGGTTCGGGTTGTCCTGTCCTTGTTTGTTTGATAACTTCATCTGGCTCCTTGATGCTGGTTGTCTCAGACATTTTGATGACTGGTGACTGATCAGATGAGTTCTCACGGACAGACGATGCTGGCGTCCTGACATCTGTTCCAGTTTCAGTTTTCTTGTTGTCTTCCAGCATCTGTTTTGATGGAATGATGATTTGCTGTTGCTTGCCCGATGTGTCGCTTTCCTGATGTCTTCCAGAAATCATCCTTCTCTGGACAAGTCGTTGAGGGTTGATTGTCTGCTGAAGCTCCGTTTCTGTTGTGTCTCGTAGCTGACAACGATTCCTTCTGTACTGACGTCCGTCCTCTGTGCGAATGTTGTATGACTGGATGTTCACCTGTTGGTCTACCTTGGCGCTGATCCACTTTTTGGATCCTGGAGGTTGGAATTTCACAATCTGTCCCGGACTCAGTTCTGTCAGCTCTACTGCGCTTCTGTTGTAGTAGTGCGCTTGCTTCAGTTTCCTTTTCTCAAGTTCTTTCTTGATTGGTACAACTGTAGGTAGGAGTAATGTCTTTGACGTCGGCACTTGTGTTCGTGTTCTTCTGCCGAACAGTCTCTGAACATCTGCTTTGTCTTCTGGCACTGGGAGTTGTTGGACAGCGTCCAATTTCTTTGGGTCGGCTTTCAAGCCTTCTCTTGAGAAGATGTGTCCCAAATATGATATTTCTGTTCGTTTCATCTCAACCTTCTCATTGTTGAGTTTGATTCCAGTCTCTCGGCATCGTTGTAGCAAACGGTTCAGGTTGGTATCATGAACTTGTGTTCCTGCTTCGTCGGTTGGTCCTCTGCCAAAAACAAAGATGTCATCATGAACCGCCACCACGCCTGGCAGTCCTGCCAGAGCGATGTCAATCCTCCTCTGGAATTCTTCTGGGGCTGGTGAAATTCCAAAGGGCATTCGTTTCCATCGGTATTTGCCAAAAGGCGTCTCAAATGTTGTCAGGTAGCTGCTGTCTTCGTCCAGTTCAATGTGCCAAAACCCGTTTTTCGCGTCCAGGTGTGTGAAGTATTTTGCATCTTTGAGGTAGAGGCAGTACGTCATCAATGGTTGGCATGGGGTACTCGTTTCTCCTGAGGGCTTTGTTCAGTGGCTTAGGGTCGATGCACAGTCTGACTTTCCCATTGATCTTTGTTGTTACGACCAAACTGCTTATCCACTCCGTTGGCGTGTCTACTTTAGTGACCACGTCCAGTTTTTTCAACCTCTTCAGCTCGTCCTTCACTTTCTCTTGCACTGCTATCGGCCACTTTCTGCAAGGCATCTTCACTGGAGCAATACTGGGTTCTGTTTCTAGGTGTAATCTCCCTTCTAGTTTTCCTTCTCCTTCAAAGACATCGTTGTACTTTGTGAGCATATCTTTTGCATTTTCCTCCTCTTTCTGATTCGCGCTGATCGTTGCAATGTTCTCTTCATTGATCGTCAACAATTGCATGTGCTGTACAGCTTTCAGTCCCAGTACTGGCTTACAGTCCGTTTTGGTGATCGCGAAGTTGACTTTGTATTTCCTTCTGTTCTTGGGGTTTTTCACTGGCAGCACTATCTCCCCCACAGGCTTCATTTCTGTTCCGTTGAACATCACCAGCTTCTTCTTCGTCTCTTGCAGGTCAGACTTTCTTTCATCTCCTGTGACTTCTCTGTACAGGCTCTCAGACATCACGTTTGTTGTTGCACCTGTGTCAAGAAGAAATGTTACCGGCATCTCATTTATCAGCATTTTTGCTCGTATGTTTCTCTCCTTTTTTCTGGTTTTGTCTTCGATCCCCAGGATTTCATTATCGCTTTCAGTGTCGGTCTCTTTTTCGAAGTGCCGAACTCTTGCTTTCTTTTGATTTTTCTTGGGTGTTCTGCAGCATGAAGCAAAGTGATTATTTCCTCCACAAGCTTTGCATTTTCTTCCAAATGCTGGACATTTCTCTTTTGCTCTTGGGTGCTTTCCACCACAATATCCGCATTTCTCTCTGTACTCTGTTTTGTTTCCTTTGCTATACTGCTTTTCTGTCTTCTTTTCTTTGAAAGCTTGGACTTCCTGCTTGTCCTGCGTTTTTCTCATCATTTGGACGGTTTGATGTTGACTTGATTCATGCGCTCTGCACATATCAATACATGCAGTCAGTGTCAGCTGTCGTACTTCCAGTAATTTTGATCGCAGAGTCTCGTCATGTACACCCAGTACGATTTGATCTCTCAACAGTCTGTCTTCCAGTGTACCATAGTTACAGGTCTTGATCAGTCTCTGCAGTTCTGCTACAAACTGTTCGATAGATTCTCCTGCTGCTTGATGTCTGCAGTTGAATCTGAATGCTTCGTAAGTTTCATTGGTTGAACCCACACAGTATTCTTCGAATTTCTGCAGAACGGTGTCAATGTAATTTCTTTCAGCTTCATTAGCAAATGCCAATCCTTCATAGATGTCCATAGCATCCAGCCCGATACAAGAAAGAAAAACTGCTGTTCTGTATGTTGAGTCTTCCTCTGTCTGTGTTGTCACAATTTCATAGCTGTCCCAAAGCCTCTTGAATTTCCTCCAGCTGTTCTGCAGGTTTCCTCCATTCACATCAAGTTTAGGAGGCAAGGGAATCTTGGCATGTCGTCGACTGGCTTTTCTCTCTTCTTGTTCATCTTCCATGGTTGAACTTTAGTCTTCAATATTCTGGATTTTTGTTAGAGTTCGTAATCCCGATTCTGACACCATGTTTCGTTCTTTCTACAGCCAACTCGGAAGACAGGGCAATGCTTCTTCGTCTTTACTCCTCGCTCCCTGATTCTTAACTGACTACAGTATATATACATTTCCCAGTGAACAGCAATCAGTTATTATTTAAACGAATATCATGCCGTGCTGCTATCCGCACGCTGTTTACTGTCAACACACGTCACACACAGAGACACACACATACACACACACAGACGCACACACACTCTCTCTGTGTCTTCTTTTGTCTCTGTCTATCTGTCTGTTTTTGTCTGCCTGTCTCTGTCTCTCTCTGTCGCTTTGTCTCTGTCTCTCTCTCAGTACAATTATCCAGAAACATTTGCGGGCATATGTGTGTCTGTGTGCGTGCATGTGTGTGTGTGTGTGTGTGTGCGTGCATGTGAGTGTGTCTGTATGTGTGCACAAGCACGTGAGCTGTAAAGACAATCACAAAAAGACCATGTTTGCTCATGTAAGCCTTTGTGACGCGATGTCTTTTGAAATGACCTTAAAAGGCCCATGTCCTGAGAGGTCACACAGTTTTGTTTTGTTGTCATCAGCACTCTTTTAGACGATGGTTGTACTGATTTAACAGACAAGGTAATCAACGGTCTGTTGAGTGCATTCTTGAGGGACCTTTTCTGTGTAAGTAGAGATCATTCCTTTGACCCCCTCAGCCGATCTCTCAACTTGTTGCATTCTCGAGTTCATTCCCACCCAGAAAGAAAAACCAAAACAAAAAACAAAAACAAAAACAAAGCAAGAAAGCCCAGTAGCTCGCTGACCATCTTAACGTTTCAATCATTCTGGTGCTGTCAATGTTTCATAGTCCCTCGCTTTCTAACTCTCCCCGTCCGCCATCCCTCCCCACCCCCCACCCCACCCCCGCCCACCATCTCAAGACTTTCCCAGCACATAAGGAACTGCACAGGCTCAAGTAGTCTGCCAGATGATCGCTGCCAAAGTTGGGTGGAGCGCGTATGGAATCGTCCGAGTGGGGTGAATCTCTCTGGGCGAGCTTTACAACATCACATGGCAAGATCGAGCGTCCAACCTTCACGTTCTGTAAAAGTGTGGCTTGTTAAACATTGAGTGTCTAATCATCAGATGCCAGCTTCGTTGGACAGGGTTAGATATCCGTATACAGTATAGAAGAAAACAACGTCCCAAAGATGCTCCTGTAAAGAGATCTGAAGTAAGAACACTTTTTTTCAGTTTCAGTGTCTCAAGATGACGTCTCTTGAACAAACCTCAGACCTGAAACCTCCGTTGGAGTACTCACCCAGTTTTAGCGAATGAGGTCCACATCTTGACAACCATGTCGGACAGAGGCTGCTCCTCTTCCGTGACCGAGGACTTGTTAAACATGGTAAAGGCCGAGTCTTCAGGCATCTCCCGTTCTGTGTCGAACATCATGAACAGTTCATCAGCATGGTGTGCACCAGGCATGGGCCCCTGGTCGTTGAAGGCGAAGTCGTGGTCCACCACGTACAGGTAGCGGGCAGCGGTGTGTGGGGAGCTGGCCAGGTAACGTGTCCACTCTATGATGGGCACGTTCATCAGACAGTCCCCGTACATGTCCGTCAAAGGGTACAGCGTCTCTGACACGTTGCTGCCCGCCTGGGCTCCCAAGTAGAAGAACTCTGCAGCCTGTCAGACCAACAGACCGATAAGTAAACTGTCTAGAACAGACCAACAAGTAAACTGGACTCTGTCAAGGATTTAGACCTCAGAACCTGATCAGCTCACGAGTTTATGTGCAGGCTTAAACTAAGGTTTGGGCCATGATCATTTTGGATCTTCTTCATCACATGGCACCGGTGGCGTTGGTGCATATGGAATTCATTCTGAGTGCGGAGGCGTCATCTTGAGAAACTGGAACTGAAACTGAAACTGTCAGGATTGGATCTAGGAAAAAGGGAGAGCAAGGGTTACACACAGGATCGTGAAGCAGACTCCCTCCCCCCCCCCCTCACCCCGTTGAGGATCAGGGAGCTGAAGCTTTCTGCAATTTGAAAGCAAGAGAAAAAGAAAAAGGAAAAAGGCCTTACATGAAAACTTTTCTTTTCATCGTAGAAGAAGAAAAGAAGAAGAAGAAGAAGAAATTTTGATATCCAGAACAACCAGATAGCCCCGCTTCCACCAAAGACTTCTGGGCAAGCTTTACAACCGTCATGTTGTATAAAAGTGTGGCTTGTTAAACATTGAGTGTCTAATCATCAGATGCCAGCTTCGTTGGACAGGATTAGATATCCGTATACAGTATAGAAGAAAACGGCGTCCCAAAGATGCTCCTGTAAGAGATCTGAAGTAAGTACACTTTCAGTTTCTCAAGATGACGTCTCCGCGCTCGGAACGATTTCCATATGCACTAATGTCAGAGGTGCCAGTGTAATGGTGATCATGGCACAAACCTTAAGCCTGCACATAAATCCATGCGCTGCACTTTTAACAACATGACGGTTGTAAAGCTTGCCCAGAAGTCTTTGGTGGAAGCGGGCTATCTGGTTGTTCTGGATATCAAAATTTCTTGTTCTTCTTGTTCTTCTTGTTCCTGTTCTTGTTCTTCATTTCTTCTTCTTCTTCTTCTTCTACGATGAAAAGAAAAGTTTTCATGTAAGGCCTTTTCCATGCGCTGGCCAGGTCCTGAGGCCCTACGTAGACTATGTTTTTACCTAGTCTGCATTTTATATTGGTATTTTATCAGCCTACCACTGGAATAATCTTTGTTACATGTAAATGACATGGGTATCTATGTATCTTACCTTAAAAAAGGCTTTAAGAACACTATGACCATAGAATACCACTAAAGCGAAACAAAGATAAACTGAAGGTCAACCTCATCAACAGTAGCATCAACACCGCCAACTAGGGAAGACATGGCCCGCTACAGAGTGACAACAATGCACTCAGGACACATTTATACTCGAACAACATTTGACAGCTGCCATTCGACAGAAGAAGAACCGGCGGAAGAAGAATCCAGGGCCGCAGGACTCTTTCCCATGCAGTGTCTGTAGAACAACATGTACCTGAAGGATCAGTCTTCCATCCCACTTGCAGACTCACACCAGGCGCTGACGACCAGTGAGTCTACTCATCCGTCGGATCGATGGGACAAATCCATCCTGTTATCAAAGACCTGGACTGGACTGAACACTGATTTTAAACCTTCATGCCTCAGGAAAATTGATTTCATTGTCATCCGCTCTAGTTTGGAAAATGCGGATGAGAGTGTGTCTGTACGTATAACTTGGCGTGTCAATGAAGAGAGAGGTTGGGGGGGGGGACAGAGAGAGAGGGGGAAGGACAGAGAAAGAGAGAGACAGAAAGACAGGAGACAGACAGAGAAGAGAGAGAGAGGGAGAGAGAGAGGAGAGGGAAGGAGAGAGAGAGGGAAGGAGAGGAGACAGAGAGAGAGAGAGAGAGAGAGAGAAAGGAAGAGAAAGAGATAGAGAAACGAAAAGAGATACAGAGAGAGAGAGGGGGGGAGAGAGATAGAGGGAGAGAGAAAGAGAAAGAGGACAGAGAGAGAGAGAGAAGAAAAGAGATAGAGAGCCAGACAGAGACAGAGAGATAGAGACAGAGACAGGGACAGACAGAAACAAAGTCAGAGAGAGAAAGAGAGAGAGAGAGAGGAAGAGGAAAAAAGAGAGAGAAACGAAGAGATACAGAGAGAGAGGGGGAGAGAGAGATAGAGGGAGAAAGAGAGAGAGATAGAGAAGAAGAAGAAGAAAAGAAAATAGAGATCCAAACAGAGACAGAGAGACAGAGACAGAGTCAGAGAGAGAAAGAGAGAGAGGGAGGAGAGAGATACAGACAGACTTACTGACTGATTGCCAGACAGACAGACAGACAGACAGACAAATAGACAGACAGACAGACACAGACACAGACACAACACACAGACAGAGAGAGAAAAGAAAGCCAATCGTGATATGAACTTGCCTTCGTTAAAACAGGGTTGCTTTTCATCCCAGACAACATGAAGCAGATGTTCAGGACATCCGCAAAGAACTGCGAAGTGTACAGAGTCTCCATAGGCAAGTTGGCAGAGGCCAGAAAATAGTACACCACAGCTCCTTCCCTGTTGTTGAAGCCAACCATCATGTCCACATCTCCCACGCCGACCTTCGCCATGAAGTCTTCATCCTTGGCCAGTTTGTTCAGGTCATCAGGGACGAACTCGCCTGAGTTAAAACAATGGGAAGGACTGGCTGGAATTTTCTCATCGGCAATACTTTCTTATTATAACTTCTTATTCACTTCTGTAGTGACCTACTTAACTCTGATGGTTACAGCGCCGTTTTACATCTCTGTCTGTTTGTGTGTGTGTCTCTCTCTGTCTGTTTCTGTCTGTTTGTGTGTCTGATGTCTCTTTGTCTGTCTGTCTGTCTGATGTTTGTTTTTCTGTCTGTCTGTCTGTCTCTCTCTCTGATACTTTGTTGAGCAGCAAAAAAGAAAAAAAAATGTATTGATATGGAGTCATAAAGTGTTTATTAAACATTTTTCTCCCGATTAGGGAAATGTCACTGTTTTCACCCCTAAGTTTCGTATATTTGTTCAATTTTTCTTTTGTCTTGTGAGTGCGCTTGACAAAGACCAGTTGGCCGAATATTTTGCGCCTGTGTTGTTTCGTTGATTTAATACTCTTTCTCGGTCTCTCTGAGTGTGTTTCTGGTTCCACAGAACTGATGGTCAGTACAAAGCAAGCCGGCAGGTCTAATGAAGTAAAGTGCCATGTAATATGAAGGTCTCCTTCATACCGTCTATACCAGACCTTCCTTGGTAGACCACCAACTTTAATCTTTTGACTCTCGTACCCTACCAACCGACTGCAAAAACTTAACCCTTTGGCTTCCTCACCTGCAGGAAGTTGGTGGATAGGGTGAGGGAGCCAAAGGGTTAAGGTTTTGCTTGCAGGAAGCTGCTGGATAGGGTGAGGGAGCCAAAGGGTTAAGTTTTTGTTTCGCTAGCATGGTTGACAATGAAGAATGCTGGTTGACAGGATGCAAGAGTCAAAGAGTTAAGTGTTTCGTGCATGTTTGTCGAATCAACTGATGGCGTTGCACTCTGGTCCAGCAGATGACAAAATCGCTTAATTCTTTGCTGATGAATATGAGAGAGGATTAGTGCTAGTCCCATGATTTCTCTGATCTCAGTGTTCCTGATCATGTCATGCCTGACCTTGTTGACAGCCCCTCTACAGCATTGCATCTCACAGACGGTAATTTTTGTGTTCCAGGGGTTTGATCCTTTTTTCGTGTTTTGGTCGTCTTGAAAGAGGCAGACACAAGAAGATCACTAATAAAGAAGATTAAGAAAAGACAAGCAACATTCATAGACCATTTTATGAGGAAAGGGGAATTAGAGATCCTGTTCACAACAGGAAAACTGGAGGGAAAGAGAACACCAGGTAGACCTAGGGAGAAAGTACTCGACGGACGTGCAGGGTGGCTGAAGACAGAGAGGATGGGTGATGTGCTTGCAGCAACAGGGGATAGGTTCGTGTGGAGGAGAATGATTGCCAACGCTATACGGCAGGGCACATGATGATGATGATGATGATGATGATGATGATGATGATGATGATGATGAGGGGTTTGGTCAGGTCCAGGTCAAGCACTGGTGTATCAAGGGTTGAGATTTGAGATTTGGAGCTGAGTTTGTTCAAGATGGGGTCATCGCACTCAGACAATTCCGTATGCGCTTTACCCAAATCTGCCAGCAATTATCTGGCAGACTCCCTAAACCCACACAAAACTTGTGCACTGGCAAGGTCTTGAAATGGGGGGTGGGGGTTGGGAGAGAGAAAGGACTAATCACTAAGCTGACACCACCAGAACGATGGAATTATGAAAACTGGCAACGAACAGTCCACTTTTTAACCCTTTGGCTCCTGCATTCTGTCCACCAACATTCTGCATTGTCAACCATGCTAGCAAAGCAAAAACTTAACCCTTTGACTCCCTCATCCCATTCACCAGCTTCCATCAGGACGCTGATGGATAGGATGAGGGAGTCAAAGGGTAAGTTTTTGCAGTTGTGTAGGATGTAGGAGTCAAAAGGTTAATGTTGTGGACTGGCGTTCAATTGGAGATATCACATCTCAGCCCAGTGTATTGGGGTGGGGATCAGAAAAGGAATGGATGAGCTTGGCTTTTGTTTCAAAGTCAGTCAAGTTGTTGGGGTAGTTCAGGAATTGGGCAAGTAGTAACACTCTTTGCTTACTGGATTCTGATTTTGATCTCTGAATGTTCCATCTTCTGTGAAAATGCTGTTGAGATATTGGAATTCACCCACTTGTTTGAGTTTAGTGTCGTTGACGATGATACTAAGGTCGCCAATCAGTAGCCATGGTGTAGTGGTTAACGTAGCGGACTACCGACCGGAAGGTTGTGGGTTCGAATTCCCATCAGTCCCTACAAAATTATATCATTGTGGGATTTTTCGGCTCTAACCGGCTCCTACCCAGAGTTGGACGTGTTATGCGCTCATTGGGAAAACTGGGATCACACAGTAGAGTCTCATCCACTTCACGGATGCGTCATTGTGAGTGTTGCTCAAATCTTCTGACCAGCACCGCAGGTGTCTGTATCTCTCGGGCCTGGTTGACGCCAGGATATATTATGATAGTAAGCGTAGAGCACAGGCCTGTCACGCAGTCTCAATCCTAAATCGAACTTCATAACATCACGATTATCATCCTCATTGACATCACATCATCGGATTGTAAAAAAACACAAAAAACTGCCAGCTTCAGTGGCCATTAAGGTGGCGTAGGAATGGGACGAAAAAAAAAAGTGAGCACAAAGGTAACCCCACTGAATGCGACGATCCTAAAAAAAAGAAGAAAAACCCCAAAAAACAAAGGTTGCCAACCAACCAACTAAACTGAGTATGCATGCTTCCCACCAGTTCTTGGATATCAAAAAAATTAAAACCATGGGACGCTGACGCAAACACTGTTGATTGTTTCGGGGGCCCAGTAGTAGTTTGAATAGGAATTAGAAAACGACACTCATATTTTTAATTCTTAAAACGTATTTTATATAACCGACCACCCCAACCAACCGACCAGTCAACTAATTAACAGGCAAACTATACAATTAACAAACACACTCACCATCTATTCTTGGATAGCAAGCGTTGTTGCCAGGAGCTGTGGCTGCTACCTCTAAGGACTTATTAAACAGTTCAGCCACAGGTTGCTGTTTCAGACACTCAAGAATTTGTCTGTTGTCATCACCTTGGCATTCCAGCGCAGCAGCAAGATCTTTGAAAACTTGTTTCTCATCAAACATATCAGAGAGATGTACAATGTCTTGAGGCGTTCCACTCTGTAAGATGGCTCTCTTGAACAGCCCACGAGACTCAGGGCTGAAGGTCTGAAAGCCCACGCTCATGCTTCCTGCTGACTCTCCAAAGATGGTAACCATATCCGGGTCACCGCCGAAAGCCCGGATGTTGCGCTGGACCCATTTCAGGGCCAGGTTTTGATCCCAGAGCCCCAGGTTCCCTGGTAGAACATCGTCACCGGAAGTGAGGAAGCCCAGAACACCCAGGCGATACTGGATGGCCACCACAATCACATCACCATCCACAACCAGTCTGGAAGATCTGAAATCATATACGTACGTGCAAGCCAAAACACATGATACAATACAGTGATGGTCTATCCTTCGATCAGATGGATGCGAGTAGGCATCGCCTGTTCACCTGTCGGCGACATCATTCTTGATGGTAGTCGCTGATATGATGCATGCCCCGACAGCTGTCTCCATCCCCTTCTGTCTACAGTCCTTCTGTAGATTTCATCTTTCGGCAACTTCGTCCACTTGGCTATGTTCTCTATATAGGAAGTCGGCGGTCTTCCTTGTCGTCTCTTGCCCTTCATTTTGCCCTGGGCCACAGTCTTCATTACATGGCAGCTCTGCTGTCTTATAGCATTTCAAAGTATTTCCTTTTCCTTTTCCTTACCAGGCCTTAAAGTTCAGGTTGTGCGTTCAGTTCTTCCAGAATACTTTGGTTTGTTCGTCTTTCAGTCCAGCGTATTCTTATGAGTCTTCTGTAGAACCATATTTCTGCACTTTTGAATCTGTTTTTATCTGCAGATTTAAGAGTCCATCCTTCATTTCCATATAACACAACGGGCCAAATTTCCTAAATATTTGTCTTTCCAAATGTTAGTAAGATGGACCATTCTTTGTTTGGCTTGGGTAATTCTTGCTTTGATGTCATTGCTACATGTGGCATCAGCTGACTTGTATGACCCAAAGTATTTGAAGTGTTGTACAACTTCGAGGTATACAGTAGGCATACAGGTCCTTTATCCTCTGGAGTGGGTGTTCATGTGGGATACAATACCAATCCTGGAGACATGTTTTTCCACAGGCACTGCATGGGAAGGAGTCCTGGGGCCTTGGGTTCTGCTTCCGCCTGTCCCTGTTCTGCTGAATAGCAGCTGTTGTGTGCTGTTCGAATGTGACTGTGCCCTATGCGCACTGCTGTCACCGGCTTACTCTGTTGTATATATTCAGTTTCAGTTTCTCAAGATGACGTCTCCGCGCTCGGAACGAATTCCATATGCACTAACGTCACAGGTACCACGTGTATGGTGACCGTGGCACTTGCCTTAAGCCTGCACATAAATCCATGAACTGGCCAGGTCCTGAGGCCCTACCTAGACAATGTGTTACCTAGTTTACATTTGATACTGGTATTCTATAAGCCTACCACTGGAATAATCTTGGTTACATGTAAATGACATGTGTATGTGTGTATCTTACTTTCAAAAAAGGAACATATATATAAAGTAAATAAATAAATCATTAAAGGTCTGGATCACAACAAAACTAGCTATTCTGTATGAACTCGTCTACAGGCTCTATGTTGTAGGTATTGTCTTCCCAGTACAAACTGCGGACGCCACAGCTCATAAGCTTGACAGTCAGAGAACAGTTGTATCACTCTGGTGTTCTTCCCTGACCGCGGTATTTTTTTTCAGTTCTTTGCATAAAGTGTCTTGTTGTTTAAATGCCTCGATTTTATAACAACAACAACAACAACAACACACAACAACAACAGTAATAATAATAATAATAATAATAATAATAATAATAATGATAATAACGATATTGATAATGATAATAATAATAACAGTACCAGTGATAATGACGACGACGACGATGATGATGATGATGATGATTACAGAAATTATATGGCGCTAATTCCTGGTAGTTCAAATCAAAGCACACTCAGCACCAGACATACACATTGCGATCAACGGAGACTACATATAATATACAATAAAAAAAAAAAAAAAAAAAAAAAAGACCTAAACAAACTGATGGAAAGACGTTGTTGTAGAATTCATTGTAGGGAAAATTGTCGGGAAAAGAGGTGTGTGTGTGTGTGTGTGGGGGGGGGGGGGGGTCAACTGGATTTAAAAGTGAAAGGGGTAGTTGTTAGGCGAAGAGAGAGTGGAAGTCTATTCCAGGCTGATGGTCCTGAAACAGCAAAAGAACACTGGCCAACACTTGATAGTTTAAATCAAGGGACTTAAAGGAAAAGAGTGTCCGAAGCTGAGCGCAAGGTGAGAGCTGGCGCATAAACATTGATGTTGTCACAAAGATGTGATGGTGCAACTTGATGAATAAATTTGTAGCACAAGGTATCCGGCTTATATTCAATTCAAGTTAAAAGAGGGAACCAATCAGGGTTCATACAGATTTCCAGACAAAAAATTTAAGGACTTTTTAAGGACTTTTGAAGCACTTTTTTTAAAATGCCTTCACACGAACGAAAGCTGTAATGACTTGTCACTACTTTTAAAGTCCACAGTAGTTCAGCTTTCATTGCCTCTGTTTTAGTATGGCTCAGGCTGTTCACTGACATCTGAGTTTGAGCAGAACAGTTGGTTGATGAACTGCAGGATGACGAACTGCTAGAAGTGATGGGATCGCTCGTTGAAGATTTTTTTGCAAAAAAATTCGAAAGACGAACTGCAGGATTTGAAGCCTTCATCAGGTCGCAGTGTTTTTTCCCTTTTCCATGGGTATTTGCAGCCGATTCTCCCATTGAACGAATGTCTATGGTCTTCTTACAAATGCGGCAAAAGGCCTTGCATCTGTCTCCACTTGGGTCTGCCTGCAGCCATTCTTTGTATTCGTCTTTTTCCAGCCAAACCACGTTAAACAAACACTTCGCCGGCATGTTGATTTCTCAATTTCAAAATGGTGGAACATTCTTTCACGTACGCGCATGCACCATGAAGGCCCGTAACTCTGGTGTTTTGACCTATAGCAGTCGACGTATCGGTGAGATCGTCGATCTTAACTCCGACTTAGACTTTCTCTTTTTCAATTTCAACCTTTTTTTTTTACAAACTCAAGATTTTACACAGACTTTATCAAAAATCATAGACAGTGACAAAACTTAAGGACTTTTTAAAGACCTTTCAGCAAAAGCCTGATTTTTAAGGACTTTTAAGGCCTTAAAAAGCATACCCTCAAAATCAAGGACTTTTAAGGACTGTGCGAACCCTGCCAGTGCAGAGAGTAAGGAAGAGGACTGACATGATCAATTTTTTTTCTTTCTGAGATCAAGACGAGCAGCTGGGTTTCGTATGCGTTTTAGACAGAGGGCAGAAGAAACTGGTAGGCCAGAAAGGACAGCGTTACAATAATTAAGATGAGGCAAAATGAGAGTTGTTACAAGCTTGCATGTAGCCAAGCATTATCGAATGAACCGACCAAGCTGAGATAAGTGGTTAGAGCAATCCCATCTATCGTCATATTCATCAGCAGATAATTGTTAAAATTGTTAAAAAAATATTTGATCATCTCATCAGAACTCAACTCCACCAGCCGGCTAAACAAATGTGAATCTAAATCCAGAGGCAGACCAAGGACGGTCTAGCTCGACAGTGTGAAGGACACCTTGACACAACACAGCACTTCTCGTCTTCAGGCTTTCCAGCTTGTTTCAGTTTTAGTTTCTCAAGATGAAGTCTTCGTGCTCGGAACGAATTCCATAAGCACTAACGTCACAGGTGCCATGCGTATAGTGATATGGCACAAGCCTTAAGCCTGCACATAAACCCATGAGTTGGCCAGGTCCTGAGGCCTTACTTAGACTATGTTTTACCTGGTCTATATTTTATACTGGTATTTTATCAGTCTTCCACTGGAATAATCTTGGTTACATGCAAATGCCATGCGTGTGTGTGTGTATCTTACCTTAAAAAAACAAACAAAAAAACAAAACCAAAACCAAAAACGAACATACATTTACAATGAATAGGTAAATAAATAATTAAAGGTCACAACACAACTAGCTATTCTGTATAAACTCGTTTCACAAGACACACCCTCCTCCCAGTCAACGCCCAAATGCTCAGCTGTCTATAAACTAGGTGAAGACAATTACCGTTAGCGGTTTCTTCGCACGAAATCCAAGGGGGTACAAATAGACAGATGAAAGAATCAAAACGGCTTTTCAGGATTGTTGTTTCTGGACGCCAACTGGAGAGAAGACCTGAGATATACAGAGAGGCAGGAGGGATAGAATTAATAAAGAGAGGGGGGAGGAGAGAGAGAAAGAAAGAAAGAAAGAAAGAAAGAGAGAGAGAGAGAGAGAGACAGACAGACAGACAGAGAAACACACACACGCACACACACACACAGAACGAGAGAGAGACAGAGACAGAGAGACAGACATAGAGACAGAGAGAGGGGAACAGAGAGACAGAGACAGAGAGAGGGGAACAGAGAGACAGAGAGAGAGGGGGGGGGGGAGAAGAGAGACAGAGACAGAGAGAGAGACAGAGAGACAGATAGAGATACAGAGAGAGAGAGGGCGGGAGAGAGAGGGCGGGAGAGAGAGACAAACAGTGAAACAGGAGAGAGAGAGAGAAACAGAGAGAGAGAGAGAGAGAGAGAGAGAGAGAGAGAGGGAGGAGAAACAGACAGAGAGCCAGGCAGACAGACAGACAGACAGACAGATTGACAGACAGACATAGAGAGCTACATCCAATTCTTATTTTGTTTTGTATTGTTGCGCCATCTTCTTCACCACTCCTATATCACTTTACCTCCTACTCTCCTCACTGTGGCTGCCCAACACACCTCCAAACCCACCCAAACTGAGATCACCATAAAGTGACACATGTAGGGCAACAGACTCGGGAACAAATTTTCACAAACGTTCATTATCATCATGTGCCCTGCCACATGGCGTTAGCGATCATGGCCCTCCATATGTACCCTGCAAGTCCGTCCAATATTTTCTGCCTGAGTCTACCTGGTGCTCTCTTTCCCTCCAGCTTTCCTGTTGTGACCAGGTGCTCTTATTCCCCCTACCTCATGAACTGGCCTGTAAATGTTGCTTGTCTTTCCCTGATCTTCCTTGTCAATGATCTGCTTGTGTCTGCCTCCATCAAGACTGTCTTGTTTGTTTTCTTTGTTGTCCATGGAACTCAACATTCTTCTCAGAAACCACATCTCGGCTGCATCAATCTTGCTCTGGCTTTTCGTGTTTACTGTCCACGCCTCACAACTGTATAACATTATCGTTTCTATATAACATTCAAGAACTCTCTTCCTGATATTAGTTGATAGGCATTTGTTGGTAAGAATGCTTTGCATTTTCTTGAACACTGTTTTGGCTTGGCCGGTTCTGTTGGCTATTTCTAATGTGCGTCTGCCGTCTGGTGAGATGATCGTTCCCAGATATTCAAACTTATCAACCTGCCTCAAGGTTGTGCCGTTTGCTGTTATTTTGTTTGAGGGGATTTCATGTTTTTAACAGATTACCGCGACTTTAGTCTTCTTGCTGTTGAACTCCAACCCCTTACCTTTGCTTTCTATTTCTATTATATTCACAAGGTTTTGTACGTCCCTTTCATTTTCTGCAATGAGCACGGTGTGATCTGCGTATCGAATGTTGTTTATCATTTCTCCTCCAAGCTTTAATCCAGGGTATTCTTCTAGGTTTCTCATGATGTTTTCGCTGTAAAGTGAAAACAGATCTGATGACAAAACACAACCTTGCCTGACTCCTCTTTTGATATTTTGGAAAGAGTTTATATCATTTTCTATTCACAAACATTACGACAATAAAACAAAATACTCGGAATATCACCTAGCATTAGACATTTCAGGATTCCAAATACAGAGGATGTTTAACCCTTTGACTCCCGCACCCTGTCCATCAGCATCCTGCATTGGCAACCTAGCTAACAAAGCAAAACCATAACCCTTTGACTCCCTGATCCTATCCATCAGTTTCTTGCAGGAAGCTGGTGGTTAGGATGAGGGAGTCAAAGGATTAAGTTTATTCAGTTGATGGACAGAATGAGGGAGCAAAGGGTTAAAAGCATTGGATTTTACCTGTAGAAATAGGCGTCCCCCAAAGCGAATCCCCCTCCATGGATGAAGACCATGACAGCACGGGGACTGGTGTTGCCATCAGCACCAACAGGGTGTAGACATCCAGCTTCAGACAGTCCTCGCTCTTTTCTCTGGCGGCGCCCACAAGAATTGGCAGCTGTGGCAAACACCATCATCAACCACTTGTAGCCCAGCATGGAAAACCCAGGCTAAAGTGCAGCAGTTCTCTCACACTGAACGAAGCAGCAAAGAAGTTCAGTCTTTTTCTCCTAATTTTTGTATTTGAAGTTTGGTTGTGATTCTTACGCTTGGCCGAAATTTTTCGCCTGTTTTGTCTGGTTGTATTAAATACGTGTTCTGATTCTTTTTTCATGTTTTTTTTTCTCTGGTTCCTGTTTGCTTGAACGCGGGCAGTCAGACTTGTTTGGGATTTCGTACTTAACACTTCTCTCATTTTTTTTTTTTTTTTTTTTTTTTTTTAGTTCAGAATTCATATTAATGAAATTTTGAAGTTTATAAATTAACAAAGAAAAAAAGAAACAGAAAGAAACCAACCAACCAACCAGCCAGCCAACCAACCAGCCAACCAACCAACCAACCAACCAACCAACCAACCAACCAACCAACACCACCAACCAACCATCCAACCAATCAACCAACCAACCATCAACCAACCAACCAACCAACCAACCAAACCAAACAACCAACCAACCAAACCAACCAACCAAACCAAACCAACAAAGACGAAAACGAACAACCATGACCAAAACCAAACCAAACCAAAACCAAACCAAAAAAAATATTCTTCAAACTTCAAAGTTTATAGATTAACATGGAAGAACAAACAAACAAACAAACCCCCAAAGAAGAAGAAGAACAACAACAAATCAAAACGCAAATCAAACCAAAGCAAAACAAAAACCAAACCAACCAACCAAGCAAACAAAAGCCCAGAATAGATTTCTCTATTACAGTTTATTTTAGACGCTTTTGAACTTTGTAAGCGTATTTTTGTCAAGGGAAGTAATACACTCCTAAGGTTTTGAAAAAAGGAATTGCTTTCATTGCAACATCATCATAAACCATTTATTATGAGGACAGTTGAACTGGGCTACATATCTATGGCAACACCATCATAATCCTTTAATTGTCAACATAAACACTATATCTGTGGCAACGTGATGATATACCATTTATTGTCAGGTTAACATAAAAGTTGTAGTTGGCTACAGCTGTGGCAAGATCACCATTAACCCTTTGACTCCCGCAGCCTGTCCACCAAACATCCTGCATTGACACCACGCTAGCAAAGCAAAAACTTAACCTTTTGATTCCCTCACCCTATCCAACAGCTTCCGGTCGGAAGCTGTTGGATAGGGTGAGGGAATCAAAAGGTTAAGTTTTTACAGAAGGTGGAAAGGGTGCAGGAGTCAAAGGGTTAAACATGATGTCAGATCTGCTAGCCAAAGAAACAGAGAAGGAGGAGGGGAGAGAGAGAAAAAAGTGTGTGAGTGTGTTGATGTCACTCTTCAGTAATTCTGTCACAGGACTGAAGCTGATGGTTATTGAATTTTTTTGATTTTCTTCTTCTGTTTCTTTAAGTGGCCCATTAGCTCAGTTGTTGGAAAGCCATGATCATAACGCAAGGGCTGTGGGTTCAATTCTGTGATAGGTTACGTTTTGTTCACTATGGACACAGGATCTGATATCCCGAGTTTAATTCCATCAGGCAACATTAAAACAAACAAACAACAACAAAACAAACAAAACCAAACAAACCAAACAAAACAAAAACAAACAACAAACAAAACAACAACAACAAAACAAAACAAAACCAACAAAACCAACAACCAACCAAACAAACCAAAACCAACCAACAACAACCAACCAACCACAACACAACCAACCAAACCAACCAACCAACCAACCAACCAACCAACCAACCAACCAACCAACAACCAACCAACCAACCACACCAACCAACCAACCATCTACCAACCAACCAACCAACCAACCAACCAACCAACCAACCAACACAACCAACCAACCAACCAACCAACCAACCAACACCAACCAACCAACCAACCAACCAACCAACCAACCAACCAACCAACCAACCAACCACCAACCAACATACTCAAACCATGGCCTGTTCGTTGCCCATCTCAATGTTTCCACCATCGTGGTGGTGTCAGCGTAATGTGTCAGTGGTCTCTTTCCCCTAACTACTCCCCAAACTCATCTCAAGTCTTTTTTTTTCAGCGCACAGAGTTTTGCACAGGCTCAGGGAGTCTCCCAGATTATTGCTGGCATAATTGGGTGAAGCGCATATGGAATTGTCGGAGTGCCATGGATCCCCCTTGAACAAACTCCAACGTCACTTGAAACTCGTGTCCTTAAAGCCATGACGTCTATGAAGGACACTTGATGTTGATGTCCTTAAAGCCATAACATCTATGAAGGACACTTGATGTTGATGTCCTTAAATCCATGACATCTATGAAGGACACGTGTAGTTGGTGTCCTTAAAGCCATGATATCTAGGAAGGACAATTGTAGTTGGTGTCCTTAAAGCCATGATATCTAGGAAGGACAATTGTAGTTGGTGTCCTTAAAGCCATGACATCTATGAAGGACACGTGTAGTTGGTGTCCTTGTTATTGGTGTCCTTAAAGCCATTACATCTATGAAGGACACTTGAAGTTGGTATCCTTAACCCTTTGACCCCCCACCCTGTCCATCAGCATCCTATATTTTCAACCATGGTGGCTCAGCAAGCTGGTGGATAGGGTGCGGGAGTCAAAGGGCTGAAGACACAACATCTATGAAAGACACTTGAAATTGGTGTCCTTAAATCCACGATATCTATGAAGGACACTTACGTTGGTGCTCTTAAATCCTAGACATCTATGAAGGACACTTAAAAATGGTGTCTTTAAAGCCCATGATATCTATGAAGGACACGTGTACCTACCTACGGACATGGAAATATATGCTTAAGAAACATGCTACATAGAACTCTTGAGAAAATATGCAGGTATGGCCATGTAACAAGATCCAGTGGTCTTACTAAATCAGTCCTCCAGGGAACTGTTGACAGAGGAAGACCAAGGAGACAATAGGAAAAAATGGGCTGACAACATTGCTGAATGGACAGAATAAAGATTTTCAGAGACCCAGGCTTTGGCACACAACTGTCAGAGCAGGAAGAACCTGAGACCAGTTCTTTAGTGCTGCGCCCCATTGACTCTTTGTTGAGTTAAGGGAGAAGGTACAAGATATAAATAAAACTTCAAGACCTTGCCAGAGCGTAGGGGGTATGTTTATGTATAGGGCTTATGCCATGATCATTCTGGATCTTTTGAATCTTATCTACCACAGGGCATCTATGGCGTCAGTGAAAATGGAATTCATTCCGAGCGTGAAGACGACATCTTGAGAAACTGGAAATGAAACCGAAAATGAAACTGAAACGGACATGCAGTCATGATTTAAATGGCGCATGTACACCTCAGTTCAAATTACTTATAGCCCAGCCGACTACTAGAGCCATATCAGGGACAAAAACCACGTCAAAAAAACATGTATACCTACCTGTGGACACGGAGTCATGATCTGATCGGCCACAAACACCTCTCCTTTCCCAAAACCAGGGTGGGGCTGTGGCTTCTCAAACCTGAGGTCCCCAACAGGAGGGAGGGCGAAGGGAATGGCCAGGTAGGCGTTCATCTTCCTCCCCCCGTCCCCCTCCATACTGACACCCTGGACAGTGGCCCAAGGGGCCTGGATGGTGGGCGCTGACCTCACAGTCTGTACCATGGTCAGCACCAGGAGAAGGCTGGACACACACCGCCACATCTTCACTGTCTGCAACACACATAGATATGAACCATTGAGCTATATGCACACGCTTTGACATGAACATACACTGTTAATTCGATACACCTTTGCTGGATACTACATCTTTTACATTTACTGTTATTTTTGTTTAAAGCCCAGCCGACTGCGTACTGTCATATCAGGGCTATAACTGTTAAAAAAACATGCACAATACTTCAACAGGAAAAAAAAGGGGAAAAGAAAAGTAAGTACATATATCAATGCATTCACACACATATTCTAAGGAAATGCCCCTGGCGTTCACCACTCCGTCCACTTTATTGCACAGGAGATTATAAAAAGCATACCTGAATTCAAATCTGAATTCCCCGAGCCTGCGCAAAACCATATGCGTTGGCAATGTCTTAAAGTGGGGGAAGGGGGACAGGGACCAAACGAAGCTCAAAGCCGACACCACCAGGCTGATGGAAACGTTAATGATGGGCAGAATACAGGCCAATTTTTTTTAATGTTGCAGGCTGGAATTCAAAATATTTTATTGTTACTGTTAATGTTATTTTTGTTTAAAGCCCAGCCGACTGCATAGAGCCATATCAAGATTATAACTATTTCAACAATACTTCAACAGGAAAAAAAAGGACAAGAAAAGAAAATTTAAATACACATATCAATTCATTCGCCCACATAATCCAGGGAAATGCCCCTGGTTTGACCACTCCGTCCAATTTACCGCACAGGTGATTTAAAAACAAACCTGAATACAAATTTAAACATAACTAAGGACACCAAAACATGTATAAAAACAGGTATAAATTACCGAAAATTGCTTCCGCATATCTCACTTCCCTAGAGCCAAAAATGCACTTAATACATGTATCCAGTTACCAACCCTACGAAAAAGTAAGTAAGACTTTATCGAACACATACAGGTGAATGGACCAGTAAGGCAGAAAATGATAAAAAGAAATGACAGAAAGCAAAGGAATAAGGCAGAAACAGAGAGAGTGACAGAAAAGAGGAAATTTCTAGCAAAGAATTTCCAGAAGGTGGGGATACTATTTATAATGAAAGAGCCCCCGGCATCAGCATGGGGATGAAGGATAACAGATCCGAGTCTACGGCGATGTCAAAAGAAGGAATTTGCCCGCGATACTTCAGAGTGCTGAACTAGGAAATTGTGGAGGTACCACACAATAGCATTTAGAAGAATACCATACAAAACTGACGTGGACTTTGCACACCTTTCAAAACCAAATGGCTGCCATAT
>JAPXFY010000012.1:18500698-18510698 GCA_030674185.1 Monoplex corrugatus
CATCATCATCATCTCTATCATCATCATCTCTATCATCATCATCGTAGTCGTCATCACCACCCCCACCATCATTGTCATCATCATCATCATGTGCCTTGCCACATGGTGTTGGCGGTCATGGCCCTCTGTACGAATCTATTGTTTTGTCGCTGCAGGTTCATCTCCCTCCCTCTCTGTCTTCATTACACTCCGCAGATATGTCCAGTATCTTTTCCCTGGATCTACCTGGTACTCTTTTCCCCTCCAGCTTTCCTGTTGTGACTAGGTGCTCAAATTTCTTATACATTACAGTCGTAAAGATATTCTCACACAAAGTTCTGGGCGAATGTAAAGGAGTTTTTCTATTCGTCTTAACACTGGACTGAGCATGATCGTGTGTTTTAAAATTCTTTGTTACTCGTATGTTTCTGTCTATTGTCAGACTGTGTGAAAGAACTACAGAGGTGATGATTCTGTTTTTCTGTTATTCTGCTCATTCGTTTGTTTGTTGGGGTTGGGGTTTTCTGTCAGTTTCGGGATCGATTTGTAAAAACACAAAACAAAGCAAAAGAGAAGAAGGACATATATCTGTTGGCCAAAAGATTGTACCAGTGGTTGTGGTTTTGGCTTGGTTGGTTGGTTGGTTGGTTGGTTGATTGACTGGTTGGTTGGTTGGTTGGATTTTTTTGGTTTGTTTGGTTTTTTCTTTTTTTTTTCTTTTTCTTTTTTTTTGATACATGTCCTCCGTTCGTTCTCTCTTCCCTTTGATGATGATGTGGTTTGTTGGTTTTCGTGTTTTTTTGTTGTTAGTATGTCTGTGTTATTGTGTTTGGTGTTGTGTTTGTTGTTGCTGGTGTTGTTTTGCGTAGTATGCAACTGTGAAGGATGATAATGACAGCACTGACAGTAGTTGTGTTTGTTTGTTTGTTTTTTCTCTCTTTGTTTGTTTGTTTGTTTCTTTCTTTCTTTTTCTAGTTTTGCTACACTGAACAAAAAAAACAGACATCACTGGACGCTTGTATGTTTGTTATTTTGTTTGAGAGAAAAAGGAACGAATACGCACCACACACACATGCACCACACACACACACACACACACACACACACACACACACACACACACACACACACACACACACACACACACACACACACACACACACACACACGTACGCACAGTGTCTAAAGGCATAGATGTTAAACATTAAAAGGGATAACGAAAAAACTCAAAAGGACATACATGTACACACACACACATACACACACACACACACAGGGTCTAAAAGCAGAATTGTGAATAAACATAAAAAGAGAACACACAAGGACACAGACACACACACTCACACTCATACATGCACACCTACACACAATGTCTAAAAAAAATGAAAATGAATGAATTTTCAAAGAAATAACAAAAGAATACACACAGACACACACACACTCTCCTACATACGCACGCACGCTCACACACACACACACAACACACACACACACACACACACACACACACACACACACATACACACACACACACACTCACTCACACACACACATTCACACACTCACTCACACACTCTCTCACACACACACATACTCACACTCATACAAACACACACACACATACACACGCGCACATAGAACACACACACACACACACACACACACACACACACACACACACACACACACACACACACTAACACACACACTCAACACATATATACACAAACTTCCAGTCAATATAAAATAATCTCCTTTTTTGTCAAAGAAAGGAACACTGAAACAAACAAACAAACAAAACAAAAACAAACAAACAAAAGAAAGAATCCTGCTTGTAAATGTGATGCTAATGTCATTTGACTGATGACCCAGACACAATAATAAAAATGAGTGTGCTGCAGTCACTGTATTTATTGCTATTTCAATCTCCCTGAGAATTCTTTGAATTGTTCTGCGATGTTGGTAGCTATCTGTATGTCGTTTTCATGTTTTAGAATTAATGTTGTATCATCTGCAAATTGTTTGATTTTGGATATATTTTGTACATCATCTTCATTGTCATATTGTCTCAGTTTGATTCCTTGTATGTCTTTATTATGGCGAAATCGAATAGCAAGGACTTCCACCGCCATGACAAAAAGAAGGGGGCTAAGAGGACATCTTTGTCGAATTCATAATTACAATATTTTTATATAGCGCAAAATCTTGATAAAATCAAATCTAAGCGCTGAAGCAGACACACACGCAAGCACGCACGCACGCACGCACGCACACACACGCACGCACACACACAACACACACACACACACACACACACACACACACACACACACACACACACACACACACACACACACACACGCATGGCTATAAATGGGGAGAAAGAATAAAAGCAATAAAAGCAAGAATAAAACCAATGGAAAATTATAGAGAGCATAGCATATACAATTATATATTATAACCATGTGATTCCCTCCGAGCGGAGACAGGCTGCAGAGGGGGGGGGGGGGGTTGAGTGAGGTTAGGATTTTATGCGGAGGAGAAAAGGTGAGTTTTGAGAGCGGACTTGAAGGAGACAAAAGTAGGTTGCTGACGGACTGAGAGAGGAAGTTTGTTCCAGGAGAGTGGACCAGAAACAGAGAAGGCTCGTGGACCATAGGTATTGAGCGTTCTGTTGGGAACCAATCAGAGAGCCAGCCACCATTCTGAATACTGCTTTCTGTGTTATCCATTACAGTTGTCACAAAAGTTTTGAATCTTGGACCAAACTGGAAAAAAATTTAATGCTTCATAAATACAGTTTTTAGAGATGGTGTCAAAGGCTTTGGAAAAATCTAGGGTTATTAGGGCACCTGGCTTGTTGGTATCGTCCATGTATTTTGTGAGATCGTCAAAGAAACTTGAATGATCTACTATGTTTCTGTCTTTGATGAAACCGACTTGGTCTGTACTTATCACAGTAGTGATTACCTTTTGGAGTCGAGTGGCTAGTGCCTTTGTCAGAATTTTGTAGTCAGTGTTTGTTAAGTTAATGGGTCTGTAATTTGCCAGGTTGTTCTTGTCTAGGTTTTTGCCTTTGTGGATTAATGTTATAACACCCTTTCTCATTGTGAAAGATAACTCTCCATGTTCTATGCCATCTATTATGCAATTAAACAGAGGAACTTTCAATTTATCCCACTTTTTTTTTTATAGAATGCTGGTGTTAGACCATCGCTACCAGGAGCAGAATCTTGGATAAGTTCACCGAGGGCTTGCAAAAGATCTTGTAATGTTATCATTCTGTCACACTCTTCCCATTCCTCAGCAGTAAGAAGTGGAAAGTGCTCATCTGACAAAAAACTGGTCTTGCATTCTCCCCCTTCTGTTAGGGGATGTGTATTTTTTTGTAGTATTTTCTAATGTCTATTAGTATTCTTTGTGGGTTTTCAATCTGTATTTGCTGTGTTTGTAAGGTTGATATAGTATTTCCGACTCCTTGTATTTTTTCTAATCGTAGAAGGTATTTGGTATTTTTCTCCCATCTTCAATCCATTTTGATCTTGATCTGATCTGAGCTCCTCTTGCCTCTTTGATTTCTTGCAGTTCAATTTCTTTTTTCAGTTGTTGTATTGGACGTACGGTTTCCTTGTTATCAGGGTCTTGGATGAGAGTTTTTTCAAAGTCATTTAGTCTTCTGATTTTTGTTTGTGTATTTTGGGACTGGCTTTTAATTGTTTTTGAGTATGTGATACAAAACGATTTATATTTCACTTTAAACATTTCCCAGGTTGTTTGTGGATTTTCGTCTTTATACTGTGCAATATGATCATCAATAAATTTGTTTGTTTCTGAAAGGAATGTTTCATCTGAGATTAATGAGTTACTGAATTTCCAGTAACCTGGGCCTCTCTTGAAATTATTTGTACTGATGAGTATTTTCACAAGTTTGTTTTCTGAATGAGGAAATAGTTCTTTATCTGCTTTTTGGGTAAGTGCTAATGAGGAAGTGTCGCAGAATATGTAATCTATTCTTCTAGCTGTAAATGGGGTAGGTCTTGACCAAGTATATTCTTTTTTATAGGTATGACATGACCTCCGTACATTTCGCAAGTGAAGTGATACTAAGACTAAGAGATCATTTATTGAGTCAATTTCTCGAGAGGAGTGTGGTTTACCTGCAATGTTGACTTCGGGGCTTATTGCTAATATTAAAATCTCCCAATACCCACAGATGATCATAATTTTGCTGTTGAATTGAATAGCTGAGTTGATCTAGAAATGTTAATTTTGCAGTTGTTAAATTTGGTGCATAACAATTTGCTATAATGTGGCTTTTGTCTTCCTATGTTATCCTTATAATTAATATTCTCTCTGACTGTTTTACGTATTCTGCCTGAATTTGTCTCTTGTCATCTATCAATATAATAAGTCCGTTGCTTCTAATCGTTCCCTCTCGATAAAATATATTCCCGTTCCATTCCCTCCTAATATCTTGTACCACCTCTTCAGTTTCGTAGGTTTCTTGTAAACATGCAATATCTATTTTTTTCTGCCTAAAGAATTTGAATACTAGTGTTCTTTTTGTTTTATTTCTTCAGCCACGTACGTTTAGCGTGCCAATTGAAAGGTTGTTATTCGCCGTGAGTAGAGTTGGAATCGTTACTCAGTGTCGTGAGTCCTTTACACATAACGAAGGTCGTGAGGGTGGGATCAGTCCGGTAGAGATGGAATTCCCCTTAGGTGTTTTCCTCTCCCATCTCCACATTTTCTGCCCGGCTCGTCCACTTGTTCTTTGTCGCTACAACATTAGGCCGTACCTTTTTTTCTGATAGTTTAGCCTCTTCACTGGGAGATTCACTCCTTTCCCGTTTCGATGCTGGCAGGGGTGTGTTAACCCAACTGGTGGATAGGGTGCGGGAGTCAAAGGGTTAAGTTTTTGCTTTGCTAGCACGGTCGACAAGGCAGGATGCTGGTTGACAGGTGCGGGAGTCAAAGGGATAACTGGTTGGCGGCTTGGTCGATTTGACCCCTCTCTCATTTCACCAAACATCAGGCCTGTAGGTCGACTGCCTCTTGTACTGCGGCTAACCCCACCTCTCTATCCCCCACCTCTCTTTCCCCCACCTCTCTATCCCCCACCTCTCTTCCCCCCACCTCTCTTTCCCCCACCTCTCTATCCCCCACCTCTCTTTCCCCCACCTCTCTATCCCTCCACCTCTTTCCCCCACCTCTCTATCCCCCACCTCTCTCTCCCCCACCTCTCTATCCCCCCACCTCTATCCCCCACCTCTCTATCCCCCACCTCTCTTTCCCCCAACTCTCTCTTCCCTCCTGTGTCTGCTCCCCCTAGCTGGTCGTCTGCTGCCTGGCTGGCCCTTCAGCCTGTGTAGCTGTACCTGGCCTGAGCATTCCCCGTTTCTCCCTCTCCCCACTCCAGTGTTGCACCCTGGGAACAATCAGTTTGTTTGTGTCCAGGCTGCAAACAAACCTTACAAACAACTTCATTCGTGCAGTTCATGGTTCTATGACCTTCCTGCAGACATTTGCTACAATTTAATTTTTGTTTCTGTTCCTTGCAGAACAGTTCAGCATGGAATATTCCAACTTTCAAAGTTGGAAGCAGAGGTGTTTTTGGCACAGTGATATATACAAATCTACGACCTGTTTCCAAACGTGTCAAATGGCCGTCTGGGTCTCTCGCTAGTTCGTTTCGAATGTTGGATCGCCGCTCTATCCCGATTTTTGTGAGGGCACTTTCAATGTCTTTGTTGCTTACACTGATGGGGGTTTTACTAATCCACTGTCGAGTTGTGGGTTTGTCTGTTTTGCAGCAACAAGGGCTAGATTCGTATGGAGGGCCATGATAGTCCAACGCTATGCAGCAGGGCACATGACGACGACGATGACGACGATGATGATGACGATGACGATGATGACGACGACGACGACGATTATGATGATGATGATGATGATGACGACGACGACGATGATGATGACGACGAAGACGACGACGAAGACGACGACGACGATGATGATGATGGTGATGATGATGACGATGATAGTATATCACGCAGGCCAATTTACATATTAGGCGTGGCTAATCTACTTGCAGCAAACCCAGACACTGTAAGACGGAAGGTTGTGCCAGCACATATGATTAACCAGTATTGACAAAGAACCAGGTAACCTGCATAGCAGTAGTGAGTGTAGACTGTGAGGCTGGGCAGGCTTTTTGTCGTCAGACCTTTGATCTTTGGCGTTGCCAGCTGGTTGGTGTGAAGACTGTTTGGAGTTTTTGACTCTGCTGTGGTTTGGTTGTTTTTGAAGGTTAGTGCTTGTTGTTCAGGTTAGTGTTATTGTTTGTTGTTCCTGGTGTTCGTGGTGGTGGTGGTGGTGGTGGGCAGTGTGTGTGTGTGTGTGTGTGTGTGTGTGTGTGTGTGTGTGTGTGGTGTGTGTGTGTGTGTGTGTGTGTGTGTGTGTGGAAAGGGAGAGAGAGAGAGAGTGGTGTGTGTGTGTGTGTGTGTGTGTGTGTGTGTGTGTGTGTGTGTGAGAGAGAGAGAGAGAGTGTGTGTGTGGTGTGTGTGTGTGTGTATGTGTGTGTGTGTGGTATGTATGTATGTGTGTCTGTGTCTGTGTATATGTGTGTATGTCTGTGTGTATGTCTGGGTGTGTGTGTGTGCATATCTGTGTCTGTGTGCATATGTCCTCTGTGTATGTGTGTGTGTACGTGTGTTTATGCGCGTGCACATGTGCCATGGGTGTGTGTGTGAATGTAATTGTGATTTAAAAAACATAATCATCATCATCAGGTTCCTTGCCGCATGGCGTTGGCGATCATGGACTTCCATCTGTCTCTATCACATGTTGCCTCAAGCATCTCTTCCACCCTCTTTGTCCCCAGCCACTTTGCAAGTCCGTCTAGTATCTTCTCCCTGGGTCTGCCTGATGCTCTCTTTCCCTTCAGCTTTTCTGTTGTGACCAAGTGCTCCAATTCCCCTTTCCTCTTAAAATGGCCTATGAATGTTGCTTGTCTTTTCCTAATCTTCCTTATGAATGATCTTGTGTCTGCATCGATCAAGACTGTCTCGTTTGTTTTTTTTCTGTCCATGGAACTCTCAACATTCTTCTTAGAAACCACATCTCGGCTGCATCAATCTTGTTCTGGCTTTGCTTGTTGACTGTCCACGCCTCACAACCGTATAACAGTATTGGTTCTATATAACATTCAAGAACTCTCTTCCTGATGTTAAATGATAGGCATTTGTTGGTAAGAATGCTTTTCATCTTCTTGAATGCTGTTTTGGCTTGGCCGATTCTGCCGGCTATTAATGATGTGAATCTGCCGTCTGATGAAATGATCGTTCCCAGGTATTTAAACTTATCAACCTGTCTCAAGGTTGTGCCGTTTGCTGTTATTTTGCATGAGGGATTTCATTTTTTTTTAACTGATCACCATGACTTCAGTCGTCCTGCTGTTTTGTTCCAGCCCCTTACCTTTGCTTTCTATTTCTAGTATATTCACAAAGTTTTGTAGGTCCCTTTCATTTTCTGCAATTAGCACAGTGTCATCTGCATATCGAATGTTGTTTATCATTTTTCCTCCAACCTTTAATCCAGGGTCTTCCTCTAGGTTTCTCATGTGTTTTTGCTGTAAAGTGAAAACAGATCAGGTGACAAAACACAACCCTGCCTGACTCCTCTTTTGATGTTTTGGAAAGAGGTTGTATCGTTTTCTATTCTCATTGCAGTTGTTTGTTGCCAATACATAATTCTGATTATTCGTAGATCTTTTCCATCAAGATTGGGTCTTTCTAGTTGGTTGATCAATTCTTCAGGTCTTACCCGATTGAAAGCCTTGGTATAATCAACAGAGCATAAATATAAATCCATCTTCATCTTGATTGACCTCTCTATGATAGTTCTTAGGATGCATATGGCATTGATAGTTCCTTTCCCTTCCACAAATCCACACTGTTCTTCTGCTATTTCTCTTTTGATTCTATTCCTTGTCCTCATTATGATTATTCTTAATAGGATTTTTGTTACATGACTCATCAAACTGATTGTGCGATGGAGTTCGCATTCTATAACCCCCGTCTTCTTTGAAAGTGCAATGAAAATTGATTTTGACATATCTTTGGGGATTTTTCCAGTGTCGTAAATTTCATTTAGGAGGACTGTTATTTTTTCAATACCAAATTCCTCCAGGGCTTCAATCATCTCTGTGGTAATGTTGTCTGGTCCTGGGGCTTTTCCTGGTTTCATCTTTTTCAGTGCTGCTCTAACTTCGTCTTTCATTATGGGTGGTGCTTCAAAGTTCTTTTTTTTATAATGTTTTCTTCGTTTCTGTCATCCTTTAATGTACTCTCCCCATCTGTGTAATATTTTGTCTTTTTCCATGATAAGCGTACCATCTTTCGATTTTAAGCAACCACTTAATGTGCATGTATTTTTCCTGTGGACAATTTCTTCAATTCGTCTGTACATACCCTGAGGATCCGTTTTGTGTTGGTCTTCTATTTCTTTGTATTTTGTTTTCAGCCGAGCTTCCTTAGCTTCATAACACCGATTCCTGATTTCTTTGTTTATCTTCCTGTGTATCTCCTCGTTTCTCTTTGCTTTCCTCCTTTCCTCCTTCAAGCCCAAAATTTCTTTTGTCATCCAACTCTTTTTTTGCTTTTCTATCTACTTCAAGGATTTCTTCACAAGCTTCATTTATCGACTTTCTCAACTTTGTCCATTGTTCCTCACTGTCACTAACGTCTTCCAGAACACTAAACCTGTTTTGGACATGTACATTTAATTTTTTTCGTATCACTTCATCTGTCTTTAAGAGTCCCAGTTTTGCTGGTCAAATTGGGAGGCAGGCCACTTGGTATCAACATCATATAGGTGTATGCACCAACATCCGCAAGTACTCAGGAAGACATCGACAACTTCCACGAAGTATTAGAGATAGTCAAGGCCAAATGTAAATCACAAGAAGTTACAGTAATAATGGGAGATTTTAATGTCCTCTGACAGGGTGCAAGAGTACTCATAACACAATTACTCAAGAACAAGGTGATCGAGGTTAAAGGTAAATGAAGGTAAGTAGGTAACTGAAAATTCCGGTTGAGGGGTTTTTAGTGTCAAAGCGTTTCTCTGTCTAGTTGGTGGAAGGCCGAATCGGGTGGAGCGTTCTCGCGAACAAGAAGGCTTTGTAAAAAATTCCTAGTCGTTGCCGATTTGTGATTGTTTTAGATAAGTCGTCATTTTTGGTGGTGTTGTTGTGTGAGGTGTAGTGGTTGTTGCAGTGGTTGTAGTGGTGTTGCTGGTGATGGTGTGTGTGTGTGTGTGTGTGTGGTGTGCGTTCGTGCGTGCGTATGTGTGTGTGAGTGTGTGTGTGTGTGTGTGTGTGTGTGTGTGTGTGTGTGTGGCGTGTATGGACATGTCATGGTTTGCGTGATAGTGGGTAGATGTTGTACTCTGTTTGTGTGTCTGTTTCTGTATGTGTGTGTGTGTGTGGGTGTGTGTGTGTGTGTGTGTGACTCTGTGTGTGTGATTGTGTGTGTGACTCTGTGTGTGTGTGTGTGTGTGTGTTTGTGTGTGTGTGTGTGTGTGTGTGTGTGTGTGTGCGTGCGTGCGTGTGTGAGTGTGCATGTATGTAGTCCCTATGTATGTGTGTATGAATGTGCGTGCGAGCACGCATTCGCGCGTCGGTGGGTGAGTGCACGGGCTAACAATCAGAATGAAAATTAACTTCGTTGTCGATAGTTCTTAAATGTTGTATAGAACCGATACTGTTGTACGGTTGTGAGGCGTGGACAGTCAACACGCAAAGTCAGAACAAAATTGAGGCAACTGAAATGTGGTTTCTAAGAAGAATGTTGAAGATCTCCATGGACAGCAAAGAAAACAAACGAGACAAGTCTTGAAGGAGGCAGACATTAGACAAGCATTAACAAAAAATATTAGGAAAAGACGACCAACATTTACAGGACATTTAATGAAGAAAGGGGAATCTGAACATCTGGTCACAACAGGAAAGCTGGAGGGA
>JAPXFY010000012.1:18515698-18533198 GCA_030674185.1 Monoplex corrugatus
CAGCACCACTCAGAGAACTGGTAAAAAAAGACGTCCACTTCAGATGGGATGAAGACGTCCACGGAGAAGCCCTGAAGAAAGTGAAGAAGATACTCTCTGAGCCACCGGTACTTCGCTACTTTGACTCTTCAGGAAAGCGTACAACCACCCTACAGTGTGATGCTTCACAGTTTGGACTTGGAGCTTGTCTTATGCAGGATGGTCAACCGATTCAGTACGCATCACGAGCCTTGACCGAGACAGAAAAAAGCTATGCTCAAATAGAAAAGGAGATGTTGGCAATACTCTTCGGTCTGGAAAGGTTTGAGAGATACGTCTATGGAAGAGATATCCTGGTGGAGACTGACCACAAACCACTAGAGACCATTCACAAGAAGAGCCTGCTCTCAGCACCTAAGAGGATTCAGAGGATGCTACTCAGAACTCAGAAGTTCAGGTACACGGTAGTATACAAGCGTGGATCTGAGATGCACCTGGCTGACACCCTCAGCAGAGCAGTCTGCGGGAAAGCGGAACAGCAAGTCACCCACAAGGAAGCCGTTTTCCTCACAGACCTGGAGAAAACAGACTCGTTACAAGAACTGGCCATCAGCCAAGAGAGACTGAACAGTCTGCAGCAAGCAACTCAGGAAGATGCAACCATGAAAACCCTGAAAGCTGTCATTCTACAAGGCTGGCCAGAGGAGAAACAATAACTTTCATTACCGTTACAACAATACTTTCCTTTCAGGGAGAAACTGTCAGTCCACAACGGACTTGTCTTCAAAAGCCACAGAGTAATTGTACCTGAAAGCGAAAGAGCAGACATTCTTGAGAAACTTCATGCAAGCCACTCAGGAATTCAGAGCTGCATAAGAAGAGCACGTGAGGTAGTCTACTGGCCCAGGATGAACATGGACATTGAAGATTTTGTCAAAACATGCAGCGCCTGTAACACATACCAACGTGGTCAGCAGAAGGAACCACTTATCAGCACAGAGATCCCTGACCTGCCCTGGCAACACATCGCTTGTGACATCTTTGAACATAATGGCAATGAATACCTGGTCACGGTCGATCACTATTCTGATTTCTTTGAGATTGATCGGTTACAAACAAGAGAATCCAAAGAGGTCATCATCTGTCTGAAGAGACACTTGGCAAGACACGGAATACCAGAACGCCTGACAACAGACTGTGGAACTCAATTCACATCAAACCAGTTTGGAAAGTTCAGAAAAACATATGGGTTTGAACACGTAACAAGCTCACCACACTACCCTCAGTCCAATGGAAAAGCAGAGAGCGCAGTGAAGGCTGCAAAGACGTGCATGAAGAAAGCAGAACACAACAATCAAGATCCCTTCCTCGCTTTACTTGAGCTGAGAAACATCCCAACAGAGACAGTAAACAGTTCGCCTGTTCAGAGACTGTTCGGCAGAAGAACACGAACACAAGTGCCGACGTCAAAGACATTACTCCAACCTACAGTTGTACCAATCAAGAAAGAACTTGAGAAAAGGAAACTGAAGCAAGCGCACTACTACAACAGAAGCGCAGTAGAGCTGACAGAACTGAGTCCGGGACAGATTGTGAAATTCCAACCTCCAGGATCCAAAAAGTGGATCAGCGCCAAAGTAGACCAACAGGTGAACATCCGGTCATACAACATTCGCACAGAGGACGGACGTCAGTACAGAAGGAATCGTCGTCAGCTACGAGACACAACAGAAACGGAGCTTCAGCAGACAATCAACCCTCAACGACTTGTCCAGAGAAGGATGATTTCTGGAAGACATCAGGAAAGCGACACATCGGGCAGGCAACAGCAAATCATCATTCCATCAAAACAGATGCTGGAAGATAACAATAAAACTGGAACTGGAACAGATGTCAAGACGCCAGCATCGTCTGTCCGTGAGAACTCATCTTATCAGTCACCAGTCATCAAAATGTCTGAGACAACCAGCATCAAGGAGCCAGATGAAGTTATCAAACAAACAAGGACAGGACAACCCGAACCAGTTAGTTCTCCTTACAGAACAAGATCTGGAAGACAAAGCAAAAGGCCAGATTTCCTGAAATATGAATGAAACTGAAGACTCTACCACAATCAGATAAACTGAAAGCATTGCGAAATATGGACATGATGATGATGGATAGTATAATGATCAGAGATAAAATGAGGTGAATGAATGATTGGGCCCTGTGCGTGAGAGAAAGAATGAGTGTTTGTTAAGTTAATGCTGTGATAAAGGTGGGAAACACATTTATTTCGTATGGACTGAAAGATAGGAAAAATGATTTATTGATTTTGTTTCCTTAAAGAAAGGGAGATGTGACGTGTGTTAACAGTAAACAGCGTGCGGATAGCAGCACGGCATGATATTCGTTTAAGTGATAACTGATTGCTGTTCACTGTATCTGTATATATACTGTAGTTAGTTGAGAATCGGGGAGCGACGAGTAAAGACGTAGAAGCATTGCCCTGTCTTCCGAGTTGGCTGTAGAAAGAACGAAACACTGTCTGTCTGTCTGTCTGTCTCTGTCTGTCTCTGTCTCTCTGCCTCTCTGCATCTGTGTGTGTGTCTCTCTCTCTGTCTCTCTGCCTCTGTGTCTATCTCTTTTCCTCTCTCTCTCTGTGTCTGTGTCTCTCTCAGTATCTCTCTGCCTCTGTCTATCTCTTTTCCTCTCTCTCTGTCTCTCTCTCTGTCTCTTTTCCTCAAACGCTTCTGTTAAAAGAAAAGTGTAATCAGCTCACTGCTTACGTTTTCGTGCCAGTCTAAGTGATATCAAAAGGATAGGACATACCTATTTCAGTTGTTATCCAAAACTGTAGACAATTCAATTTCTTGCGCCTTCAAGCTTAACGAAAAGATGTTCTTGTAAATCTAGCTGACCCTATGCAACAATATCCAATCTGCGTACTGATTGTTCACATTAACATGGTTGTCTAACCAGGCGCCGTGGTGTAGTGGTTAGCGCAAAGGAATGCCGACTGGAAGGTTGTGGGGTCGTATCTCCATCAATCCTTTCAAAAGTCATTGTGGGATTTTTGGGCTCCAACGGGCTCCTACCCAGAGCTGAGCTTGCTAAGCGCTCATTGGGAGGCTGGAACCACACAGTCGAGTCTCATCTACTTCGTGGATCCGTCACAGAGGGTGTTGATAAGATTTTCTGAATAGCACCGGGGGTGTCTGTATCTCTCGAGCCTTGTCGACGCCAGGATATATTACGAAAGAAAGCATAGAGTACAGCCCTGTCACGCAGTCTCAGTCCTTGATAGAACTCCGCAGTGTCACGATTCTCAACCTCCTCATCATCATTATCATGACATTATAAAACGTGTGCCAGCATCTGTGGCCATTAGGGTGACGTAGAAAATGTGACAAAACCAGGTCAGCCACAAGCGTATTCTCCATAAGTGTGATAATCCCCAAAAAGTTTTAAGAGAGAGAGAGACAGACAGAGAGAGACAGAGACAGAGAGACAGTGTGTGTGTGTGTGTACGTGCGCGCGCGCGCGCGGTGTGTATGTTTAAGTTTTTTTTTTATTCATGTGTAGCAAAATTTAAAGAAAGACTCTTTAAGCAAAGCAAAATCAAATACATAAAAGATTTCAAACTGAACATATCACACAGGACATCCACATCTTTATTAAATGACATACACATACGTACGAAATGTCATCAGTACATAGAGCGTAAAGGAAAAGAAGAAATATCCATGGGTAAAACATTGACCAGAACGTTGTACTTTGTATGTCGTAAATAAACACATGACCATATTAATTCAAACTTCATCTGTAACGAGTGGTAGATATGGCAGCCATATTTCTCTACATGTATGCGACTTCCGCGTCAGGTTTGCATTGCATTCTTCTATGTGAAATTTTGGGGTAAGCATCTTGTCAAAGATGTCCACCCGTGGGTATGCCGGGAGCTCTTACAAGTAGTATCCCCACCTTCTAGAAATTCTGTGCTAGAAATTTCCTCTTTTCTGTCAGTCTCTTTGTTTCTTTCTTCCTCCTTTGCTTTCTGTCAGTTTTTGCCGATCATTTTCTGCCTTGCTGGCCCGTTCACCTGCATGTCTTTGATAAAGTCTTACGTACTTTCTCTTAGTAGTGATAATTGGGTACATGTGTTAAACGGAAGTTTTGGCTCTAGGGAAGTGAGATACGCAGAAGCAATGCTAGGTAATTTAGGCCCGTTTTTAAACATGTTTCAGTGTCCTATTTATGTTTCAATGTGTATTCAGCTATGTTTTTCTAAATCTCCTGTGTAATAATTGGACGGAGTGGTTAATGCCAGGGGCATCTTTTTAGATTATGTGCATGAATGCATTGATATGTGTACTTAATTTTCTTTTCTCTTTTTTTTTCCTGTTGAAGTATTGTGTAAGCTTCTGAAACGATTGTAGCCCTGATGTGGCTCTACGCAGTCGGCTGGGCTTTAAACAAAAATAACAGTAAACGTAAAAGATGTGGTATTCGGCAAAGGTGTATCGAATTAACAGTGTATGTTCATGTCAAAGCGTGTGCATATAGCTCAATGGTTCATATCTATGTGTGTTGCAGACAGTGAAGATGTGGCGGTGTGTGTCCAGCCTTCTCCTGGTGCTGACCGTGGTACAGACTGTGAGGTCAGCGCCCACCATCCAGGCCCCTTGGGCCACTGTCCAGGGTGTCAGTATGGAGGGTGACGGGGGGAGGAAGATGAACGCCTACCTGGCCATTCCCTTCGCCCTCCCTCCTGTGGGGGACCTCAGGTTTGAGAAGCCACAGCCCCACCCTGGTTTTGGGAAAGGAGAGGTGTTTGTGGCTGATCAGATCATGACTCCGTGTCCACAGGTAGGTATGCTTGATTTTTGACGTGGTGTTATCCCTGATATGGCTCTAGTAGTCGGCTGGGTTATAAGCAATATGAACTGGGGTATACATGCGTCATTCAATTCATGACTGCATGTCCGTTTCAGTTTCACTTTCGGTTTCAGTTTCAGTTCCTCAAGATGCAGTCTCCACGCTCGGAATAAAGTCCATATGCACTGATGCCACAGATGCCATGTCTTAGATAAGATCCAAAAGATCCAGAATGATCATGGCATAAGCCCTATATCTATATATAAGCTCTACGCTCTGGCAAGATCTTGAAGTTCTACATGTACCTTGTACCTTCTCCCTTAGCTCAACAAACAGTCAATGGGGCGCAGCACTAAAGAACAGTTCACCAGGTTCTTCCTGCTCTGTCAGTTGTATGCCAAAGCCTGGGTCTCTGAAAATGGTTACTCTGTCCATTCAGCAATGTTCTCAGTCGATCTTTTTTCCCAGTCGTCACGTCCGTCTTCCTCCCTCAACAGTTCCCTGGAGGATTGATTTAGCAATGCCATTGGATCTTGTAACATGGGCATGCCGGCATAGTTTACTCAAGAGTTCAATTTAGCATGCTTGTTAAGCATGTATGTCCATGTCCGTAGCTAGGTACATGTGTACTTACCAGATGTCATGTCTTTAAGAACACCAACTACAGTTGTCCTTCATAGATGTCATGGCTCTAAGGACAACAACTACAATTGTCTTTCATAGATGTCATGGCTCTAAGGACAACAACTACAATTGTCTTTCATAGATGTCATGGCTCTAAGGACAACAACTACAATTGTCCTTCATAGATGTCATGGCTCTAAGGACAACAACTACAATTGTCTTTCATAGATGTCATGGCTCTAAGGACAACAACTACAATTGTCCTTCATAGATGTCATGGCTCTAAGGACAACAACTACAATTGTCCTTCATAGATGTCATGGCTCTAAGGACAACAACTACAATTGTCTTTCATAGATGTCATGGCTCTAAGGACAACAACTACAATTGTCTTTCATAGATGTCATGGCTCTAAGGACAACAACTACAATTGTCTTTCATAGATGTCATGGCTCTAAGGACAACAACTACAATTGTCTTTCATAGATGTCATGGCTCTAAGGACAACAACTACAATTGTCCTTCCTAGATGTCATGGCTCTAAGGACAACAACTACAACTGTCCTTCATAGATGTCATGGCTCTAAGGACAACAACTACAACTGTCCTTCATAGATGTCATGGCTCTAAGGACAACAACTACAATTGTCCTTCATAGATGTCATGGCTCTAAGGACAACAACTACAATTGTCCTTCATAGATGTCATGGCTCTAAGGACAACAACTACAATTGTCTTTCATAGATGTCATGGCTCTAAGGACAACAACTACAATTGTCTTTCATAGATGTCATGGCTTTAAGGACACCAACTTCAATTGTCCTTCCTAGATGTCATGGCTCTAAGGACACCAACTTCAATTGTCCTTCATAGATGTCATGGCTCTAAGGACAACAACTACAACTTTCCTTCATAGACGTCATGGCTTTAAGGACACCAACATCAACTGTCCTTCCTAGATGTCATGGATTTAAAGACATCAACTACAAGTGTCCTTCAGAGATGTCATGGCTTTAAGGACACCAGCCAGCATCAACTGTCCTTCCCAGATGTCATGGATTTAAGGACACCAACATCAAGTGTCCTTCCTAGATGTCATGGATTTAAGGACACCAACTTCAATTGTCCTTCATAGATATCATGGCTTTAAGGACACCAACAACAATTGTCCTTCATAGATGTCATGGCTCTAAGGACACCAACTACAATTGTCCTTCATAGATGTCATGGCTTTAAGGACACCAACTTCAGTGTCCTTCCTAGATGTCATGGTTTTAAGGACAACAGTCCTAAATTCTCCTTATAGATGTCATGGTTTTAAGGACAACAGCCTAAATTGTCCTTCATAGATGTCATGGATTTAAGGACAACAGCCTCAAGTGTCCTTCCTAGATGTCATGGCTTTAAGAACTTCAAGTGTCCTTCCCAGAGGAGCAGTTTAGAGTTTGTGCAAGGGGAATCTATCGGGTTTGAATAATTCCATCTGCGCTCCACCCAAATCTGCCTGAATTATCTGGCTGACTCCTTGATCCTGTGCAAGCCTGTGTGCGCTGGAAAGGTTTTGAAATGAGATGGGGGTGGCTGGGGGGAAAGGACCGATGACTCACTACGCTGACACCACCACAATAGTGGAAACATTGAGATGGGCAGCGAATATGCCTAAGTTTAGTTTGTTTGTTTGTTGGTGGGTTGGTTGGCTGGTTGGTTGGTTGATTGGTTGGTTGGTTGATTGGTTGGTTGGTTGGTTGGTTGGTTGATTAATTCGTTTGTTGTTGGTTTGTTTGTTGGTTTGTTGGTTGTTTTGTTAGTTTGGTTTGGTTTAGTTTGGTTTGGTTTGGTTTGGTTTAATTTGATTTAGTTTGGTTTGGTTTGGTTTGGTTTGATTTGGTTTGGTTTGGTTTTGGTTTTGGTTTTGGTTTGTTCGTTTGTTTGTTTTAATATTGTGGGATGGGATTAAACTCGGGATATCAGATCCTGTGTCCATGGTGAACAAAACGTGGCCTATCACAGAATTGAACCCACAGCCCTTGCGTTGTGACCATGGCGCTCCAACAACTGAGCTAATGGGCCACTTAAAGAAGGAGAAGAAGAAAAAAGAAAAACAAAATTCGATAACCATCAACTTCAGTCCTTTGACTCCTGCACCCTATCCACCAACTGCAAAAACTTAACTTTTTGATTCCCTCACCCTATCCAACAGCTTCGGTCGGAGCTGTTGATGGTGAGGAATCAAAGGGTAAGTTTGCTTGCTAGCGTGTGTCAATGCAGGATTTGGTGGACAGTGCGGGAGTCAAGGGTTAATGATGATGTTGACACAGCTGCAGCCAACTACAACTTTTATGTTAACCTGACAATAAATGGTATATCATCACGTTGCCACAGATATAGTCAGTAGTACAACGTTTATGTTGACAATAAATGGATTATGATGGTGCTGCCACAGATATATAGTCCAGTTCAACTATCCTCATAATAAATGGTTTATGATCATGTTGCAATGAAAGCACTTCCTTTTTTCAAAACTTTAGGAGCGTATTACTTCCCTTGACAAAAACACACTGATAAAAGTTCAAAGGTGTCTAAAAAGAAAACTCTAATAGAGAATTTTATTCTGGTTTTTGTTTGGTTGGTTGGTTGGTTTGGTTTTTGTTTCGCTTTTCTTTGATTTGCCTTTTGTTTTGTTGTTGTTGTTTTTGTTGTTGTTCTCGGGTTTTTTGTTTGTTTGTTTGTTTGTTCTTGCGTGATAATCTATAAACTTTGAAGTTTGGAGATGATTTTTTTGTTTTTATTTGGTTTGGTTGTTTTGGTTTGGTTTGTTTGGTTTTGTTTGGTTTTGGTTTGGTTTGGTTTGGGTTAGTTTGGTTTGGTTTGGTTTGGTTTGGTTTGGTTTGGTTTCATTTCGTTTCGGTATTGGTTGTATGTTCGTTCGTTTGCTTGTTCAATTGTTTTCTGGTTGGTTGGTTGGTTGGTTGGTTGGTTGGTTGGTTGGTTTGGTTGGTTAGTTGGTTGGTTGGTTAGTTGGTTGGTTGGTTGATTTCTTTCTTTTTCTTTCTTTTTTTTCTTTGATTGTTAATCAATAAACTTCAAAATGTTATTGATATGAGTTTTAAACTAAAAACAAATGAGAGAAATGTTAAATACGATAATGCAAAAAAGTGTATGTCTGTTCAAGCAAACTGGACGATAAAAAAAACACTGAAAAATGGTGTCTAAAAAGAAATCCTGTTGTGATTCAGACCAAAACAAGTGTGACTGCTCGTGTTCAAGCAAACAGGAACCAGAAAAAAAAAAACCACGAAAAAGAATCAGAACGCGTATTTAATACAACCAAACAAGACAGGCGCAAAATTTTTGGCCAACTGGCCTTTGTCAAGCGTAAGATCACAAACAAACAAACAAACACCAAATATAGAAATCAGGAGAAAAAGACTGAAACTTCCTTGCTTGCTTCGTTCAGTGTGAGAGAACTGCTGCACTTTAACCTGGGTTTTCCATGCTGGGCTACAAATGGTTGATGATGGTGTTTGCCATAGCTGCCACTTTTTGTGGGCGCCGCCAGAGAAAAGAGCGAGGACTGTCTGAAGCTGGATGTCTACACCCCTGTTGGTGCTGATGGCAACACCAGTCCCCGTGCTGTCATGGTCTTCATCCATGGAGGGGGATTCTCTATGGGAGACGCCTATTTCTACAGGTAACTCCAGTGCTTTCAAACATCCTTTGCATGTGGAATCCTGAAAATGTCTGATGCTATATGATAATCAGAGTATTTTGTTTTATTGTCATAACGTTCTGAGACAGGTTATACGTTTAAATATCTGGAAACAGTCATCTCACCAGATGGCAGATGCACATCAGAAATAGCCATCAGAATAGATCGGCCAATCCAAAACAGCATTCAAGAAGATGAAAAGCATTCTGACCAACAAATGCGTATCAATTAACATCAGGAAAAGACTTTTTGGATATTATATAGAACCGATAATGTTATACGGTTGTGAGGCATGGACAGTCAACACGCAAAGCCAGAACAAGATTGAGGCAGCCCAGATGTGGTTTCTAAGAAGAATGTTGACAGTTCCATGGACAGCAAAGAAAACAAACGAGACAGTCTTTATGGAGGCAGACACAAGAAGATCATTAATAAGGAAGATTAGGGAAAGACAGGCAACATTTATAGGCCATTTTATGAGGAAAGGGGAATTAGAGCACCTGGTCACAACAGGAAAGCTGGAGGGAAAAAGAACACCAGGTAGAGCCAGGGAGAAAATATTGGACGGACTTGCAGGGTGGCTGAGGACAGAGAGGGTAGAAGATGTGCTTGCGGCAACAAGGGATAGATAATTATGGAGTCCCATGATCGCTCACGCCATACGGCAGGGCACATGAAGATGATGAGCGTATATGAAAAATAGTTTCCGAGTCTGCGGCCCTTCATGCCTCACTTCATGGTGATCTCAGTTTGGGTGGGTTTGGTGTGTTGGGCAGCCACAGTGAGGAGAGTGGGAGGTAGAGTGACAAGGAGTGGTGAAGAAGGTGGCGCAACAAAACCAAAATAAAATAGTGAATTGGTTTGTAGCTCTCTCTCTATGCCTGTCTGTCTGTCTATCTGTCTGTCTGTCTGTCTGTCTCTCTGTCTCTCTCACTCTTTGTCTCTCTCCCTCTATGTCTCTCGCTCTTTGTCTCCCTGTCTGTCTGTCTTTGTCTCTCTCTCTCTCTCTCTTTCTGTCTCTCTCTTTCTCTCTCCTTCTCCCTCCCTCCCTCTCTTCCTCCCTCCCTCCTCTCTCACTCTCTCTCACCTCTCTCTCCCTTTCTCTCTCTCTCTCTGTGTCTTTCTCGCTTCCCCCTGTCTCTGTATATTTTAGTTCTTCTCTCCGGTTGGCGTCCAGAAACAACAGTCCTGAAAAGCTCTATTGGTTCTTTCATCTGTCTGTTTGTACCTCCATGGATGCCGTGTGAAGAAACCGCTAATGGTAATTGTCTTCGCCTAGTTTATAGACAGCTGAGCATTTGGGCATTGACTGGGGGTGAGGGGGGTGGGTGGAGGTCTGTCATGTGAGACGAGTTTATACAGAATAACTAGTTGTGTTGTGATTCAGACCTTTAATTATTTATTTACCTATTTACTTCATATACATGTTCCTTTGAAGGTAAGATACACACATACACGTCATTTACATGTAAACAAGGTTATTCCAGCGGAAGACTGATAAAATACCAGTATAAAATATAGACCAGGTAAAACATAGTCTAGGTAGGGCCTCAGGACCTGCCCAGCTCATGGGTTTATGTAGAGGCCTAAGGCATCTGCCACGGTCACCATACACGTGGCATCTGTGATGTTAGTACATATGGAATTCGTTCCGAGCGCGGAGACGTCATCTTGAGAAACTGAAACTGAAACTGAATACCTACAACAGAGTAAGCCGTGACAGCAGTGCGCATAGGGCACAGTCACATTCGAACAGCACACAACAGCTGCTATTCAGAAGAACAGGGACAGGCGGAAGTAGAACCCAAGGCCTCAGGACTCCTTCCCATGCAGTGCCTGTGGAAAAAACATGTCTCCAGGATTGGTATTGTATCCCACATGAAGACCCACACCAGAAGATAAAGGACCTGTATGCCTACTGTATACCTCGAAGTTGTACAACACTTCAAATACCTTGGGTCATACAAGTCAGCTGATGCCACATGTAGCAAAGACATCAAAGCAAGAATTGCCCAAGCCAAGCAAAGAATGGTTCATCTTACTAACGTTTGGAAAGACAGATATTTAGGAAATGAGCTCAAACTTAAAGTACTGCGAACACTAATTTGGCCCGTTGCGTTATACGGAAGTGAAGATGGACTTTTAAATTTGCAGATGAAAACAGAATCAAAAGTGCAGAGATGTGGTTCTACAGAAGACTTCTAAGAATATGCTGGACCGAAAGACGAATTAACTAAAGCATTCTGGAAGAACTGAACAAACAATCTGAACGTTTAGGCCTGGTAAGGAAAATGAAAATTAAATAGTTTGGATATGCTATGAGACATCAGAGCTGCCATGTGATAAAGGCCCAGAGCAAAATGGAGGACAAGAGACGACAAGGAAGACCGCGACTTCCGATGTAGAGAACAGAGCCAAGTGGACGAAGCTGCCGAAAGATGAAATCTACAGAAGGATTGTAGACAGAAGGGAATGGAGACAGCTGACGGGGCATGCATCAGCGACTACCATCAAGAATGATGTCGCCGACAGGTGAACAGGCGATGCCTACTCGCATCCACCTGATCGAAGGGATAGACCATCATTGTATTGTATCATGTGTTTTGACTTACACGTACGTATGATTTCAGACCTTCCAGACTGGTTGTGGATGGTGACGTGATTGTGGTGGCCATCCAGTATCGCCTGGGTGTTCTGGGCTTCCTCACTTCCGGTGACGATGTTCTACAAGGGAACCTGGGGCTCTGGGATCAAAACCTGGCTCTGAAGTGGGTCCGGGACAACATCCGGGCTTTCGGCGGTGACCCGGATATGGTCACCATTTTTGGAGAATCAGCAGGAAGCATGAGCGTGGGCTTGCAGACCTTTAGCCCTGAGTCTCGTGGGCTGTTCAAGAGAGCCATCTTGCAGAGTGGAACGCCTCAAAACTTTGTACGTCTCTCTGATATGTTTGATGAGAAACAAGTTTTCAAAGATCTTGCTGCTGCGCTGGAATGCCAAGGTGATGACAACAGACAAATTCTTGAGTGTCTGAAACAGCAACCTGTGGCTGAACTGTTTAATAAGTCCTTAGAGGTAGCAGCCACGGCTCCTGCCAAGAGCGTTTACTATCCAAGAATAGATGGTGAGTGTTTGTTAATTGTATAGTTTGCCTGTTAATTAGTTGACCGGTCGGTTGGTTGGGGTGGTCAGTTTTATCAAATACGTTTTAAGAATTAAAAGTATGAGCGTCGTTTTCTAATTCCTATTCAAAATACTACTCATCATCATCATCAGGTGCCGTGCCGCATGGCGTTGGCGATCATGGGCTTCCATCTGCCTCTATCTCTCGTTGCCCCTAGCATCTCCCCCCCCTCCCCCCCCCCCAGCCATTCTGCATGTCCGTCCAGCATTTTTTCCCTGGGTCTACCCGGTGCTCTCTTTCCCTCCAGTTTTCCCGCCGTGACCAGGTGCTCCAAATCCCGCTTCCTCATAAAATGGCCTATAAATGTTGCCTGTCTTTTCCTAATCTTCCTTATGAGTGATCTACTTGTGTCTGCCTCCATCAAGATTGTCTCGTTTGTTTTCTTTGCTGTCCATGGAACCCTCAATATTCTTCTTAGAAACCACATCTCGGCTGCCTCAATCTTGTTCTGGTTTTGTTTGTTGACTGTCCACGCCTCGCATCCGTACAACAGTATTGGTTCTATATAACATTCAAGAACTCTCTTCCTGATGTTAATTGATAGGCATTTGTTGGTAAGAATGCTTGTCATCTTCTTGAATGCTGTTTTGGCTTGGCCGATTCTGCCGGCTATTTCTGATGTGCATCTGCCATCTGATGAAATGATCGTTCCCAGGTATTTGAATTTCTCAATCTGTGTCAAGGTTGTGCCATTTGCTGTTATTTTGCATGAGGGGATTTCATGTTTTTTACTGATCACCATGACCTCAGTCTTCCTGCTGTTTAGTTCCGGCCCCTTACCTTTGCTTTCTATTTCTAGTATATTCACAAGGTTTTGTAGGTCTCTTTCACTTTCTGCAATTAGCACGGTGTCATCTGCATATCGAATGTTGTTTATCATTTTCCCTCCAACCTTTAATCCAGGGTCTTCTTCTAGGTTTCTCATGATGTTTTCGCTGTAAAGTGATAAGCGTGCCATCTTTCGATTTCAAGCAACCAGTTGATGTGCATGTATTTTTTCTGTGGACAATTTCTTCAATTCGTCTGTACATACCCTGAGGATCCGTTTTGTGTCGGTCTTCCATATCTTTGCACTTTGATTTCAGCCAAGCTTCCTTAGCTTCATTGCACCTATTCCTGATCTCCTTGTTTATCTTCCTGTAGATCTCCTCATTTCTCTTTGCCTTCCTCCGTTCCTCCATCAAGCCCAAAATTTCATTAGTCATCCAGTTCTTTTTTGCTTTTCTATCTGCTTTAGGGATTTCTTCACAAGCTTCATTTATCGAATTCCTCAACTTTGTCCATTGTTCCTCACTGTCACCAACGTCTTCCAGAGCACTGAATTTGTTTTGAACATGTACATTAATTTTTTTACGTATCCCTTCATCTGACTTTAAGAGTCCAAGGTTTAATTTGATGTTGCTTTTGGTCTGTTTCCTTTTCCTCAATTTCAGTCTAAACCTTCCCACTACAGGATTGTGGTCGCTGTTGCAGTCTGCGCCTGGTAGTGTTTTTGCTGACAGTAAAGAATTTCTAAATCTTTTGTTGATCAGGATGTAGTCAATCTGATTTTTGGTATTATCTCCTGAACTCATCCAAGTCCATTTTCTTCTATTAGGCTGCTCAAACCAGGTGTTTCCTACTATAAACTCATTCATCTGTGACCATTCTACAAGTTTCTCACCCCTTTCATTTTGCGTACCAAGGCCATGAGGTCCAACTATATCCTCCACCCTATCCTGTCCCACTTTAGCATTAAAATCTCCCATTATTACAGTAACTGGGACCCCGAAACAATCGACAGTGTTTGCGTCAGTGTCCCATGTTTTTAATTTTTTTGATATCCAAGAATTGGTGGTAAGCATGCATACTCAGTTTAGTTGGTTGGTTGGCAACTTTTTTTTTAGGATCGTCGCATTCAGGGGGATACCTTTGTGCTCACTGTTTTTTCGTCCCATTTTCTACGCCACCTTAATGGCTACTGAAGCTGGCAGTTTTTTTTTATTTTTTGTTTTTTTTAATACAATGCGATGATGATGATGTCAATAATGATGATAATCATGATGTTCGATCTAGGATTGAGACTGCGTGTCAGGACTATACTCTACGCTTACTATCGTAATATATTCTGGCGTCAACTAGGCCCGAGAGATACAGACACCTGCGGTGCTGGTCAGAAGATTTGAGCAACACCCTTAATGACGCATCCGTGAAGTGGATGAAACTCGACTGTGTGGTCCCAGTTTTCCCAATGAGCCCAACTCTGGGTAGGAGCCGGTTAGAGCCGAAAAATCCCACTATGATATAGTTTTGAAGGGACTGATGGGAATTCGAACCCATAACCTTCCAGTCGGTAGTCCGTTGCGTTAACCACTACACCACGGCGACTGATTGGCAACCTTAGCATCAACGTCAACGACACTAAAACTCAAACAAGTGGGTGAATTCCAATATCTCAACAGCATTTTCACAGAAGATGGAACATTCAGAGATCAAAACCAGAATCCAGTAAGCAAAGAGTGTTACTACTTGCCCAATTCCTGAACTACCCCAACAACTTGACTGACTTTGAAGCAAAAGCCAAGCTCATCCATTCCTTTTCTGATCCCCACCCCGATACACTGGGCTGAGATGTGATATCTCCAATTGAACGCCAGTCCACAATATTAACCTTTTGACTCCCGCATCCTATACAACAACTGCAAAAACTTAATCATGTGCCCTGCCGTATAGCGTTGGCGATCATTGTCCTCCACACGAACCTATCTCCTGTTGCTGCAAGTACATCACACACCCTTTCTGTCCTCAGCCACCCTGCAAGTCCGTCGAGTACTTTCTCCCTAGGTCTACCTGGTGTTTTCTTTACCTCCAGTTTTCCTGTTGTGAACAGGATCTCTAATTCCCCTTTCCTCATAAAATGGCCTATGAATGTTGCTTGTCTTTTCCTAATCTTCTTTATTGATAACCTTCTTGTGTCTGCCTCCTTCAAGACGACCAAAACACGAAAAAGGATCAAACCCCTGGAACACAAAAATTACCGTCTGTGAGATGCAATGCTGTAGAGGGGCTGTCAACAAGGCCAGGCATGACATGATCAGGAACACTGAGATCAGAGAAATCATGGGACCAGCACTAATCCTCTCTCATATTCATCAGCAAAGAATTAAGCGATTTTGTCATCTGCTGGACCAGAGTGCAACGCCATCAGTTGAATCGACAAACATGCACGAGACATTTAACTCTTTGACTCCTGCACCCTGTCCACCAGCATTCTTCATTGTCAACTATGCTAGTGAAACAAAAACTTAACCCTTTGGCTCCCTCACCCTATCCACCATCTTCCTGCAAGCAAAAACTGAACCCTTTGGCTCCCTCACCCTATCCACCAGCTTCCTGCAGGTGAGGCAGCCAAAGGGTTAAGTTTTTGCAGTCGGTAGGTAGGGTATGAGAGTCAAAAGATTAAAGTTGGAGGCCTACCAAGGAAGGTCTGGTATAGACGGTATGAAGGAGACCTTCATATTACATGGCACTTTACTTCATCAGACCTACCGGCTTGCTTTGTACTGACCATTAGTTCTGTGGAACCAGAAACACACTCAGAGAGACCGAGAAAGAGTATTAAATCAACGAAACAACACAGGCGAAAAATATTCGGCCAACCGGTTTTTGTCAAGCGCACTCAAAAGACAATGAAAAAAAAGGACAAATATACAAAACTTAGGTGTGAAAACAGTGACATTTCCCTAATGGGGAGAAAAATGTTTGACAAACACTTTATGATTCCATATCAGTACTTTTTTTCTTTTTTGCTGCTCAACGAAACATCTCAGAGAGAGAGAGAGAGAGAGAGGGGGGGGGAAGGAGGGAGAGAGAGAGAGAGAGAAAGAGAGAGAGAGAGAGAGACAGACATCATATAGGCACACAGACAGACAGAGACACAGACAGACAGACAGACATCAGACAGACACACAGAGACAGAGACAGACAGGCAGACAGACAGACAGACACAGAGAGAGGGACAGAGACACAGAGCCAGACAGACAGAGATGTAAAACGGCGCTGTAACCATCAGAGTTAAGGAGGCCTCTCGGGAAGTGAACAAGAAGGTATAAATAAGAAGGTATTCCCTATGAGAAAAATCCAATCAGCCTTTCCCATTGTCTTAACTCAGGCGAGTTCGTCCCTGATGACCTGAACAAACTGGCCAAGGATGAAGACTTCATGGCGAAGGTCGGCGTGGGAGATGTGGACATGATGGTTGGCTTCAACAACAGGGAAGGAGCTGTGGTGCTCTTTGCGCTGGCCTCTGCCAACTTGCCTATGGAGACTCTGTACACTTCACAGTTCTTTGCGGACATCCTGAACATCTGCTTCATGTTCTCTGGGATGAAAAGCAACCCTGTTTTAACGAAGGCAAGTTCATCACGCTTGGCTTTCTTTTTTTTTTCTCTCTCTCTCTGTCTCTCTGTCACTCTGTCTCTGTCCCTCTCTTCTTTTTTTTTCTCTCTGCTCTCTCTCTCTCAGTCTCTCTGTCTATCTCTTTTCCTCTCTCTCTCTACCTCTTTCCCCCCCCTCTCTCTCTCTGGCGTTCTCTTTCCTCTCTCTCTCATCTATCTAGCTATACTATCTACATTCTCTATCTCTTTTCCTCTCTCTCTATCTTCTATCCTACCTATCTACCTATCTCTATCTCTTTTCCTCTCTCTCTATCATCTAGCTATCTACCTCTATCTCTATCTCTTTTCCTCTCTCTCTCTATCTATCTAGCTATCTACCTATCTACATATCTCATCTTTTTTCCTCTCTCTCTATCTATCTAGCTACCTACCTATCTACCTATCTCTATCTCTTTTCCTCTCTCTCTCACTTCTCTCTCTCTACGTCTATCTGTCTATTTATCTATCTATCTCTATCTCTTTTCATCTCTCTCTCTTTATCTATCTCTGTCTCTTTTCCTCTCTCTTTATCTCTCTCTCTGTGTCTCTGTCTCTCTCTCCTTCTCTCTCTCTCTGTCGTTTTCTCTCTCTTTCTCTCTCTCTTTCTCCCTCTCTTTCTCTCCTCTCTCTTTCTCTCTCTCTCTTACCATCTGTCTCTCTCTGTTCTCTCTCTCACCCCCTCCTTCATCGACACACACAGTTACACACACAAACACAGTCTCATCTGCATAT
>JAPXFY010000012.1:18535698-18575698 GCA_030674185.1 Monoplex corrugatus
CTTCTTCTTTTTCTTTGTTTGTTTATTTCTTCTTCTTCTTCTTCTTCTCCTCCTCCTCCTCCTCCTTCTCCTTCTTCTTCTACGACGAGAAGAAAAGTTTTATATAAGGTCTTTTTTCTTTTCTTTTTGTTTTTGTTTTCAAATTGCAAAAAGCTTCAGCTTCAAGAGCCGTTGCCCCCTGATTCCCAACGGGGCGTCTGCTTCAGGACTCAGTGTGTTAACCCCTACTCTCCCTTTTTTCCCAAATCCAATCCTGACAGTTTCAGTTTCAGTTCATCAAGATGACGCCTCCACACTCAGAATGAATTCCATATGCACCTACCGCCACTAGTGCTAGTGATGGAGAAGATCCATGGCCCTAGCCTTAATTTAGGCCTGCACATAAACTCATGAGCTGGCCAGGTCCTGAGGTCCAAATCCTTCACGGAGTCAGTTTACTTGTTGGTCTGTTCTAGACAGTTTACTTATCGGTCTGTTGGTCTGACAGGCTGCAGAGTTCTTCTACTTGGGAGCCCAGGCGGGCAGCAACGTGTCAGAGACGCTGTACCCTTTGACGGACATGTACGGGGACTGTCTGATGAACGCGCCCATCATAGAGTGGACACGTTACTGGCCAGCTCCCCGCACACCGCTGCCCGCTACATGTACTTTTTGGATCACGACTTCGCCTTCAACAACCAGGGGCCCATGCCTGGTGCACACCATGCTGATGAACTGTTCATGATGTTCGACACAGAACGGGAGATGCCTGAAGACTCGGCCTTTGCCATGTTTAACAAGTCCTCGGTCACAGAAGAGGAGCGGCCTCTGTCCGACATGGTTGTCAAGATGTGGACTTCATTCGCTAAAACTGGGTGAGTACTCCAACGGAGGTTTCAGGTCTGAGGTTTGTTCAAGAGACGTCATCTTGAGACACTGAAACTGGAAAAAAGTGTTCTTACTTCAGATCTCTTTACAGAAGCATCTTTGGGACGCCGTTTTCTTCTATACTGTATACGGATATCTAACCCTGTCCAACGAAGCTGGCATCTGATGATTAGACACTCAATGTTTAACAAGCCACACTTTTTCAGAACGTGACGGTTGGACGCTCGATCTTGCCATGTGATGTTGTAAAGCTCGCCCAGAGAGATTCACCGCACTCGGACGATTCCATACGCGCTCCACCCAAATTAGGCAGAGATCATCTGGCAGATTCCTTGCGCCTGTGCATATCCTTTTGTGCTGGGAAAGTCTTGAAATGGTTGGGGGTGGGGATGGTGGACAGGGAGAGTTAGAAAGCGAGGGACTATGAAACATTGACAGCACCAGAATGATGGAAATGTTAAGCTGGGCAACGAACAGGCCAGTTTTTTGTTGTTGTTGTTTTATTTTGTTTTGTTTTGTTTTGTTTTGTTTTGTTTTCTGGATGGGGATGAACTCGAGATATCTGATAATACAAGAAGCTTAGAGATCAGCTGAAGGGGTCAAAGGAATAATCTCTACTGACACAAATATTTCCTGGATAATTGTATTGTTCACGAGCGAGCGAGCGAGCGAGAGAGACAGAGACAGAGACAGAGACAGAGACAGAGACAGAGACAGAGACAGACAGACAGACAAACAGACAGACAGGGAATGCGTGTGTGTGCGTGCGTGCATGCGTGCGTGCATGCGTGCGTGCGTGTGTGTGTGTGTGTGTGTGTGTGTGTTTGAATTGTACCAGAACTGTCTCATCGGCCGCCTAATGTAAATGTTAGAGTAGTAACAGTGTGTGTGTGTGTGTGTGTGTGTGTGTGTATGTGTGTGTGTGTGTGTGTGTGTGTGTGTGTGTGTGTGTGTGTGTGTGTGTGTGAAGAAATCCCAGTGCCCCCATCCAAGAGGCCTTGGGTAGAGAGTGGCCAGAGTTCACCATGGAGGAGGAGGCTTACCTGTCCATATCCAGGTCCCCCCGTGTGGTGACTAAGGTAGGACCCTACAAAGACCGTGTGGCATTGTGGAGCACACACCTGCCTCAACTCAGCGAGCTGACCGCAAACCTACCTTCCCAGGAGCCGGTCCAAGAAGAGTCCACGTCTAAAGATGAACTGTGATCAAAGCCCTAATCTTTTTCCGTACCTACTCACTCCAGCCTACTTCTCTTTCCATGAACTTTGCACTTACATGTAGATCGGATTGGTCGGGGCCCGGGTTACAAACGACCGCGCTTACCACTGACAAGCACCAGGGTGGAAGTGAAAAGTCAGCTACTGGGGCAAAGACATCATTCAAACTACCAACGGAAAAAGCTCCCATTGGAACCTGGAATGTCCGTACACTCCATCAGTGCGGCAAAGTAAAAGAACTAGAACACGAGCTGAGACGCTACCAATGGGACATTGTGGGTATATCGGAAGTAAGATGGACAGGCTTCGGAGAAGCAATCACAGAGGAAGGACACAAGATGTGGTACAGTGGCGAAGAGTCACTACATGAAAATGGCGTAGCTTTCATCGTACGCAAAGAAGTCATTGGATGCATCATGAGCTGCACGCCTGTCAACAGCAGAATCATCAGCATTCGGGTGTCAGCCAAACCAAAGAACATCACCATCATACAAGTGTATGGTCCAACTACCAGCCACGAAGACCAGGTGGTTGAAGAATTCTATGAGAAAATAGAAGACACCATCGGAAAAGCCCCCAGGAAAGACATCATCATAGTTCAGGGGGACTTCAACGCCAAAGTCGGCCCAGATGCCTACAAAAACTGGGCTGGAACAGTGGGTCAATTTGGCACAGGGGAAACTAATGACAGGGGACTTCGCCTTCTGGAGTTTGCCTGCACCCAACGGCTCACCATTGCCAACACCCTCTACCCCCACAAACTGTCAAGAAGAACAACCTGGCATGCGCCGAACGGAAAGACTGACAACCAGATCGACATTGTCCTCACACCGCGGCGCTTCAAATCAAGCATTAATAAAGCAAAGACGAGGACATACCCTGGAGCTGATATAGGCAGCGACCACGACCTCGTGCTGCTCACAATGAAGATCAAATTGAAAAAGAAGTACCAAGCTGCGCAGCCACGCATCAAGTTTGACCTGGAAAAGCTAAAAGATCCAGAGATAGAAGAGGCATTCCAGGCACAGCTCGGGGGGCGGTTCGCGGGACTCAACTTCCTGGACAGCGACATCAACGACCTCACAAACAACTTTGGTGAGGCAGTCCGCGAAACAGCAGAGGAGGTACTGGGGCGACAGAGGAAGAAACACCAAGCATGGATCTCAAATGACATCCTTGACCTCTGCGACAACAGAAGATCACTGAAGAAGACGAAAAACTCCAGCCCTGAAGAAGCCGCACAGTATCGTAAAACCAACAACCTTGTAAAGAAGAAAATGATTGAAGCCAAAGAACAATGGATCAACAACCAGTGTGAGAACATCGAGAAAGGCATGAAAAAAGGAAACAGCAAACATGCCTTCACCACACTGAAAAACCTTACCAAAACAGATCGTCAGTCATCGAGGATACCTCAGGCGAGCTGCTGACAGAAAGCTCCGCTGTTCTGAACAGATGGACGCAGTACTGCCAAGAACTATACAACTACCCAATACAGCCAGATGACAGTTTGTTTCAGGGGGACTCAACACCATTGAGGGAATCCTCACCGCTACCAGTGATGAGAGAAGAAGTGGAAGAAGCCATCCGCAGCCTACCAGCAGGGAAATCACCTGGAGCAGACAATATCCCAGCAGAGCTGCTCAAACATGGAGGGAATGATTTGGTCACTCGTGTAACATCGATTTGTCAGAAGATCTGGGAGACAAAACAGTGGCCCACAGAATGGACTCAATCACTCATCATCCCCCTGCCCAAAAAGGGAAATATGCGCCAATGCCAGAACTACAGAACAATAAGTCTCATTAGCCACACCAGCAAGATCATGCTCAGAGTCATATTGAATCGACTGAAGAAAGAAGCGGAAGAACACCTTGCGGAAGAACAAGCTGGATTTAGGGCGGGCAGAAGCACAGTAGAACAGATCTTCACCTGCCGGATAATGATGGAGGAACATCTGCAGCATCAGAGAGACCTGTTCCACAACTTCATAGACTTTAAAAAAGCATTCGACAGGGTGTGGCATAAGGGTTTTGTGGCAGGTGCTAAGAAAGTTTGGCATAGAGGAAAGTCTCGTCCAAACCATCCAGGCGCTGTATAACACTGCCAGCAGCGCAGTTCTCCTCAACAACCAGATAGGGGACTACTTCAAGACCACAGTTGGAGTCCGTCAAGGCTGCCTACTCTCTCCCGTGCTGTTCAATCTCTTCCTGGAGAACATCATGCGTGAAGCCCTCCATGACTTCCACTCCACTGTCTCCATACCTGAGGTTCGCAGATGACATCGACCTGATGGGAGGCAGCAACGAAGAACTACAAGACCTGACCATGAGACTGGAAGAAAGTGCAGGTGCACACGGAATGGAAGTGAGCACAGAAAAAAGCAAAGTCCTGGTCAACAGCACAACCAACACCCATGCTGAAATCTACATGAACGGGCAACAGCTTGAAGAAGTGGACGCTTTCAAATACCTTGGCGCCACTCTCACCAAAGACGGTCGCTCTACAACAGAAATCAAGACCAGACTAGCGATCGCAACAGCAGCAATGGTAAAGCTAAACAAGATCTGGAAGAGCAGAGAGATCGGCTTTCCATCGAAGATGAAGCTGTACAAGTCCCTGGTGCTCCCCATCCTGCTGTATGGATGCGAGAGCTGGACCATGGCAGCAGAGACCACCAAGAGAATCCAGACGTTTGAAACTAAATGCTTCAGGCGCTTGCTCGGGATCTCTTGGCAAGATCGGAAGACAAACGGCTTTGTGTGGAGCCAAATAACAACACTCGCAGGCCCACAAGAACCCCTCCTGGCAACAGTCAAGAACAGGAAGCTGTCGTGGTTCGGGCATGTCACACGCCACAACTCACTGCCCAAAACGGTCCTCCAGGGTACACTGGGAGGCGGCAGACGAAGGGGACGACAAGCCAAATGCTGGATGGACAATATCAAAGAATGGACCAGGTTGGATGGCCCCACGCTGGTGCGACAGGCGGAGGACAGGACCGGTTGGCGACGGCTGGCTTCAAGAGTGTCTCTCATCTCTCCTCTACGCCCATCACGGGCAGGAGAATGATGATGATGATGATGTAGCTTTTCTACGAACAAGGGGTCTATAAGATTTGCTGCTACTACTGCTCTGTAATCTTCTCATAGTTATTTTCAGTTGCCTGTTGTTGTTGCTGTTGTTGTTGTTGTTGCTATTTTTGTTGTCGTTGTTGTTGTTGTTTATGATGGGTGCATTTATTTCTTGGTTTTGTTTTGTTTTGGGGTGGTAGGTTATTATTTTGTTTTTGTTTTTTAAGTTTTTGTTTATTTATTTATTTTGTCGTTTCGTTTTGTTTTGTTTTGTTTTGTTTTCCGTGTAGTTTCGTTTAATTTTCTTTTTAGGAGACATGTTGTTGGCTTTTTATTTTGTTTTGTTTTATTTTTATTAGTTGAATTTAGGAACTCTGCATGAATGTATGTTCATAGATTAATTCTGTCGTGAACAGTCGTGTTCTATTTTAATTGATTTTTTGTTTGCAAGTTTTCAAAATCTAATGTTCATATAGCTATTTTCAGTTTTATTATTATTGGGGTTACGTTGAGGTAAAAGAAAAAAGTCCTTGTTTCATATACGCCAATTCGACCTCCCATCAACTGATAACAGCGCATAGGAATGTGAACAGGTACTTTACAGACATTCTTATCACATTTTCAATCTTTTCTATTTTCAAGCTACCACACAATACATAATCACTGTTGTGTTTTGAAGCTTGTACTATGCATATCCAGTACTACATATTCAAGCTTACAGTATACATATTCACTTTTATATTTTCAACTTGACACTAAACATATTCACTATTATATTTTCGACCTGACACTAGACATGTACACTTTTATGTTTCCAAGTTTATATTGGACATATACATTAAACGTAATTATTCGTTATTATATTTTCACGATCACACTGGACGTATTTACCATTATATTACAAAATTCACATTGGAGTTATATACTGTCTTATTTTCAAACTTTCACTGGAAATTACTGTTATATTTTTGAATTGCCACCATAACCTCTGTTTCACTTCTGTCCTTCTGACATATGTAGGTGATGTGTTTTTCCACAGTCCTTCACTGATAACTGTTCTTCCCAAGTAAGGTGGGATAGGTAGAAGAGACATTTGTTTACAAAGTTGTACCGTCTGAATCATCCCATGTACAACTTCCCAAAAGTCCACCATTCGAATTGTCCATTATCCGACTTTTCAGAAGTCCACCATGTGAATCAGCTCTTATGCAACTTTCTCAAAGTCTTCCATCTTAATCAGTCTTTTTGTGACTTCCAAAAGTCCACCATCTCAGTCTGTTTTTATGTGACTTCCAAAAGTTCATCTTAATCAGTCTCTGTGTGATTTTCAAAAGTCCACCATCTCAGTCAGTCTTTATGTGACTTCCAAAAGTCCACCATCTCAGTCAGTCTCTATGCGACTTCCAAAAGTCCACCATCTCAATCAGTCTCTATGCGACTTCCAAAAGTCCATCATCTCAGTCAGCTCTTAAGGCACTTCGCAAAGTCCCGCTGTATCGTGTTACATATCAAGAACGAAAATATGGTTGGGGAAACACCAGTCCATTGTGTAGATCAGAAGTTTGGTTACCACCTGTGCTGTCCACGTTTTCACAGGACGAACACAATGCTGGCTGGCTGATGGGCGGGCCGACTGCATGATATTGTTTATCTCCCTTTTCAGAGGAGATAATTTCATAATCGCCCCCTTTTTCTTATCAATTTTTGGAGATAATTTGATCATCTCCTTTCCTTTCTTTTCTTCTTTTTTCCCCTTCAGATCTCCCTTTCTTCTTTTCAAAGAGATTATGTCATTGTACTTTCGTTTCTGGCCATAGTCTGTTGAAGTGTTTGTTTGTTTGATTGTTTGATTGTATATTTGTTTGTGTTTGTTTGTTTGTTTGTTTTTTCTTTCTTTCTTTGTTAAGTTTTTGGATTAATCGGATTTTTTTTATAGATCCCAATACCAAAGAGAAGTCATGCCTGTTTCTGTAGCACTCCATTTATGTTTGTCTCCTACTGTTCATTGTATGCTTTAATATTAAACACAGTTTTGTTTCTGTTTTTAGACTGCAAATCCCACAGGCATTTTGAATATACTAGTGGGCTTTCACGTGTATGGCTGTGTTTTGTTTTTCACCCCGTCAGTAAGGCAGTCATACTCCGTTTTCGGGGCTGTGCATACTGCATGTCAACATGTTCCCAAATCATCTTTTTAAACCATTTATTGTCAGGTTAACATAAAAGCTGTGCTGTTTCTGTAAGCCACCGAACACTGACATAACTAGCATGATTTTTAACGTGTGTGTGTATGTGATGTTCTGCTGTGTGTGTAGAGTACACAACAAAAAGTGGCCAGGCACTAGCCGAGCACGTTTCTTACAGGCTAGCACGCTTGCACGCAAGTGGCGAGATTGAGAGTCTCACCTGTCGGCGTCACTGGGTTCAGTGTTGACCGCTGCACTCTGCACAGCTACTCGCCTTCAAATGTGTCTGTCTTGACTTTTGTGGACAATTTCTTGAATATTTAGGCCACTGATGTTGGTTATCTCTCGATGTTTGAGATTGGAGGTCTGCCTTTCTTCCTTTTTGCCTCTGTTTTTCCTTGAAAAATGGTTGCCATGAGGTCCGTGTTCTTGCTACGTGATACATGATGCCCGCTAGTAATTTTCTGGTGGTATCAGGTTCTTTCAGGGCACTTTCTTTTGTTCGTTTTTCTGTCATTTGACATGTAGTAGTCTCCTATAAAACAACATCTCTGCTGCTTTATTCTTCTGCAATCCGTTTTCTCAGAGTCCAAGCTGCGCATCCAGAAATCATGCTTGGTAAGATCAAACATTTTGAAAGTTTAATTTTCAGGCCATTTGGTATGCCTGTCTTTCCAGATGTTGTTGGGTTGGACCATTTTTTTGTTTTATAGGTTCCATCATCATCAGATAGAGTGACGAGGAGAAAAAAAATAGTGTGCAATGAAACGGACACAAGACGGAGGAAGATTTTAGCAACTGCCGTTATCACCTAGCTGGAAAGATCCTCTCTGTACTTTCTAGCCTACCTAGCGAGTACCTAGCCACGATTGCCACGAGGTGGAACAAACAGACGCTCCTACCTAGCGTATCTCGCGAAAACCTCGCCTATCTAGCGTGTAAGGAACAGATAGCATATCTCGTGAGAAGCTAGTCAACTAGCCTAGAGTCCCGTTTCTAAACCCTTTGATTCCCACGCCCTATCCACCAACCACAAAAACTTAATCCTTTGACTCCCTCACCTATCCACCAGCTTCCTGCAGGAAGCTGGTAGACAGGTGAGGGAGTCAAAGGATTAAGTTTTTGCTTTGCTGTCATGGCTGACAATGCAGGATGCTGGTGGATAGGGTGAGGGAGTCAAAATATCAAATACTAAGTACGGTAGGCGAGGGTTTTTTTTGCGAGTTACGCTAGGTAGGAGCGTTTCTTTGTTGTTGTTGTCGTCATTGTCGTTGTTGTCATTGTATGCACTTTCCCATCTCCAGTTTTCTCATATATTTTACTTTGTTTGCAATTTTCTTGTCGTATGTTTGTATGGATGAAGACAGAAAGGGTGGGAGATGTGCATGTACTCAGAGCGATAAAAGACAGATTTCTATAGGCGCCATGATCGCCAACGTCATGCAGCAGGGCGCATGATGATAATGATGTTTGATTCACTGATTTCAAATTGATTGCTGTTGTTGTTATTGTGTTTTGTTTATGTTGTCGTTGTCGTGTCGTGTCGTGTCGTGTCGTGTCGTGTCGTGTCGTGTCGTTCTCGTTGTCGTTGTCGTTGTCGTCGTCGTCGTCGTCGACGTCGTCGGCGCTGTTGTTGTTCTTGTTGTTGTTGTCATTGTGTGAAACAGTAATGTGACATGACAGTGTTGATTTTTTTAATCGATTTGTTGACGTGAACAAAAATAAACATATTAGCATAAAATACTCGTGTATATGCTGTTATTCATTACATTTGTGTGTGTGTGTATGTGTGTGTGTTGTGTTTGTATGTGTGTGTTGTGTGTGTGTGTGTGGTGTGTGTGTGTGTGTGTGTGTGTGCGCGCGTGTGCGTGCGTGTGTGTGTGTGTGTGTGTGTGTGAGAGAGAGAGAGAGAGAGAGGGAGAGGGAGAGAGAAAGAGAGACAGTGAGACAGACAGACATTCAGACAGACAGACAGAGAGACAGAGACAGAGAGAAGGTGTAGTTTAATGAATATATTCTACATTATTGTACTCAAATATTTACTGACCTTGGTGTTTTTGACCTGGCCAGCTCATGGGTTTAATGTGCTAATGGCTTGTGCCATGATCATTCTGGATTTTCTCCATCGCATAGCACCTGTGACGTTAGTGCATATGGAATTCATTCCGAGCGCAGAGACACGTCTTGAGAAACTGAAACTGAAATTACACTTAAATGGGTTTCCTGGTTTGTAGTGATGGAGCATATACAAAATTTACCTTAAAACGCTTGAAGCAAAACTGAAAAAGAAGGTACGTGAAATTTAAGATTGTTTTATTTTTTATATATATTTTTTTATCTATTTTCAGTTGCCTGTTCGCTCAGGTGTTAGAGGCGCCATGTTGATAACACACAGGTTGTGGGTTCAGCCCGCAGGTGGGCCACTTTTTTATTTCGTTTTGTTTTGCTTTGTTTTGTTTTGTTTTGTTTCGTTCATAGGCTAGTTGGGACCTCTGGACCTGGCCAGCTCGTGGGTTTATGTGCAGGCTTAAGGCATGTACCATGATTACCATACACAGGCACTTGCGATGTTAGTGCATATGGAATTCGTTCTGAGCGCAGATACGTCGTCTTGAGAAACTGAAACTGAAACATTGTTCGTTTTGTTTTGTTTTGTTTTGTTTTTTGTTTTGTTTTGTTTGTTCGTTTCGTTCAGTTCAGTTCGGTTTGGTTGTTTATTTGTTTTGTTCTGTTCTGTTTTGATTACAACAGGCATAACTATATCACTGTACACCCATCTCTCTCAAGCAGCTAAATGTCCTCCTTTTCTAAACACGACAACATTACTTTTATTCAGATTTACCTTAAGATGCAAAGAAGTAGCCGCTTTGTGTACAGTATGTAACTGCCTCTGCAAACCAACAACCATTTCAGATAACAACAACACATCATCTGCCAACAAAAGAATAAACAATTCTGACAAATCCTGTGGAAATTTGGCCCTATGGCGACCATTGCTGATAACCTCCAGAGCAAGCGCATTAATAAACATAGAAAATAACACAGGGCTACAGACATCTCCTTGTTTAATTCCAGTTGTACACTGAATATAATCCGTAAAATGAAGCCCACAGTGGTTTCGACATTTAACATTTTGATACATTGCCTTTATACATTGAAACAATTTGCCATATACACCGTTCTTCAACAAAATTGGCCAAAGCAAATTTCTATCAATAGAATTAAATGCTTTTTCAAAATCAATAAAAGCAACATACAATTTTCTATTACAAGAAAATTGTTTCTGAATAAATGAAAGGAGAACAAACATATGATCTATTGTAGAATATCCCCTCTTAAAGTCAGCTTGGTGATCTTCTGTAACGTCATTATGTGCAACCCATTCTTGTAACCTTTTATTGATAATGTTGTTATACAATTTACTGCTTATATTACAGAGAGAAATTCCTCTATAATTATTTGGATTACTGGCATCCCCTTTCTCAAATAATGGTAAAATTGTTGATTTTGACCAACTTTCTGGAAATATGCCATCATCAAAAAAGTTCATTAAACAGTTTCAGGAAAAACTGAGTTGTATCTTCTGTTCCATTTTTCAAAATTCACCAGTAATAAAATCGGGCCTGCAGCTTTATTATTCTTCAGTTTACGCATGGCGGACACAACTTCATCCACTGAAATAGGACGATTAAAATGGTCATCTGTTTCCTTGCTGACTTGCATAATATATTCAGATCCTGCACAACATCTTTATCTAACAGAGAACAGAACGAAGAGAGAGAGAGAGAGAGGAGAGGGAGAGAGAGAGAGAGAACAGCTGCAATGAGAATAGAAAACGATATGAGCTCTTTTCAAACATCAAAAGAGGAGTCAGACAGGGTTGTGTTTTGTCACCAGATCTGTTTTCACTTTACAGCGAAAACATCATGAGAAACCTAGAAAAAGACCCTGGATTAAAGGTTGGAGGAAAAATGATAAACAACATTCGATACGCAGATGACACCGTGCTAATTGCAGAAAATGAAAGGGACCTACAAAACCTTATGAATATACTAGAAATAGAAAGCAAGGGTTAGGGGTTGGAACTAAACAGCAGGAAGATTGAAGTCATGGTGATCAGTAAAAAACATGAAATCGCCTCATGCAAAATAACAGCAAACGGCACGACCTTGAGACAGGTTGATAAGTTTAAATACCTGGGAACGATCATTTCATCAGACGGCAGATGCACATCAGAAATAGCCAGCAGAATCAGCCAAGCCAAAACAGCATTCAAGAAGATGAAAGCATTCTTACCAACAAATACCTATCAATTAACATCAGGAAGAGAGTTCTTGAATGTTATATAGAACCAATACTGTTATACGGTTGTGAGGCATGGACAGTCAACAAACAAAGCCAGAACAAGATTGATGCAGCCGAGATGTGGTTTCTAAGAAGAATGTTGAGAGTTCCATGGACAGCAAAGAAAACAAACGAGACAGTCTTGATGGAGGCAGACACGGGTAGATCATTCATAAAGGAGATTAGGAAAAGACAGGCAACATTTACAGGCCATTTTATGAGGAAAGGGAATTTGGAGCACCTGGTCACAACGGGAAAGCTGGAGGGAAAGAGAGCACCAGGTAGACCCAGGGAGAAAATACTAGACGGACTTGCGGAGTGGCTGAAGACAAGGAGGTTGGAAGAGATGCTTGAGGCAACAAGAGATAGAGACAGATGGAAGTCCATGATCGCCAACGCCATGCAGCAGGGCAACTGATGATGATGATGAGCCACTAGCTTTGCTCGCGCAAAGAAACCTTAAGAAACCCGCTCGCTTCAATGGCTTCTTTTAGCTAGCTTTGTCTCACTTTGCTACACCTAAGAAACTCGCCACTGTCTTTGCGACTGGTTTCCGGTATAACGTGTAGTGTGAGTTATCACCACCTTCCCGTTGCCCTGAGAACGATGCCCGTTACTCAAAATCGGGTACTTGGATGTAACTACAGTGGAGAGAAGTGTGAACTTTGTTTTGACATCTTAAGTACCCAGGCAAGTGTTTGTTTAATATGCTCTCGCCACCACAAAAGGTAGGGGTGGAGGGTGGGCGTGGAGGGGGATGAAATGAGATGAGAATCTGGATTTCAGACAAGCTTTAATCATCATCATCATCATCATGCCCTGCCATATGGCGTTGGCGATCAGGCCCTCCATATGCATCTATCCCGTTTTGCCACAAGCACATCTTCCACCCTCTCTGTCCTCAGCCACTCTGAAAGTCCGTCCAATATTTTCTCCGTGGGTCTACCTGGTGCCCTCTTTCCCTCCAGCTTTCCTGAACTAGCTTTAATGGTAGTAAGAAACTCTGGGTAGAGCCGGCCAGCAGAAGGTCCTCAAAGGAGAAACCCCTGTCAAGCAAGTGTTTTGGCCCTTAACTCCTGACACTCTGAGGGGGCTGGACCGCATCCAGGTCATGATTCCTGGATGCCCTTCTGCTGTCGCCATTGAAGTGTATTGTGTGCCATTCACTTGCTGAAGTTTGGACTTAGGAGAGGGACTATTGCATTCAGACGATTGCAAATCTGCCACCAGTTATCTGCCAGACTCCCTGACCCTCTGCAAAATCCTCTTGCGCTGGTAATGTCTGGAAATAGGGGTAGGAGGGAGGGGGAGTACTTTTGAAACATTGAGCTGACACCACCAGAATGATGGAAACATGAACCCTTTGATTCCTGCATTCTGTCCATCAACTGCCAAAACTTAACCCTTTGACTCCCTCACCCTATCTATCAGTTTTCTGCAGGGTGACTATTCAAGAAGCTGTGGATAGGGTGAGGAAGTCAAAGGATTAGGTTTTTGCTTTGCATGCATGGTTGACAATGCAGGATGCTGATGGACAGGTTGCGGGAGTCAAAAGGTTAAAATGGGCAGCAGACAGGCTGGATTTTTATGTTGAGGTTTGAGACTGAACTCGAGATATCGAATCTTGAGACCATGGCTGTATCAAAAGAACCGTCCAGCTTACAAAAAACAAAACGAAACAAAACAAAACAAAACAAAATAAACAAACAACCAAACCGAACAGAACCGAAACGAAAAAAAACAAAAACGAAACGAAACGAAACAAAACGAAACAAACGAAAACGAAACGAAACGAAACAAAACAAAACAACACGAAACAAAGTTTCAGTTTCAGTTTCTCAAGACGACGTATCTGCCCTCGGAACGAATTCCATATGCACTAACGTCGCAGTGCCATGTGTGTAGTGATCATGGCAAAGCTTTAAGCCTGCACATAAACCCATGAGCTGGCCAGGTCCTGAGGTCCTACCTAGGCTATGAACGAAACAAAACAAAACAAAAAAGTGGCTCGCTTGCGGGCTGAACCCACAACCTGTGTGTATACATGCGCCCTTTAACACCTGAGCTAACAGGCAACTAAAAAAAAATCTTATATTTCACTAACCTTCTTTTTCAGTTTTGCTTCAAGTGTTTTAAAGGTAAAATTTACATATACTCCATCACTATAAACCAAGAAACCCATTTCAGGTACAGTTTTCTCAAGATGTCATCTCCACGCTCGGAATGAATTCCATATGCACTAACGTCACAGTTGCTATGCAATGGAGAAAATCCAGAATGATCATGGCACAAGCCATTATCACATTAAACCCATGAGCTGGCCAGGTCAAAAACACCAAGGTCAGTAAATATTTGAGTATGATAATGTAGAATATATTCATTAAACTATACCCTCTCTCTGTCTCTGCATCTCTGTCTGTCTGTCTGAATGTCTGAATGTCTGTCTGTCTCTCTGTCTCTCTTTCTGTCTCACACACACACATATGTACGCACGCACACACACACACACACACACACACACACACACACACACACACACACACACACTCACACTTACACAAACACACACACAAACACACACGCAAACACACACATACACACAAATGTAACAAATAACAGCATATACACGAGTATGTTGTGCTAATCTGTTTATTTTTGTTCACGTCAACAAATCCATTAAAAAAATCAACACTGTCATGTCACATTACTGTTTCACACAATGACAACAACAACAACAACACCGACGACGACAATGACGACAACAACGACAATATTAACAAAACACAGCAACAACGACAGCAATCAATTTGAAGTCGGCGATTCAAACATCATTATCATCAAATGCCCTTCTGCATGACGTTGGCGATCATGGCCCTTCACAGAAATCTATCTTTTATCGCTGTGAGTACATGTACATCTCCCACCCTTTCTGTCTTCAGCCATACAAACATGCAACAAGAAAATCGCATACAAAGTAAAATGCATGAGAAAACTGGAGATGGGAAAGTACATACAACAACAATAATGACAACGACAATGACGCCCACAACAACAACAAAGAAACGCTCCTACCTAGCGTAACTCGCAAAAAAAAACTCGCCTACCGTACTTAGCATTGATATTTTGACCCCTCACCCTATCCACCAGCAATTCTCGCTTCCTGCAGGAAGCTGGTGGATAGGGTGAGGGAGTCAAAGGATTATGTTTTTGCAGTTGGTGGATAGGGTGTGGGAATCAAAGGATTAAGAAACGGGACTCTAGGCTAGTCAGCTAGCTTCTCGCGAGATACACTATCTTTTTCCTTACATGATAGGTAGGCGAAGTTTTCACGAGATACGCTAGGTAGGAGCGTTTCTTTGCTCCACCTCGCGGCAATCGTGGCTAGGTACTCGCTAGGTAGGCTAGGAAGTACAGAGAGGATCTTTCCAGCGAGGTGATAACGGCAGTTGCTAAAATCTACCTCCGTCTTGTGTCCGTTTCATTGCACACCATTTTTTTTCTCCTTGTCATTCTCTATCTGATGATGATGGAACCTGTAAAACAAAAAAATAGTCCAATCCAACTACATCTGGAAAGACAGAGGCAAACCAAATGGCCTGAAAATTAAACTTTCAAAATGTTTGATCTGGCCAATCATGATTTCTGGATGCGCAGCTTGGACTCTGAGAAAAACGGATTGCAGAAGAATAGAAGCAGCAGAGATGTTGTTTTATAGGATACTACTACATGTCAAATGACAGAAAAACGAACAAAAGAAAGTGCCCTGAAAGAACCTGATACCACCAGAAAATTACTAGCGGGCATCATGTATCACGTAGCAAGAACACGGACCTCATGGCAACCATTTTTCAAGGAAAAACAGAGGCAAAAAGGAAGAAAGGCAGACCTCCAATCTCAAACATCGAGAGTATAACCAACATCAGTGGCCTAAATATTCAAGAAATTGTCCACAAAAGTCAAGACAGACACATTTGAAGGCGAGTAGCTGTGTCAGAGTGTAGCGGTCAACATTGAACCCGGTGACACCGACAAGTGAGACTTTCAATCTCGCCACTTGCGTGCAAGCGTGCTAGCCTGTAAGAAACGTGCCTCAGCTAGTGCTTGGCCACTTTTTGTTGTGTACCCTACACACACAGCAGAACATCACATACACACACACGTTAAAAATCATGCTAGTTATGTCAGTGTTGGGTGGCTTACAGAAACAGCACAGCTTTTATGTTAACCTGACAATAAATGGTTTATAAAGATGATTTGGGAACACGCTGACATGCAGTATGCACAGCCCCGAAAACGGAGTATGACTGCCTTACTGACGGGGTGAAAAACAAAACACAGCCATACACGTGAAAGCCCACTAGTATATTCAAAATGCATGTGGGATTTGCAGTCTAAAAACAGAAACAAAACTGTGTTTAATATTAAAGCATACAATGAACAGTAGGAGACAAACATAAATGGAGTGCTACAGAAACAGGCATGACTTCTCCTTGGTATTGAGATCTATAAAAAGAATCCGATTAATCCAAAAACTTAACAAAGAAAGAAGAAAGAAAGAAAAGAAAGAAACAAACAATCAATCAAACAAACAAACAAACACTTCAACAGACTATGGCCAGAAACGAAAGTACAATGACATAATCTCCCTTGAAAAGAAGAAAGGGAGATCTGAAGGGGAAAAAAGAAGAAAAGAAAAGAAAGGAGATGATCAAATTATCTCCAAAAATTGATAAGAAAAAGGGGGCGATTATGAAATTATCTCCTCTGAAAAGGAAAAGGGAGATAAACAATATCATGCAGCCCGCCCACCAGCCAGCCAGCATGGTGTTCGTCCTGTGAAAACATGGACAGCACGGGCGGTAATTCAATACAGTACAATACAATACTTTATTTGTATAGCGCAAAATCTTGATAAAATCAAATCTAAGCGCTAAAACAGACACACACGCACGCACGTACACACACACACACACACACACACACACACACACACACACACACACACACACACACACACACACACACACGCGCGCGCGCACACGCACACGCACATGGCTAAAATGGGGAGAAAGAATAAAAGCAATGGAAAATTATAGAGAGCATATTATATACAATTATATATTACAATGTGATTCCCCTCCGAGTGGAGACAGGCTGCAGAGGGGATTGAGTGAGGTCAGGATTTTATGCAGAGGAGAAAAGGTGAGTTTTGAGAGCGGACTTGAAGGAGACAAAAGTAGGTTGCTGGCGGACAGAGAGAGGAAGTTTGTTCCAGGAAAGTGGACCAGAAACAGAGAAGGCTCGTGGATCATAGGTATTGAGCTTAGTGCGTGGAGAGCGAAAAGTCAGAGGATCGGAGGCAGAGCGGAGGGTACGTGAGGGAAGATAGATCTCAAGTAGGCTTGACAGGTAATCGGGGCTGCGTTATTGAGGCTTTTGTAGCACATGGTGTCTAGTTTGTATTGTATGCGCTTTGATACAGGGAGCCAGTGAAGTTGTGCCAGGAGAGGAGATATGTGGTCAGCTTTTTTCTTTTTGAGTACAAGGCGTGCAGCATTGTTTTGAATGCGCTGTAGGATGTGAATGGTGGAGGCAGGAAGACCAGACAGGAGTGAATTGCAATAGTCAATGCGAGACATTATGAAGGAGAGAACGAGTTTTGCAGTTGTTTCGACAGAGAGATACTTCCTGATCAAGCTTATACGATGGAGGTGATAGAAGCAAGATCTGGCAGTTTGAGAAACAAAGTTGTTCATGGAGAGGGTAGAGTCAATGCAGACACCAAGGTTTTTAGCTGAATCAGAACCCAACTTCTGATCTACACAATGGACTGGTGTTTCCCCAACCATATTTTCGTTCTTGATATGTAACACGATACAGCGGGACTTTGCGAAGTGCCTTAAGAGCTGACTGAGATGATGGACTTTTGGAAGTCGCATAGAGACTGATTGAGATGGTGGACTTTTGGAAGTCACATAAAGACTGATTGAGATGGTGGACTTTTGAAAGTCAAATAGAGACTGATTCAGATGAACTTCTGGAAGTCATATAAAACAGATTGAGATGGTGGACTTTTGGAAGTCACAAAAAGACTGATTAAGATGGAAGACTTTGAAAAAGTCGCATAAGAGCTGATTCACGCGGTGGACTTCTGAAAAGTCGGATAACGGACAATTCGAATGGTGGACTTTTGGGAAGTTGCACATGGGATGATTCAGACGGTACAACTTTGTAAACAAATGTCTCTGCTACCTGTCCCACCTTACTTGGGAAGAACAATTATCAGTGAAGGACTGTGGAAAAACAACATCATCTACATATGTCAGAAGACAGAAGTGAAACAGAGGTTATGGTGGCAATTCAAAAATATAACAGTAATTTCCAGTGTAAGTTTGAAAACATGACAGTGTATAACTCCAATGTGAATTTTGAAATATAACGGTAAATACGTCCAGTGTGATCGCGAAAACATAATAAAGAATAATCACGTTTAATGTATATGTCCAATGTAAACTTGGAAACATAAAAGTGTACATGTCTAGTGTCAGGTCGAAAATACAATAGTGAATGTGTTTAATGTCAGCTTGAAAATATAAAAGTGAATATGTATACTGGAAGCCTGAATATGTAGTACTGGATATGCATAGTACAAGCTTCAAAACACAACAGTGAATATGTCTTGTGTGTAAGCTTGAAAACAGAAAATCGGATATGTCTAGCGTAAGATTGAAAATGTGATAAGAATGTCTATGAAGTACCTGTTCACATTCCTATATGCTGTTATCAGTTGATGGGGGGTTGAACTGTCGTATACGAAACAAGGACTTTTTTCTTTTACCTCAACGTAACCCCAATAAAATAAAACTGAAAATAGTATATGAACATTAGATTTTGAAAACTTGCAAACAAAAAATCAAATAAAATAGAACACAACTGTTCACGACAGAATTAATTTGTGAACATACATTCATGCAGAGTTCCTAAATTCAACTAATAGAAACAAAACAAAACAAACTAAAAAGCCAAAAACTTGTCTTCTTAAAAGAAAATTATGCGAAACTAAACGAAAAACAAAACAAAACGAAACGAAACAAACAAACACAAAAAAACAAACTCCCACCCAAAAACGAAACAAAACCGAGAAACAAATGCTCCCATCATAAAACAACAACAACAACAACAACTACAATAACCGGCAACTGAAAAATAGGCAAAGGAAGATTACAGAGCAGTAGTAGCAGCAAATCGTATACACGCCTTGTTCGAAGAAAGACTAAGTACGAAGTTCATGGAAAGAGAAGTGGGCTGGAGTGAGTAGGTACGGAAAGAGATTAGGGCTTTGATCACAGTTCATCTTTAGACGTGGACTCTTCTTGGACCGGCTCCTGGGCAGGTAGGTTTGCGGTCAGCTCGCTGAGTTGAGGCAGGTGTGTGCTCCACAATGCCACACGGTCTTTGTACGGTCCTACCTTAGTCACCACACGGGGGGACCTGGATATGGACAGGTAAGCCTCCTCCTCCATGGTGAACTCTGGCCACTCTCCACCCAGGTCCTCTTGGATGGGGGCACTGGGATTTCTGTAACACACACACACACAAAACAGCACGCACGCACGCACACGCGTGCACACACACACACGCACACACACACACACACACACACACACACCACACACACACACACACACACCACACACACACACACACATTGTAACTGTAACGTTTACATTTGGCGGCGTGACCACGTTGATAGACTTTAGGCAGAATTCGACACGCATACACACGCCCGCGACACACACACACACACACACACACACACACACACACACACACACACACACACACACACACACACACATCGCACGGACGCACACACATATACACATACACGTGCACACAGTCGCACAGACTCATACACACACTTGCCCACCCACCCCCACACACACACCAATACGTATCACACACACGCGCGCACACACACAAGCACACACACATTCTCTCTCTGTCTCTGTGTGTCTCTATGTCTCTCTGTCTGTCTCTGTCTGAGAGAGAGAAAGAAAGAGAGAGAGACAGACAGAGAGAGAGAGACAAAGAGAGACAGACAGAGACAGAGAGTCAGAGAGAGAGAAAAAGAGAGTGAACAGTACAACTATCTAGGAAATATTTGTGTTAGTAGAGGTTAATTCTTTGACCCCTCAGCTGATCTCTAAGCTTCTTGTATTATCAGATATCTGGAGTTCATTCCCATCCAGAAAAACAAAACAAAACAAAACAAAACAAAACAAAACAAAACGAAACGAAACGAAACGAAACAAAACGGAAGAAGAAGAAGAAGAACAACAACAACAACAACAAACCTGGCCTGTTCGCTGCCCATCTTAATGTTTCCATCATTCTAGTGGTGTCAATGTTTCATAGTTCCTCACTTTCCAACTCCACCCTGCGACCCCCCCCCCCCCCCCACCATTTCAAGACTTTTCCAGCACATAAAGAACTGCACAGACTGCAGGAGTCTGCCAGATGATCGCTGCCAAAGTTGGGTGGGGTGCGTATCGAATCGTCCGAGCGCGGTGAATCTCTCTTGAAGAAACCTCAGACCTGAAACCTCCGTTGGAGTACTCACCCAGTTTTAGCGAATGAAGTCCACATCTTGACAACCATGTCGGACAGAGGCTGCTCCTCTTCCGTGACCGAGGACTTGTTAAACATGGCAAAGGCCGAGTCTTCAGGCATCTCCCGTTCTGTGTCGAATATCATGAACAGTTCATCAGCATGGTGTGCCCCAGGCATGGGCCCCTGGTCGTTGAAGGCAAAGTCGTGGTCCACCACGTACATGTAGCGGGCAGCGCTGTGCGGGGAGCTGGCCAGGTAACGTGTCCACTCTATGATGGGCACGTTCATCAGACAGTCCCCGTACATGTCCGTCAAAGGGTATAGCGTCTCTGACACGTTGCTGCCCGCCTGGGCTCCCAAGTAGAAGAACTCTGCAGCCTGTCAGACCAACAGAACGATAAGTAAACTGTCTAGAACAGACCAACAAATAAACTGACTCCGTCAAGGATTTGGACCTTAGGACCTGGCCAGCTCATGAGTTTATGTGCAGGCCTAAATTAAGGTTTGGGCCATGATCATTTTGGATCCTCTCCATCACATGGCACTTGTGGCGTAGGTGCATATGGAATTCATTGTGAGTGCGGAGGCATCATCTTGAGAAATTGGAACTGAAACTGAAACTGTCAGGATTGGATATGCGGAGGCATCATCTGAGAAATTGGAACTGAAACTGAAACTGTCAGGATTGGATATAGGGAAAAAGGGGAGAGTAGGGGTTAACACACAGAGTCCTGAAGCAGACCCCCGTTGAGAATCAGGGACAACGGCTCTTGAAGCTGAAGCTTTCTGCAATTTGAAAACAAAAATTAAAAGAAAAGAAAAAAGGCCTTACATGAAAAATTTTCTTCTCGTCGTAGAAGAAGGAGAAGGAGAAGAAGAGAAGAAGAAAGAAGAAGAAGAAGAGAAGAAGAGAAGAAGAAGAAGAAGAAGAAGAAGAAGAAGAAGAAGAAGAAGAAGAGAAGAAGAAGAGAAGAAAAGAGAAGAAGAAGAAGAAGAAGAAGAAAGAAAAAACAAGAACAAGAACAAGAACAGAACAAGAAGAACAAGAACAAGAACAAGAAGAACAAGAAGAACAAGATGAACAAGAAGAAGACAAGACGAGAAGAAGAACAAGAAGAAGAAGAACAAAACAAGAAGAAGAAGACAAGAAGAAGAAGAAGAAGAAGAAGAAGAAAAAAGAAGAAGAAGAAGAAGGAGGAGGAGGAAGAGAATAGAAAGAAAAAGAAAGGAAGAAGAAGAAGAAAAAGAAGAAGGAAACAAAGAAACAAAGAAACAAACAAAGAAAGAAGAAAATTTTGATATCCAGAACAACTCATGAAGTTTCTGTGAGTCTACTAGATAGCTGCGCTTCCACCAAAGACGTCTGGGCGAGCTGTACAACATCACATGGCAAGATCAAGCTTCAAACCGTCACGACGTTCTGAAAAAAATGTGACTTGTTAAATATTGAGTATATATATATATATATATATATATATATATATATATATATATATATATATATATATATATATATATATATATATACAGTATAGAAGAAAACAGCGTCCCAAAGATGCTGTTGTAAAGAAGTCTGGAATAAGAACACCATGACCGTCGTCATCATCATCAAGTGCCCTGCCGCATGGCGTTGGCAATCATGGCCCTCCACATGTATCTATCACTTGTTGTCGCAAGCACATCCTCCACCCTCTCTGTCCTCAGCCACCCTGCAAGTCCGTCCAATATTTTCTCCCTGGGTCTACCTAGTATTCTCTTTCCCTCCAGCTCTCCTGTTATGGCCAGGTGCTCAAATTTCCCTTTCTCATAAAATGGCCTATAAATATTGCCTGTCTTTTCCTAATCTTCCTTATCAATGCTCTTCTTGTATCTACCTCCATCAAGACTGTCTCGTTTGTATCCTTTGCTGTCCATGGAATTCTCACCATTCTTCTTAGAAACTACATCTCGGCTGCCTTAGTCTTGTTCTGGCTTTGCGTGTTGACTGTCCACGCCTCACAACCGTATAACATTATCGGTTCTATATTAACATACAAGAACCCTCTTCCTGAGGGTTATTGATAAACATTTGTTGGTAAGAATCTTTTCATCTTCTTCAATGCTGTTTTGGTTTGGCCGATTCTGCTGGTTATTTCTGATGTGCAACCATGACCATAGAAGATCACTAAAGCGAAACAAAGATAAACGGAAGGTCAGCCACATCAGCAGAAGCATCAACACCATTAACTTGGGAAGACATCGCCCGCTACAGGGTCAGCTGGCGACAGCATTGCACACAGGAAACAGGTACACTTGAACAGCATTTCACAGCTGCCATTCAACAGAAGAAGATTCGGCGGAAGAAGAATCCAGGGCGCAGAGCTCTTTCCCATGCAGTGCCTGTAGAACAATATGTACCTGAAGGATCAGTCTTCCATCCCACTTGAAAACTCACACCAGGCTTTAAGGACACCTACAAGTGTCCTTTATAGATGTCATGGCTTTAAGGACACCTACAAGTGTCCTTCATGGATATCATGGCTTTAAGGACACCAACTTCATGTGTCCTTCATAGATGTCATGGCTTTAAGGACACCAACTTCATGTGTCCTTCATAAGTCTCTATTCATCTATGGGATCAACTGGACAACCCATGACTTCTGATATCTCCGTCCCTGTTAACAAAGCACTGGACTGAGCACTCATATCTAACGTTAATGCTAAAAGAAAATTAACTTCTTTGTTGTCCACTCTGGTTGGGGAATTGAGGATGAGAGTGTGTTTGTGTGTGTAACCGTGTGTGTCAATGAAAGACAGAAAGAGGGAGACAGAGAGAGGCAGATGGAGAATGAGAGAGAGAGAGAGAAAGAGAGGGAGAAAGAGAGAGAAAAAGACAAAGACAGAGAGAGGGAGAGAGAGACACACACAAAGAGAGAGATCGAGAGAGAGAAGAAAGAGAGAGGAAAACAGACAGAGAAAGATATATATAGAGAGATGGAAAGAGATAGAGATAGAAAAATGAATAGATAGAGAAGACAGAGAGAGAGACAGGAAAAGAGATAGAGATAGATAGGTAGGTAGCTAGATAGACAGAAAAAGAGAGAGGAAAAGAGAGAGAGAGAGGCACAGAGAGAGAGAGGAAAAGAGGTAGAGAGAGAGACAGGAAAGAGATAGAGAGGCAGAGAGACAGAGAGAGAGACAGAGAGAGAAAGAAAGAAAGAGAGAAAGAAAGAAACAGAGACAGACAGACAGACAGACAGACAAAGAGAGACAGAGACAGAGACAGAGTGACAGAGACAGAGAGAAAAGAAAGCCAAGAGTGATGAACTTGCCTTCGTTAAACAGGGTTGCTTTTCATCCCAGAGAACATGAAGCAAGTGTTCAGGATGTCCGCAAAGAACTGCGAAGTGTAGAGAGTCTCCATAGGCAAGTTGGCAGAGGCCAACGAAAAGTACACCAGAGCTCCTTCCCGGTTGTTGAAGCCAACCATCATGTCCACATCTCCCACGCCGACCTTGCCATGAAGTCTTCATCCTTGGCCAGATTTGTTCAGGTCATCAGGACGAACTCGCCTGAGTTAAAACAATGGGAAGGACTGCTGGAATTTTCTCATCGGCAATACCTTCTTATTATACCTTCTTATTCACTTCCCTAGAGCCTCCTCAACTCAAAAGGTTACACGCTCGTTTTACATTTCCGTCTGTCTGTCTCTCTGTATCTGTCCCTCTCTCTGTGTCTGTCTGTCTATCTCTGTCCTCTGTCTGTCTATGTCTCTGTCTGTCTGTGTCTCTCTGCCTGTCTTCTCTGTCTCTCTGTCTCTGTCTGTCTATGTCTCTGTCTGTCTGTCTTTCTGTCTGTGTTTCTCTCTCTCTCTCTTGTCTCTCTCTCTCTCTCTTTTTCCACCTCTCTCTCTCTTTCTGTTAGTTTCTCCCGTCTCGTCTCTGTCCTGTGTCTGTCTGTCTGTCTGTCTGCTTCACTCTTTTATCCATCATCCATCCATCACTATCTATCATTTACTATCTATCAACTATATCTATCTTCTATCTACTACCTACTATTATCTTGTCTCTCTGTCTCTCTCTGTCTCTCTCTCTCTCTCTCTCTCTCTCTCTCTCTCTCTCTCTATATATTATATTATATATATAATATATATACCCTCTCTCTGTATTTCCTTGACGTTCTGTCTTAGTGTCCTTAAAGTCATGACATCTATGAAGGACACTTGAAACTGGTGTCCTTAAAGCCATAGTATCCCCACCTTATGGAAATTCTGTGCTAGAAATTTCTTCTTTTCTGTCACTATTTTTGTTTCTGCCTTGTTCTTTGACGTTCTGTTATTTTTTCCTATCATTTTCTGCCTTGCTGGTCTATTCACCTGTGTTTGTTCAATAAAGTCTTATGTACTTTTTCTTAGGATTGATAATTGGTTACATGTACTAAGTGCATTTTTGGCTTTCATGAAGTGAGATATGCAGAAGCAATTTAGGCAATTTATGCCCGTTTTTATATATGTTTTAATGTTCTTGGTTATGTTTAAATGTGTATTTAGGTATATTTTTTTTAAATCTCCTGTGCGATAAATTGGACGGAGTGGTCAACTCCGGGGACTTCTCCTTAGATTATGTGCACGAATGCTTTGATATATGGGAGAAAAGATCTTTGAAAACTTGTTTCTCATCAAACATAGCAGAGAGATGTACAACGTTTTCAGGCAAGATGGCTCTCATTTTTCCCACTGGACAGAGCAGCAGGGAAATTTCAGTCTTTCTCTCCTAATTTTTGTATCTGATGTTTGTTTGTTTGTGATTTTACGCTTGACAAAGGCCAGTTGGCCGAAAATCTGCGCCTGTCTTGTCTTGTATTAAATACGCGTTCTGTTCTTTTTTTCCTGCTTTTTTTCTGGTTCCTATTTGCTTGAACGTGGACAGTAACGCTTGTTTTGGATTTCTTAAAACGTATTTTAGAAAACCGATCACCCCAACCAACTGACCAGTCAACTAATTAACAGGCGAACTATACAATTAATAAACACACACATCTATTAAACTAATTAACAGGCAAACTAACAACTAAAAACACACTCAGCATCTATTCAACTAATTAACAGCGAACTATACAATTAATAAACACACCCAGCATCTATTCAACTAATTAACATGCAAACTATACAATTAATAAACACGCTCGCCATCTATTCAACTAATTAACTGGCAAACTACAATTAATAAACACACTCACCATTTATTCAACTAATTAACAGCAAACTACAATTAATAAACACTCTAACCATCTATTCAACTAATTAACAGGCGAACTATACAATTAATAAACACACCACTCACCATATATCAATAATTAAACAAACTAATTAATAAACAGCAAACTATAATTAATAACACTATCACTATTCAAGTAATTAACAAGCAAACTACAATTAATAAACACACTCACCATCTATTCTTGGATAGTAAACGTTGAAAAAAGGAGCTGTGGCTGCAATCTCTATGGACTTATTAAACAGCACAGCCACAGGTTGCTGTTTCAGACACCCAAGAATTTGTCTGTTGTCATCACTTTGGCATTCCAGCGCAGAAGAAAGATCTTTGAAAACTTGTTTCGCATCAAACACATCTGACAGACGTACAAAGTTTTGAGGCGTTCCACTCTGCAAGATGGCTCTCTTGAACAGCCCACGAGACTCAGGGCTGAAGGTCTGAAAGCCCACGCTCATGCTTCCTGCTGACTCTCCAAAGATGGTAACCATATCCGGGCCACCGCCGAAAGCCCGGATGTTGTCCCGGACCCATTTCAGGGCCAGGTTCTGGTCCCAGAGCCCCAGGTTCCCTGGTAGAACATCGTCGCCGGAAGTGAGGAAGCCCAGAACACCCAGGCGATACTGGATGGCCACCACAATCACATCACCATCCACAACCAGTCTGGAAGGTCTGAAATCGTATACGAACGTGTAAGCCAAAACATATGATACAATACAGTGGTGGTCTATCCCTTCGATCAGATGGATGAGACTAGGATTCTGTTTTCATCTGCAAATTTAAAAGTCCATCTTCACTTCCATTTAACACAACGGGCCAAATTAGTGTTCGCAGTACTTTAAGTTTGAGCTCATTTCCTTAATATCTGTCTTTCTAAATGTTAGTAAGATGCTCTAATTTCCTTTCCTTACAAAATGGTCTATGAATGTTGCTTGTCTTTCCCAAATCTTTATCAATGCTCTTCTTGTGTCTGGCTCCATCAAGACTGTCTCGGTTGTTTTCTTTGTTGTCCATGAACTCTCAACATTCTTCTTAGAAACCACATCTCGGCTGCCTCAATCTTGTTCTGGCTTTACGTGTTGACTGTCCACGCCTTACAACCGTATAACATTATAGGGTTCTATACAACATTCAAGAACTCTCTTCTTGTTGTGAATTGATAGGCATTTGTTGGTAAGAATGCTTTTCATCTCCTTGAATGCTGTTTTGACCTGGCCGATTCTGCTGGCTATTTCTGATGTGCATCTGCCATCTGGTGAGATGTCCATTCCTAGATATTTAAACGTATCAACCTGTCTCAGAACGTTATGACAATAAAACAAAATACTCTGAATATCATAAAGCATCAGACATTTTCAGGATTCCACATGCAAAGGATGTTTGAAAGCACTGGAGTTACCTGTAGAAATAGGCGTCTCCCATAGAGAATCCCCCTCCATGGATGAAGACCATGACAGCACGGGGACTGGTTTTTGCCATCAGCACCAACAGGGGTGTAGACATCCAGCTTCAGACAGTCCTCGCTCTTTTCTCTGGCGGCGCCCACAAGAATTGGCAGCTTGGCAAACACCATCATCAACCATTTGTAGCTCAGCATGGAAAACAGAGCAACAGTTCTCTCACACTGAACGAAGCAAGCAAGGAAGTTTCAGTCTTTTTCTCCTAAAGTTTGTATTAGGTGTTTGTTTGTTTGTGATCATACGCTTGACAAAGGCTAGTTGGCCAAAATTTTGCGCCTGTCTTGTCTGGTTGTATCAAATGCGCGTTCTGATTCTTTTTTCGTTTTTTTTCTGGTTCCTGTTTGCTTGAACGCCAGCAGTCAGACTTGTTTTGGATTTCGTATTTAAAGTTTCTCTCATTTTCTTTTTTGAGTTTAAAACTCATATTAATGAGATTTTGAAGTTTATAAATCAACGATAAAAAAAAAACAACCAATCAACTAACCAGCCAACCAACCAACCAACCAGCCAACCAACCAGCCAACCAACCAAACAACCCACCAACCAACCAACCAACTAACCAACCAACTAACCAACCAACCAACCAATCAACCAACCAACCAACCAACCAACACCAACCAACCAACCAAACCAACCAAAACCAAACAACACAACCAACCAACAACCAACCAACAACCAACCAACAACCAACCAACCAACCAACCCAACCAACCAACCAACCAACCTACTCAAACCATGGCCTGTTCGCTGCCCATCTCAATATTTCCACCATCGTGGTGGTATCAGCGTAGTGTGTCACTGGCCCCTGTCCCCTGACTACTCCACTAACTCATTTCAAGTCTTTTTTTTCAGCGCACAGAGTTTTGCACAGGCTCAGGGAGTCTGCCAGATTATTGCTGGCATAATTGGGTGGAGCGCATATGGAATTGTTGGAGTGTGATGGGTCCTCCTTGAACAAGTTCCAACGTCACTTGAAGCTCATGTTCTTAAAGCCATGACATCTAGGAGGGATACTTGATGTTGGTGTCCTTAAATCCATGACATCTATGAAGGACACTTGATGTTGGTGTCCTTAAATCCATGACATCTATGAAGGACACTTGATGTTGGTGTCCTTAAAGCCATGACAATTTGAAGGACAGTTGATGTTGGGGTCCTTCAAACCATGACATCTAGGAAGGACAGTTGACGTTGGTGTCATTAAAACCATGACATCTATGAAGGACACTTGACGTTGGTGTCCTTAAATTCATGGCATCTATGAAGGAAACTTGAAGTTGGTGTTCCTTAAAACCATGAGATCTAGGAAGGAGAGTTGATGTTGGTGTCCTTAAATCCATGAACATCTAGGGGAAGACAGTATGAATGTTGGTGTCCTTAAATCCATGACATCTATGAAGGACATTTGAAGTTGGATGTCCTTAAAGCATGACATTTATGAAGGACATTTGAAGTTGTGTCTTAAAGCCTGTCATCTATGAAGGACATTGATGTTGGTGCCTTTAAAGCCATGACATCTGTAAAGGACATTTGATGTTGGTGTCCTTAAAATCATGACAGCTATGAAGGACAGTTGATGTTGGTGTCCTTGCCATGATATCTATGAAGGACACGTGTACCTACATGCGGACATGGAAATATATGCTTAAGAAGCATGCTAACTAGAACCTTTGAGTAAACTATGGGTATGGCCATGTAACAAGATCCAGTGGCCTTACTAAATCAGTCCTCCAGGGAACTGTTGACCGAGGAAGACCGAGGGAACAATAGGAAACAAAATGGACTGACAACATTGCTGAATGGACAGAGTAACCATTTTGAGTGACCCAGGCTTTGGCACACCACTGACAGAGCAGGAAGAACCTGGAGACCAGTTCTTTAATGCTGCGCCCCAGTGACTCTTTGTGAAGTTAAGGGAGAAGGTACAAGGTACAAGTAGAATTTCACGACTTTGCCAGAGCGTAGGGCGTATATGAAGGTGCTGGGCTTATGCCATGATCATTCTAAATATTTTGGATCTTATCCACCACATGATATTTATGGCGTCAGTGCATATGGAATTTATTCCGAGCGAAGAGACGTCATCTTGAGGAACTGAAAATGAAACCGAAAGTGAAACTGAATCGGACATGCAGTCATGATTTGAATGGTGCATGTATACCTCAGTTCTTATTGCTTATAGCCCAGCCGACTACTAAAGCCATATCAGGGCTAAACCCACGTAAAAAAACATGTATACCCACCTGTGGACACGGAGTCATGATCTGATCAGCCACAAACACATCCCCTTCCCCAAAACCAGGGTGGGGCTGTGGCTTCTCAAACCTGAGGTCCCCAACAGGAGGGAGGGCGAAGGGAATGGCCAGGTAGGCGTTCATCTTCCTCCCCCCGTCCCCTTCCATACTGACACCCTGGACAGTGGCCCAAGGGGCCTGGATGGTGGGCGCTGACCTCACAGTCTGTACCATGGTCAGCACCAGGAGAAGGCTGGACACACACCGCCACATCTTCACTGTCTGCAACACACATAGATATGAACCATTGAGCTATATGCACACGCTTTGACATGAACATACACTGTTAATTCGATACACCTTTGCCGAATACCACATTTTTACATTTACTGTTATTTTTGTTTAAAGCCCAGCCAACTGCGTACAGTCATATCAGGGCTAAAACCGTTTCAAAAACATACACAATTCTTCAACAGAAAAAAAGTAAAAGTAAATGCAGTACACATATCAATGCATTCGTGCACATAATCTAAGGAAATGCCCTTGGCGTTCACCACTCCGTCCAATTTATTGCACAGGATATTTAAAAACATACCGGAATACAAACTTAAACATAACTAAGGACACTGAAGTATACATGAAAACGGACCAAAATTAACCTAAAATTGCTTCCGCATATCTCATTTCCCTAGAGCCAAAAATGCACCTAATCACATGTACCCAATTATCAATCCTAAGAGAAAGTATGTAAGACTTTATCGAACGCATACTGGTGAATGGACCAGCAAGGCAGAAAATGATAGAAAAAAATGACAGAAAGCAAAGGAACAAAGCAAACACAAAGCGAGTGACAGAAAGGAGGAAATTTCTGGCACAAAATTTCCAGAAGGTAGGGTACCATTTATACTGAAAGAGCTTCCGGCATACCCACGGGAGGACATCTTTGACAAGATGCTTACCCCAAAATATCACATAGAAGAATGCAATGCAAACCTGACGCGGAAGTCGCATACATGTAGAGAAATATGGCTGCCATATCTACCACTCGTTACAGATGAAGTTTAATATAATCGTGTGATTATTAAAAGTACAATGTTCTGGTCAATGTTTTACCTGTATATATTTTTTCTTTTACTTTACGCTGTATGTACTGACATTTCATAGGCATGTGTATATCCTTTGATGAAGATATGGATGTCCTATGTGATATGTTCAATTTGAAGTCTTTTATATATTTGATTTTGCTTTGCTTTGAAAGTTTTTCTTTAAATTTTGCTTCACATGAACAGAAAAAATTCAACACACACACACACGCGCGCACACACACACACACACGCGCGCACACAACACACAGAGGGGGGGGGAGGGACAGAGAGAGACTGAGTGAGAAACACAAAGAGAGAGACAGAGAGAGAGAGAGAAAGAGAGGGGAGAGAGAGACAGAGATAGAGACAGAAAGAGACAGAAAAGAGAGAGATGGAGAGAGAGAGAGAGAGAGAGAGCAAGAGAGAAAAGAAAGAAAGGGAGAGAAAGAGAGAGAGATTGGCAGAGACAGAGACAAAGACAGAGACAGAGAGAGAGAGAGAGAGGGACAGATTCAGATTGAAAATAATTTATTCATGTAAGGTCATGGCCCCGTGTGGAGGGGAGATAGAAAACATATTACAAATGCCATGGTCATTACAAAGTATATCATTCCGGAACAGTATGTCAAATAGATTATGCCACGGCTGTTTCTCCTAACTGGAAAGCTTTGTATGAAAAAAAAAAAAACTTGCCAAGCTACATAAATAATAATAATAATAATAATAATAATATAATAACAATATTTATATAGCGCAAAATCTTGATAAAATCAAATCTAAGCGCTGAAGCAGACACACACGCACGCACGCACGCACGCACGCACACGTACGCGCGCACACACACACACCCACACACACACACACACACACACACGCATGGCTATAAATGGGGAGAAAGAATAAAAGCAATAAAAGCAAGAATAAAAGCAATGGAAAATTATAGAGAGCATAGCATATACAATTATATATTTAATAATAATAATAATAATAATAGTGCATTTATAGAGCGCTTTCCGAAACCTCAAAGCGCTTTACATCAGTAAACCATACATATATAAACCAAATAACAGGCTACAATACAAACAAACTCATCAAAAACTATCCACAGGAAATCAACAACCACACAGACACACCAAATGATCTCTCTCCCTCTCACCCCCCCCCCCGCCCACCCCTCTCCCCCCATTTTCAAACACACACACACAACACCACACACACACAGCCACACACAACCACACACACACACACACACACACACACACACACACACACACACACACACACACACACACACACACACACACACACTGGCATACACCCCATTGTGCACAATTTCATCCAGAATGTCAAGCAGGATCAACCCACTAGCCAAAATCAGGAAAAACACTGTTTAAAGAAGTAAGTTTTTAAACTTGTTTTGAAAGATGGTAGAGTTTTAGAGTGGCGGACGGACTGAGGCAATAAGTTCCATGTCTGAACAGCAAAAACTGCAAAGGCTCTACCACCGTGAGTTTCTCTGTTATATTTTGGCACACGAAACTTCTTGTCATCCACAGAAGAGCGGAGTGATCGAGAAGGTACGTAGACAGTCAAGAGTTCAGAGAGATAGTCAGGAGCAGTTCCAGAAATGATGTGATAACAAAGGCAGCAAATCTTGTATTTTATTCTTTGTTCAACCGGGAGCCAGTGCAGTGTCTGAAACAGGGGTGTGCAGTGCTGTGACCTACGTGCCTTGAAGATGAGTTTAGCTGCAGAGTTCTGAACTTGTTGCAAATGTTTGAGATGTTTCTGAGGGCAACCCGCAAGGAGTGAATTGCAATAATCTAACCTAGACAGAATGCATGCAGTAACTAACGTCTTGGTTGCGTCTAATGTAAGGTAGTGTCTAATAGAATTAATGCGTCTAAGTTCGATGTATGCAGCCTGACATGTTTTGATGATGTGCTGGTGCATGGAGAGATTATGGTCAAAGACAAAACCGAGGTCACGAACGCAATCAGAAAAAGCAATAGCGGTATTACCGACAGTAATAGTGGAAGGCAGAGAAGAAAGATCTGCAGGCAATGGAGAAACACGAAGGGCTTCAGTCTTGTCATCATTCAACTTAAGTCGATTTTCATACATCCAGGATTTTACTTCAGAAACGCAGTTCTGAAGAGACTGAACTAGATGATCGTAGTTAGAAGGAGAATCAGTATGATTGAGCTGGGTATCGTCCGCATACATTTCATGACGGATGGAATGTGAGTCAATAAGGTGGGTCAGAGGAGAAGTATACAATATGAAAAGCACAGGACCCAGAACAGAGCCTTGAGGCACGCCAAAATCCAAAGGCAGCTCAGAAGATTTGTTTCCGTCGACAAGTACGGTTTGCTTTCTTTCTGAAAGATAAGATCGAAACCAGTGTAAAGCAGATTTTTGAATTCCAAAGTTGTTTTCCAAACGGGAAAGCAAAATTTCATGGTCAATAGTATCGAAAGCAGCTGAAAGATCCAAAAGGAGAAGAATAGAAATTTTGTTTTGATCCAGAGAGGTCAAAAGATCATTGAGAATACGAAGCAGAACAGTTTCTGTGCTGTGCCCTGGCCTGTAAGCGGATTGGTGAGGACTAAGGAGGTTATGGGATGAGAGATGGGAGAAAAGCTGGTCTAGAATCAGACGTTCAAGCAGTTTAGAAAGAAATGGAAGATTGGAAATCGGTCTGTAATTTTTCAGGTCATTTTTGTTGAGGTTAGATTTTTTCAGCAAGGGCTTAACAATGGCAGTCTTAAATTCACGGGGAACAATTCCAGTGGTAATAGACTGATTCATGATGTTTGTAATGGTCGGCAAGAGAAGATCCACATGTTGAAAGAGAAGTTTGGTTGGAATGGGATCAAGTTCACATGATTTAGGGGGAGTCTTAAGAATGGTCTTCCGGACAAGGTCTTCAGAAACTGGAATGAAATTTACAAGTGGTGAGCCAGAAAACGACACAGTGTTTGAACCAGTACTTTGAAATGGTGGAAAACTGTCACGGATCTTGAGAATTTTCTTATGGAAAAAATCGGCAAAAATGTGTGGAGCAGTTTGACATCGGACACAGTGGGAAGAGACACAGGTTTGATTTTTCCAAGAAGCGAGGACATATTGTGAAAGAGTTGTTTACAAGTGGTAGAACTGGACACTAGCGAAGAATAAAAAGCTGTTTTCGCGTCGTGTACGCAATCTGCAACCGTTTGCTTTGCTGCGTCATAGATTTGTTTGTGTACTGTTAACCGTGATGACTGCCAACAGCGCTCGGCACGCCTACGCTCTCTCTTCATGTGATTCCCCTCCGAGCGGAGAAAGGCTGCAGAGGGGGGGGGGGGGGGGGGGGAGTTGAGTGAGGTTAGGATTTTATGCGGAGGAGAAAAGGTGAGTTTTGAGAGCAGACTTGAAGGAGACAAAAGTAGTTTGCTGACGGACTGAGAGAGGAAGTTTGTTCCAGGAGAGTGGACCAGAAACAGAGAAGGCTCGTGGACCATAGGTATTGAGCTTAGTGCGTGGAAAGCGAAAAGTCAGAGGATCGGAGGCAGAGCGGAGGGTACGTGAGGGAAGATAGATCTCAAGTAGGCTTGACAGGTAATCGGGGGCTGCGTTATTGAGGCTTTTGGAGCACATGGTGTCTATAACATGTTCATTCAGTATGCCATATGTAAGTATAATCAAACACGGAACGTGGTTGACGATACTTTTTCGTTAGAAGACATCTTATACGAAGATTGCTCAATACAGGACATTTCAATACATAATGAACTTCTTCCTCATCTAATGGCTACCTGGCTGAACCTGTTCTCAGTGACAAAAAAGCTACTTACTGCGTAGCTTTCATCGGCTATCCGGCCGACTTCTTCAGCGCAACTGCTGGGTTGAGAACTGGCTTCAGTGCGCACCGCCGTGAGCGAACTCACGACAGTGGGACTGAATAAGTGAGGAGTACACCAATGGCAGGTTGTGTCGGCCCCGGTCACGGTTGAGGGTGGGGTTCCTTGCGGCGATGTAAACTGCCTCCTTTACTCCCCTCTGGAACCATCTTGCTTCTTTGTCGAGAACTTGCACACTGTCCTTTTCAAAGTAGTATTGGGTGTGGGTCAGATGTTCTCCCACTGGAGAGGACTCACGTTTGTGTTCTTTTAATCTTTTGTGCAAGTTGCGCTCAGTTTCGCCAATATAACTATGGTCACAGTCCTGGCAGTCTATCTTGTATATCACCCCTGATGTGTCCAATTTGTCTGTTTTGTCTTTGGGGTGGACTAACTGGCTTCTGATGGTGTTGGTGGGCTTGGCGTGGACACTGACTCCCAACTTCCTGATCTTCCTGCTGAGAGCCTCAGTGACGACGCTGACGTATGGCATGAAGACGTGCCCTCTCGAAGGGGTTGGCCGTTCAGTGGAGGGGTGGGGTATGGTTTTCTTGCCCCCCAGAATATCCCAGGCCCACTTCTGGTATCCTGACACACTGAGTACTTTTTTGATGTACTGCACCTCTTCTTCTCTTTTGTGGTGTCGATAGAGCAGATGGTCTTCGCTCGGTGGGTGAGGGTGCGGATTACTCCAAGCTTGTGTTCCAGTGGCTGGTGACTGTCAAATTGTAAGTACTGGTCCGTGTGGGTCGGCTTTCTATAGACGGAGAAGGCGAGGCCTGTCTCCATCTGGGTGATGCGGGTATCTAACATCGCGATGCTGCCGTTCTCTTCTACCTCATAGGTGAGCTTGATGGCAGGGTGTTGGTTGTTGAGATGGTTCGTGAAGTCTTCTACCACCGATCTTTTCAGTACAGTCATAGTGTCGTCCATGTAGCGGTACCAGTAGCGTGGAGGGGTGTGGAACAACGCCAAAGCTTTCTTCCTCATCTGATTCTTTACAGAGTGGACATATTGTCACTGTTGTCTATATGTTTGTATCGAGAGAGAGAGAGAGAGAGAGAGAGAGAGACAGAGACAGAGAGACAGAGAGACAGAGAGACAGAGAGACAGAGAGACAGAGTTCAGACATCAGCTCATGTATTCATACGATGCACCATTGCCTCATGAAGAGTACAAATACATAAGCTGCACGATCATTTGATATCCTGACATCATCATCAATCAGCTTGTACTTAGTGATATGATACAGCAATAGATCTTTGGCATAATGTATCACATAAAGTGACTGATTTACATTTGTGCTTTCATGTTTAGAAGCCGTAAACTCACTAATTCGAATCTGGGTTGGGAGTCATTTGAGAGAGAGAGAGAGAGAGAGGAGAGAGAGAGAGAGAGAGAGAGAGAGTGAAGGAGAGAGACAGTGGAGGATAGAGACAGTGAATGGGAGAGAGAGAGTAGAAGAGAGACAGTGTGAAGGAGAGACAGACAGACAGACAGGCAGGCAGATAGAGGCACAGACACAGACAGATAGGAGACAGAGTGAGTGAGAGAGAGTGAGCGGGAGAGAGAGAGTGAAGGAGAGAGAGAGAGAGAGAGAGAGAGAGAGAGAGAGAGAGAAAGAAGGAGAGAGAGAGACCAGGTGCTCCAAATCCCCCTTCCTCATAAAATGGCCTATAAATGTTGCTAGTCTTTTCCTAATCTTCCTTATGAGTGATCTACTTGTGTCTGCCTCCATCAAGACTGTCTCGTTTGTTTTCTTTGCTGTCCATGGAACTCTCAACATCCTTCTTAGAAACCATATCTCGGCTGAATCAATCTTGTTCTGGCTTTGTTTGTTGACTGTCCACATCTCACATCCGTACAACAGTATTGGTTCAATTAACATTCAAGAACTCTCTTCCTGATGTTAATTGATAGGCATTTGTTGGTAAGAATGCTTGTCATCTTCTTGAATGCTGTTTTGGCTTGGCTGATTCTGACGGCTATTTCTGATATGCATCTGCCGTCTGATGAAATGATCGTTCCCAGGTATTTGAGTTTATCAACCTGTGTCAAGATTGTGCCATTTGCTGTTATTTTGCATGAGGGGGTTTCATGTTTTTTACTGATCACCATGACTTCAGTCTTCCTGCTGTTTAGTTCCAACCCCTTACCTTTGCTTTCTATTTCTAGTATATTCACAAGGTTTTGTAGGTCTCTTTCATTTTCTGCAATTAGCACGGTGTCATCTGCGTATCCAATGTTGTTTATCATTTTCCCTCCAACCTTTAATCCAGGGTCTTTCTAGGTTTCTCGTGATGTTTTCGCTGTAAAGTGAAAACAGATCTGGTGACAAAACACAACCCTGTCTGACTCCTATTTTGATGTTTTGGAAAGAGCTTACATTGTTTTCTATTCTCTTTGCAGCTGTTTGTTCCTAGTACATATTTCTGATTATTCGTAGATCTTTTCCATCAACATTGAGTCTCTCCAGTTGGTTGATCAATTCATCATGTTTACCCGATCAAAAGCCTTGGTGCAGTCAATAAAGCATAAATACAAATCCTTATTCATCTCAATTGACCTCTCTATGATAGTTCTTAGGATGTATGTGACATTAATAGTTTCCTTACCCTTCCACAACTCCAAGCTGTTCTTCTATTTCTGTTTTGATTCTATTCCTTGTCCTCATCATGATTATTCTTAACAGGATTTTTGTTAAATGACTCATCAAACTGATTGTGCGATGGAGTTTGCATTCTATAGCCCCTGTCTTCTTTGGAAATGCAATGAAAATTGATTTTGACATATCTTTGGGATTTTTCCAGTGTCGTAAATTTCATTTAGGAGGACTGTTATTTTTTTCTATGCCAAATTCCTCCAGGGCTTCAATCATCTCTGTAGTAATGTTGTCTGGTCCTGGGCTTTTCCTGGTTTCATCTTTTTCAGTGCCAGCTCTAACTTCATCTTTCATTATGGGTGGTCCTTCAAAGTTCTTTTTTATAATGTGTTCTTCGTTTCTGTCATCCTCAAAAAGGTCTTTAATGTTCTCTTCCCATCTGTCTAATATTTTCTTTTTCCATGATAAGCGTGCCATCTTTCGATTTTAAGCAACCAGTTGATGTGCATGTATTTTTCCTGTGGACAATTTCTTCAGTTCGTCTGTACATACCCTGAGGATCCGTTTTGTGTCGGTTTTCCATTTCTTTGCACTTTGTTTTCAGCCAAGCTTCCTTAGCTTCATTGCACCTATTCCTGATCTCCTTGTTTATCTTCCTGTATATCTCCTCGTTTCTCTTTGCCTTCCTCCTTTCCTCCATCAAGCCCAACATTTCATTAGTCATCCAGCTCTTTTTTCCTTTACTATCTGCCTTAGGGATTTCTTCACAAGCTTCATTTATCGAATTTCTCAACTTTGTCCATTGTTTCTCACTGTCACCTCCTTGACCCCGCCAGCTAAGGTTTACTTAGGGTTATACACCGCCTTGTCCCCTAAGTCCTATGAGATAACACACAGTTAGGGAACGTCAGTGTAAAACGACTAAGCCAACTGATAAGTACAATAACTGACCCGAACAGACTGAGTTCTCGTGCTGATTATAGTGTGTGTGTGTGTGTGTGTGTGTGTGTGTGTGTGTGTGTGTGTGTGTGTGTGTGTGTGTGTGTGTGTGTGTGTGTGTGTGTGTGTGTGTATGTGTGTGTGTGTGTGTGTATGTGTGTGTGTGTGTGTTTGTGTATGTGTGTATGTGTTTGTGTGTGTGTGAGTGTGTTTGTATGTTTGTTTGAGTGTGTTTGTGTATACGTGTGTGTGTTTGTGTGTGTGTGTTTGTGTGTGTGTGTGTGTGTGTGTGTGTGTGTGTGTGTGTGTGGCGTCGGTGTGTGTTGTGGTGTGTGTGTGTGTGTGTGTGTGTTGTGTGTGTGTATGCCGTGCGGTGTGTGTTTGTGTAAGTGTGCATAGGCGTGCATGTGTATGCGTGTGAGTGCGTGTTTGTGTGTATGTGTGTATGTGGTGTACATGCGTGCGTGTGCGTGCGTGTGTGCGCGCGCGCGCGCGCGTGGTGTGTGTGATGCGTGGGCGTGTGTGTGTGTATGTGTGTGTGTGTGTGTGGTGTGTGTGTGTTTTGTGGTGTGTGTGTGTGTGTGTGTGTGTGTGTGTGTGTGTGTGTGTGTGTGTGTGTGTGTGTGTGTGTGTGAGCGCGCGCGCGCGAGCGTGAAACACGATTTGAGTGGAGAGTTGTGTCACTCTGAAGGAAGAAGACATTTGATATATAATAATAGAGCACCTTCAATAAGCTGTCTCGTGGACGTTAGGCGTGCGTGTATATGTGTATGTAGTATGTATGTATGTTGTGATGTATGTATGTATGTATGTATGTATGTATGTATGTTGTATGTGTGTCTGTGAGAGAGAGAGAGAGAGTGAGACAGATACAGAGACAGAGAGAGACACACAGAGAGAAGTGTGTGTGCATGTGTGTGTGAGAGAGAGAGAGAGAGAGAAGACAGACAGACAGACAAAGACAGAGACAGACAGACAGACAGAGAAAGACAGAGACAGAGACTAAGTACAGACAGAAGACAGAATGAGAGAAAACAGAGAAGAGAGAAGAGTCAGAACATAGAGAGAGAGAGAGAGAGAGAGAAGTACATAGTACATGATGTAGGAAGAAAAGAGAAACAGAGAGAGAGAGAGACAGACAGAAGAAGAGAAAGAGACAGAGAGAGTCAGAACACTTGGAAGAGAGAGAGAGAGAGAGAGAGAGAAGAGAGAGAAGTACATATATGTCAACATGATGGTTGAGTGAATGAAAAAGAGAAACAGAGAGAGAGAGAGAAGACAGAGAGAGAGAGAGAGCACAGAGAGAGGCAAGAGAGAGAGGGACAGAGAGAGGGAGGAGAGAGGGACAGAGAGAGAGGCAGAGACAGAGAGAGGCAAGAGAGAGAGAGAGAGAGGAGAGAGAGAGAGGAGGAGAAAGAGAGAAATAGAGAAAGATTGAGACAGAGAGACAGAGATAGATAGGGACAGAGAGACAGAGAGGTGCATGTATGTCAACATGACCGCTGAATAAATTCAAGACAGACTTCTCGTCATGCCAATGGCTGAGTGGACGTTTTCACCACCTGGCCTATTGGTATGTTAACAACATCTTAAACTGCTTGTCTGTATTTTTTAACCCTTTGACTCCCGCGCCCGGCCCACCAGCATCTGCACTGTTTAACCAAGCTAGCAAAGCAAAAACGTAACCCATTGATTCCCTCACCCTATCCACCAGCTTCTTGCTGGAAGCTGGTGCATAGGGTGAGAAATCAAGTGGTTGAGTTTTTTGCAGTTGGTGAAGAGGGTATGAAAGTCAAAAAGAGTTTTAAACCCCTCGTCTTCCCTCTTCTATCTTTTGTCGTCAGATTTTGTTGTTAAAGAGGGATTCATCCACGGACAATTCCGTAAGCGCTCCACCAAGCCCTCCCTGCAATTCTCTGCCACAGAGGATTCCCTGAGCCTTTGTAAAACCCTGTGCATGGGTAAGGTCTTGACGTGGGAGAAGAGGGACAGGGACCAAATGAAGCACTAAACCGATACCATCAGAATGATGGACACGTTAAAGATGGGGAGCACACATGCCAATTTTGTTTAATGTTGATGGCTGGAATTCAAGTCAAGATATCAGATTGTTATTATTGTTGTTATTTTTGTTTAAATCCCAGCCGACAACATAGAGCCATATCAGAACTATAACCATTTCAACATACACAAACTACTTCAACAGGAAAAAAAAGTAAAGAAAAGAAAAGAAAAGAAAGAAA
>JAPXFY010000012.1:18580698-18588198 GCA_030674185.1 Monoplex corrugatus
CAACACCAAGAACAACAAACAATAACATAAACCTGAACAACAGCCACTAACCTTTAAAAACAACCAAACCACAGCACAAAAACTCCAAACAGTCTTCACACCAACCAGATGGCAACACCCAAGATCCAAGGTCTGACGACAACAAGACTGCCACTGTACAGCTACATGTATTCAGGTTACCTGGTTCTTTGTCAATACTGGTTAATCATATGTGCTCGCACAACCTTCCGTCTTACAGTGTCTGGGTTCGCTGCAAGTAGATTAGCCACGCCTAATATGTAAATTGGCTTACGTGACAGTAGCTGTGACGTGTGTTAACAGTAAACAGCGTGCGGGTAACAGCACGGCATGATATTCGTTTAAGTGATACCTGATTGCTGTTCACTGTGATATGTATATATACTGTAGTTAGTTGAGAATCGGAGAGCGACGAGTAAAGACGAAGAAGCATTGCCCTGTCTTCCGAGTTGGCTGTAGAAAGAACGAAACATGGTGTCAGAAGTGGGATTACGAACTCCAACAAAAATCTAGAATATTGAAGACTAAAGTTCAACCATGGAAGATGAACAAGAAGAGAGAAGAGCCAGTCGACGACATGCCAAGATTCCCTTGCCTCCTAAACTTGATGTGAATGGACGAAACCTGCAGAGCAGCTGGAGGAAATTCAAGAGGCTTTGGGACAGCTATGAAATTGTGACAACACAGATAGAAGAAGACGCAACATACAGAACAGCAGTTTTTATTTCTTGCATCGGGCTGGATGCTATGGACATCTATGAAGGATTGGCATTTGCTAATGAAGCTGAAAGAAATGACATTGACACTGTTCTCCAGAAATTCGAAGAATACTGTGTGGGTTCAACCGATGAAACTTACGAAGCATTCAGATTCAACTGCAGACATCAAGCAGCAGGAGAATCTATCGAACAGTTTGTAGCAGAACTGCGGAGACTGATCAAGACCTGTAACTATGGTACACTGGAAGACAGACTGTTGAGAGATCAAATCGTACTGGGTGTACATGACGAGACTCTGCGATCAAAATTACTGGAAGTGCGACAGCTGACATTGACTGCATGTATTGATATGTGCAGAGCGCATGAATCAAGTCAACATCAAACTGTCCAAATGATGAGAAAAACGCAGGACACGCAGGAAGTCCAAGCTTTCAAAGAAAAGAAGACAGCAAAGCAGTATAGCAAAGGAAATAAACCAGAGTACAGAGAGAAATGCGGATATTGTGGTGGAAAGCACCCAAGAGCAAAAGAGAAATGTCCAGCATTTGGAAGAAAATGCAAAGGTTGTGGACGAAATAATCACTTTGCTTCATGCTGCAGAACACCCAAGAAAAATCAAAAGAAAACAAGAGTTCAGCACTTCAAAGAAGAAGAGACTGACACTGAAAGCGATAATGAAATCCTCGGATCGAAGACAAAACCAGAAAAAAGGAGAGAAACATACGAGCAAAAATGCTGATAAATGAGATGCCGGTAACATTTCTTCTTGACACAGGTGCAACAACAAACGTGATGTCTGAGAGCCTGTACAGAGAAGTCACAGGAGATGAAAGAAAGTCTGACCTGCAAGAGACGAAGAAGAAGCTGGTGATGTTCAACGGAACAGAAATGAAGCCTGTGGGGGAGATAGTGCTGCGAGTGAAAAACCCCAAGAACAGAAGGAAATACAAAGTCAACTTCGCGATCACCAAAACGGATTGTAAGCCAGTACTGGGACTGAAAGCTGTACAGCACATGCAATTGTTGACGATCAATGAAGAGAACATTGCAACGATAGCGGCGAATCAGAAAGAGGAGAAAAATGCAAAAGATATGCTCACAAAGTACAACGATGTCTTTGAAGGAGAAGGAAAACTAGAAGGGAAATTACACCTAGAAACAGACCCCAGTATTGCTCCAGTGAAGATGCCTTGCAGAAAGTGGCCGATAGCAGTGCAAGAGAAAGTGAAGGACGAGCTGAAGAGGTTGAAAAAACTGGACGTGGTCACTAAAGTAGACACGCCAACGGAGTGGATAAGCAGTTTGGTCGTAACAACAAAGAGCAATGGAAAGTCAGACTGTGCATCGACCCTAAGCCACTGAACAAAGCCCTCAGGAGAAACGAGTACCCCATGCCAACCATTGATGACATACTGCCTCTCCTCAAAGATGCAAAATACTTCACACACCTGGACGCGAAAAACGGGTTTTGGCACGTTGAACTGGACGAAGACAGCAGCTACCTGACAACATTTGAGATGCCTTTTGGCAAATACCGATGGAAACGAATGCCCTTTGGTATTTCACCAGCCCCAGAAGAATTCCAGAGGAGGATTGACATCGCTCTGGCAGGACTGCCAGGCGTGGTGGCGGTTCATGATGACATCTTTGTTTTTGGCAGAGGACCAACTGACGAAGCAGGAGCACAAGTTCATGATATCAACCTGAACCGTTTGCTACAACGATGCTGAGAGACTGGAATCAAACTCAACAAGAAGGTTGAGATGAAACGAACAGAGATATCATATTTGGGACACATCTTCTCAAGAGAAGGCTTGAAAGCCGACCCAAAGAAATTGGACGCTGTCCAACAACTCCCAGTGCCAGAAGACAAAGCAGCTGTGCAGAGACTACTCGGTGTAGTCGGATACCTTCAGAAATTTGCACCAAACCTGTCTGAGGCAGCAGCACCATTCAGAGAACTGGTAAAAAAAGACGTCCACTTCAGATAGGATGAAGACGTCCACGGAGAAGCCCTGAAGAAAGTGAAGAAGATACTCTCTGAGCCACTGGTACTTCGCTACTTTGACTCTTCAGGAAAGCGTACAACCACCCTTCAGTGTGATGCTTCACAGTCTGGACTTGGAGCTTGTCTCATGCAGGATGGTCAACCGATTCAGTACGCATCACGAGCCTTGACCGAGACAGAAAAAAGCTATGCTCAAATAGAAAAGGAGATGTTGGCAATACTCTTCGGTCTGGAAAGGTTTGAGAGATACGTCTATGGAAGAGACATCCTGGTGGAGACCGACCACAAACCACTAGAGACCATTCACAAGAAGAACCTGCTCTCAGCACCTAAGAGGATTCAGAGGATGCTGCTCAGAACTCAGAAGTTCAGGTATACAGTAGTGTACAAGCGTGGATCTGAGATGCACCTGGCTGACACCCTCAGCAGAGCAGTCTGTGGAAAAGCGGAACAGCAAGTCACCCACAAGGAAGCCGTTTTCCTCACAGACCTGGAGAAAACAGACTCATTGCAAGAACTGGCCATCAGCCAAGAGAGACTGAACAGTCTGCAGCAAGCAACTCAGGAAGATGCAACCATGAAAACCCTGAAAGCTGTCATTCTACAAGGCTGGCCAGAGGAGAAACAACAACTTTCATTACAGTTACATGATTACTTTCCTTTCAGGGAGGAACTGTCAGTCCACAACGGACTTGTCTTCAAAAGCCACAGAGTAATTGTACCTGAAAGCGAAAGAGCAGACATCCTTGAGAAACTTCATGCAAGCCACTCAGGAATTCAGAGCTGCATAAGAAGAGCACGTGAGGTAGTCTACTGGCCCAGGATGAACATGGACATTGAAGATTTTGTCAAAACATGCAGCACCTGTAACACATACCAACGTGGTCAGCAGAAGGAACCACTTATCAGTACAGAGATCCCTGACCTGCCCTGGCAACACATCGCTTGTGACATCTTTGAACATAATGGCAATGAATACCTGGTCACGGTTGATCACTACTCTGATTTCTTTGAGATTGATCAATTACAAACAAGAGAATCCAAAGAGGTCATCATCTGTCTGAAGAGACACTTGGCAAGACACGGAATACCAGAACGCCTGACTACAGACTGTGGAACTCAATTCACATCAAACCAGTTTGGAAAGTTCAGAAAAACATATGGGTTTGAACACGTAACAAGCTCACCACACTACCCTCAGTCCAATGGAAAAGCAGAGAGCGCGGTGAAGGCTGCAAAGACGTGCATGAAGAAAGCAGAACACAACAATCAAGATCCCTTCCTCGCTTTACTTGAGCTGAGAAACATCCCGACAGAGACTGTAAACAGTTCGCCTGCTCAGAGACTGTTCGGCAGAAGAATACGAACACAAGTGCCGACGTCAAAGACATTACTCCAACCTACAGTTGTACCAATCAAGAAAGAACTTGAGAAAAGGAAACTGAAGCAAGCGCACTACTACAACAGAAGCGCAGTAGAGCTGACAGAACTGAGTCCAGGACAGATTGTGAAATTCCAACCTCCAGGATCCAAAAAGTGGATCAGCGCTAAAGTAGACCAACAGGTGAACATCCGGTCATACAATATTCGCACAGAGGACGGACGTCAGTACAGAAGGAATCGTCGTCAGCTACGAGACACAACAGAAACGGAGCTTCAGCAGACAATCAACCCTCAACGACTTGTCCAGAGAAGGATGATTGCTGGAAGACATCAGGAAAGCGACACATCGGGCAAGCAACAGCAAATCATCATTCCATCAAAATGGATGCTGGAAGATAACAAAAAACTGGAACTGGAACAGATGTCAGGACGCCAGCATCGTCTGTCCGTGAGAACTCATCTGATCAGTCACCAGTCATCAAAATGTCTGAGACAACCAGCATCAAGGAGCCAGATGAAGTTATCAAACAAACAAGGACAGGACAACCCGAACCAGTTAGTTCTCCTTACAGAACAAGATCTGGAAGACAAAGCAAAAGGCCAGATTTCCTGAAATATGAATGAAACTGAAGACTCTACCACAATCAGATAAACTGAAAGCATTGCGAAATATGAACATCATGATGATGATGGATAGTATAATGATCAGAGATAAAATGAGGTGAATGAATGATTGGGCCCTGTGCGTGAGAGAAAGAATGAGTGTTTGTTAAGTTAATGCTGTGATAAAGGTGGGAAACACATTTATTTCGTATGGACTGAAAGATAGGAAAAAATGATTGATTTTGTTTCCTTAAAGAAAGGGAGATGTGACGTGTGTTAACAGTAAACAGCGTGCGGGTAACAGCACGGCATGATATTCGTTTAAGTGATACCTGATTGCTGTTCACTGTGATATGTATATATACTGTAGTTAGTTGAGAATCGGAGAGCGACGAGTAAAGACGAAGAAGCATTGCCCTGTCTTCCGAGTTGGCTGTAGAAAGAACGAAACAGTAGCATTGTCGTCATCATCATCATCATCATCGTCGTCGTCGTCGTCGTCGTCGTCATCATCATCATCTTCATCGTCATATTCATCATCAATATCATCATCATGTGCCCTGCCGCATAGCGTTGGACGATTATGGCCGTCCATAGGAATCTAGCCCTTGTCGCTGCAAGTATATCTCCCACCCTTTCTGTCTTCATCCACTCTGGAAATCTGTCCAAAATCTTCTCCCTGGGTCTCCCTGGTGCTCTTTTTTGCCTCCTGCCTGCTTGTTGTGACAATGTGCTTAAATTTCTCTTACCTCACTTAAATGTCCTAGAGATGTTGCTTGTCTTTTCTTAATCTTCTTCATTGATGTTCTTTTTGTGTTTGCCGATTTCAAGATTGTCTCGTTGTTTTCTTTGCTATCCATGGAACTCTCAACATTTTTCTTAGAAACCACACTTAGCCACCTCAATCTTGTTCTGACTTTGCATGTTGACTGTCCACGCTTTACATCCGTACAACAATATCGGTTCTATCTCACACTGAAGAACTCTCTTCCTGATATTAATTGATAGGACATTTGCAGGTAAGAACGCGTCTCATTTTCTTGAATGCTGTTTTAGCTTGGCCAATTCTTGGCCAAAAGACAAAATGTTAGATATATGGGGAGAGTACATTAAAGACGTTTTTGACAATGATAGAAAGGAGGAACACAGCAAACGAAAAAAAAAATGTTGAAGGACCACCAATAATGAAAGACGAAGTTTGGGCAGCGTTGAGAAAGGTGAAACAGGGAAAAGCTCCTATTCCTCTCTCTCTCTCTCTCTCTCTGAATAAATGATTCTGTCTTTTTTAAATGTCTCCCTGTCCATGTCTATGGTTATAGAATTATCAGAGTGTGACAGACCTAGTGGTCTGTCTCCCTCCATGTCCATGGTCATAGCAAAACAATCAGAATTATCAGAGTGTGAGAGACCTAGTTGTCTGTCTCCCTATCAATGTCTATGATCACAGCAAAACAATCAGAATTATCAGTGTGAGAGACCTAGTTGTCTGTCTCCCTATCCATGTCTATGATCACAGCAAAACAATCAGAATTATCAGAGTGTGACAGACCTAGTTGTCTGTCTCCTATCAATGTCTATGATCACAACAAAGCAATCATAATTATTAGAGTGACAGACCTAGTTGCCTGTCTTCCTATCAATGTCTATGGTCATAGTATAACAATCATAATTATTAGAGTGTGATAGACCTAGTTGCCTGTCTCCCTATCAATGTCTATGGTCATAGTATAACAATCATAATTATTAGAGTGTGACAGACCTAGTTGCTTGTCTCCCTATCAATGTCTATGGTCATAGTATAACAAACATAATTATCAGAGTGTGACAGACCTAGTTGCCTGTCTCCCTATCAATGTCTATGGTCATAGTATAACAAATCATAATTATCAGAGTGTGACAGACCTAGTTGCCTGTCTCCCTATCCATGTCTATGGTCATAGTATAACAATCATAATTATCAGTGTGAGAGACCTAGTTGACCTGTCTCCCTATCCATGTCTATGGTCATAGTATAACAATCATAATTATCAGTGTGACAGACCTAGTTGTCTGTCTCCCTATCAATGTCTATGGTCATAGTATAACAATCATAATTATTAGAGTGTGACAGACCTAGTTGCCTGTCTCCCTATCAATGTCTATGGTCATAGTATAACAATCATAATTATCAGAGTGTGACAGACCTCGTTGTCTGTCTCCCTATCAATGTCTATGGTCATAGTATAACAATCATAATTATCAGAGTGTGACGGACCTCGTTACCTGTGCCCCTCCCCAAGTTTACGACCATGAATTCAATTGATCACGCTGTTGTCATGTGACGGTCGATGATAAAAATCAGTGTGTCAGATCGCTCGCTACATTTGGGTCAACGTTTTCAGCTTTTTGCTGAGGCCATTAGGTTTCGATTGAACCTGTGTGAATGTCTGCACGCCTGAACTTTTTGGCGTGACCTTTGAAGAAAACTAACAAACCAAACAAGTAACCATCCAACCAACCAACCAACTAACCAACAAACAAACAAACAAACAAACAAACAACACAAACAAACAAACAAGCAAGCAAGCAAGCAAATTCCATCAACCAACTAACCAGGTAACCATCCAACCAACCAACCAACGACCCACCCACCCACACAGCCAACCTATTGGAGAAAGATCCATTCAGGAAGGGCTGAGAAAATCTCAGGCAGACACACATATGCATACGCACTCCTTCGGCCGATATGAAACAATCCTTCTTCGAACAGAAAGACAAATAGACAGACAG
>JAPXFY010000012.1:18590698-18593198 GCA_030674185.1 Monoplex corrugatus
AAATTATTTAAACTGCTTCTGCACATTACATTTCTTTAAAGCTAAAAATGCATCTAACACATGCACCCAGTTATCAATCTTACGAGAAAGTGTGAAAGGCTTTTCAGAACACATACAGGCGAATGGACAAGCAAGACAGATTAAGACAGATAGAGACGAGAGAAAACAAAGGAGCAAGGGAGAAACAAAGAGAATAACAGAGAAGAGGAAATTTCTTGCACAGAATTTCCAGAAAACTGGGATTCTATTCATATTGAAAGAAGAGCAAGACATCTCCACAGGGGAGAATTTCGAAACAAACAACTTTCGATTCGACATTGTTAAAAAAAAAAAAGGAAAAAAAAATTTAAAAAAAGAAAGGCCAACACATAAACTATGAACTCCTTGGTTTTCATGCAGCTATGCAGGGGAGAATTTCGAAACACAAACAACTTCGATTTGACATTGTTAAAACAAAACAACAACAAAAAAAACCACCAAAATTTTAAAAAAAGGCCAACACATAAACTATGAACTTCTTGGTTTTCATATGGCTATGACAGAAAACAACCAAGTCACAGAAATAAGAACACAACAACAGAACCTGTACAGGAATAGGACAGACTGGAAACCGAAAACAAAAAAAGGACGATGGAAACAAAAGGAGGAGGGAAGACATTTGGAGTGGTGAGGAAGGAGATGAACACTTCACAGTTCATCTTTAGACGTGGACTCTTCTTGGGCCGGCTCCTCTGCAGGCAGGTGGGAGACAAGCTCACTGAGGTAAGGCAGGTGTGTGCTCCACAGTGCCACACCATCTCTGAAGGGACCCAACTTAGTTACCACTCGGGGTGACTCGGATATGGACAGATAAGCCTCCTCCTCCATGGTGTACTCTGGCCACTCTCCACCCAGGGCCTCTTGGATGGGGGCATTGGGATTTCTGTAACACACACACGCACAGACACACACACACGCACAGACACACACACACACATACACACACATACAGGCATACAGGCACACACACACACACACAACACACACACACACACAAGCACACACATGAGGAAAATGGAATTAGAGCACCTGGTCACAACAGGAAGGCTGGAGGGAAAAAGAACACCAGGTAGACCCAGGGAGAAAATATTGGACGGACTTGCAGTGTGACTGAGGACAGAGAGGGTGGAAGATGTGCTTGGGGCAACAAGGGATAGGTGCATATGGAGGACCATGATCGCCAACGTCATGCTGCAGAGTACATGATAATGATGATGATGAACTGTTTAAAGCCCAGCCGACTGCGAAGTGCCTTACCTGGGATATAACCATCTCAAACAAAATACACACGTCTAAATATATCGATAACCCTGGGAGAAAAGAACATGAGAAAATTAAATACTCATATCACTGCATTCAAGCAAATAATCTAGGGATAATCCCTTGGCGTTGGCCATTCCATCGATTTCATCATCAGAATGATTTAAAAAACAAAACTCAAAACAAATGCATAAACACAACTCAGAAGACAAAAAACACGCACAACAACTGACCTTTAGTACTTAAAATTGCAGCAAAGCAGTTCACGTCTTTAAAGATGAAAACGAAATTAGTATATGCGCCCACTTAACAATCCAAGAACAGATTTATGGAAAACACACAAATGAATGGTGCAGCAAGACAGAAAATGAGAGAGGAAGAGATGACGGAAAGCACAGTAACAAGGCAAAAACAGCGAGATTTGCGCTGTATAAATGTTGTAATTATTGTGTATGCATGTGCGTACGTATGTATGTATGTATGTATGTATGTATACGCTTAGATTTATGTATGTATGTATGTATGCATGTATACGCTCAGCTTAGATTTATGTATGTAAGTATGTAAGCATGTATGTATGCATGTATACGCTCATATGTATGTAGGTATGTATGCATGTATACGCTCAGCGCTTAGATTTGATTTTGTCAAGATTTTGCGCTATATAAATAAAATATATTATTATTATTATTATTATATAAAAACAAACACATTGACAGAAAAGAGAAAACTGCTAGCACAGAATTTCCAGAAGATGGGGATACTGTTTATACTGAAAGAGCCCCCGGCTTCACCATGGAGAACCTATGCAAAGTACTCACCTTGTATCAACCGCCATGGTGCAGTCGATACCGCCACAGACAACCGACTGGAAGGTTTGGGTTCGAATTCCCATCAGTCCCTTCAAACATCGTTGTGGGATTTTTCGGCTCTGACCAACTCTACGTAGGAGCTCCTACGTAGAGTTGAATGTGCTATGGGCTCATTGGGAAGACTGGGACCACAAAGTCGAGTCTCAACCACTTTACAGGTGTATCACTGAAGGTGCTGCTCAAATCTCCTGACCAACAGCACAGGTGTCTGTATCTCTTGGGTTTGGTTGATGTCAGGATACATTATGATAGTATGCGTACAGTCTTGCCATGCAGTCTTAATCCTCGATAGAACTCCACAGCATCATTACTGTCATCCTCATAACAGC
>JAPXFY010000012.1:18598198-18660698 GCA_030674185.1 Monoplex corrugatus
CTGAGAACATGAGATCTTTTGAGTTCACGGCTCATTCACAAGAACTGACCACCCCACATAAAACAAACAAACAAACAAACAAACAAACACCTATCCATCCAAAATCTCTTGATCCATCCAGCCGTCCATACACGCATAACTTTACCATCAACGTTTGTATACAGAGAGAAAATCGATATATCGATAAACAGATCCATATATTTCATCCATCCAACAAAAAGATCCATATATTCATCCATACAATAAACATCCATATATTCATCCATCCAATAAACAGAACCATACACTCATCCATCCAAACTCTATCCCTCCATCAATTCACCATCAACACTTGGAAAGAAGTAGGACTGGAGCAGCCCTTTGGCGGCGTATTCCGACGATTTATTCAGCAGCTCCTCCGCTGTCTTCCCTTTCATACATTGCACCAGCTGCGCGCTGTCGTCTCCCGTACAGTCCAACAGACCGGCGATGTCCCTGAACACTTGCTTGGCGTCAAACCGGAGAGGAGGGCGCATATAGCGCTGAGGACCCCCGCTCTGCATGATGGCTCTCTTGAACAGCCCACGAGACTGAGGGCTAAGCATAAGCAAACCCACGCTCATGCTTCCTGCCGACTCGCCAAAGATGGTGACAATATCCGGGTCACCGCCAAAAGCCCGGATGTTGCGCTGGACCCATTTCAGGGCCAGGTTCTGGTCCCAGAGCCCCAGGTTCCCTGGCAGAACACCGTCATCGGACGTGAGGAAGCCTAAAGCTGCCAGACGATACTGGATGATCACCACAACCACATCACCATCCACCACAAGTTTGCCAGGCCTGAAATCAAAACCGAAAAGTTCTGGGTCTGAATGAAGCAGGACAGGGAGATACGAAACGAAATAAAACAAAAGAAAATAAACACATACACACACGCATGCATGCACACAAACATCACACACACATACACACACACACACACACACATATATATATATATATATATATATATATATATATCATCATCATCATCATCATCAGGTGCCCTGCCGCATGGCGTTGGCGATCATGGACTTCCAACATCTCTATCTCTCGTTGCCCCCAGCATCTCCCCCACCCTCTTCATCCCCAGCCACTCTGCAAGTCCGTCCAGCATTCTCTCCCTGGGTCTACCTGGTGCTCTCTTTCCCTCCAGCTTTCCTGTTGTGACCAGGTGCTCCAAATCCCCCTTCCTCATAAAATAGCCTATAAATGTTGCTTGTCTTTTCCTAGTCTTCCTTATGAGTGATCTATTTGTGTCTGCCTCCATCAAGACTGTCTCATTTGTTTTCTTTGCTGTCCATGGAATTCTCAACATTCTTCTGAGAAACCACATCTCGGCTGCCTCGATTCTGCTCTGGCTTTGCTTGCTGACTGTCCACGCCTCGCACCCGTACAACATTATTGATTCTATATAACATTCAAGGACTCTCTTTCTGATGTTAATTGATAGGCATTTGTTGGTAAGAATGCTTGTCATCTTCTTGAATGCTGTTTTGGCTTGGCCGATTCTGCCAGCTATTTCCGATGTGCTTCTGCCGTCTGATGAAATGACCGTTCCCAGGTATTTGAACTTATTAACCTGTGTCAGGGTTGTGCCATTTGTTTTTATTTTGCATGAGGGGATTTCATGTTTTTTACTGATCACCATGACTTCAGTCTTCCTGCTGTTTAGTTCCAACCCCTTACCTGTGCTTTCTGTTTCTAGTATATTCACAAGGTTTTGTAGGTCCCTTTCATTTTCTGCAATTAGCACGGTGTCATCTGCGTACCGAATGTTGTTTATCATTTTCCCTCCAACCTTTAATCCAGGGTCTTTTTCTAGGTTTCTCATGATGTTTTCGCTATATAGTGAAAACAGATCTGGTGACAAAACACAACCTGTCTGACTCCTCTTTTGATGTTTTGAAAAGAGCTTATATTGTTTTCTATTCTCATTGCAGCTGTTTGTTCCCAGTACATATTCCTGATTATTCGTAGATCCTTTCCATCAACACTGAGTCTCTCCAGTTGGTTGATCAAAAGCCTTGGTATAGTCAACAAAGCATAAATACAAATCCTTATTCATCTTAATTGACCTCTCTATGATAACTCTTAGGATGTATATGGCATTAATAGTTCCTTTCCCCTCCACAAATCCACACTGTTCTTCTGCTATTTCTCTTTTAATTATATATATATTTGTCACGAAGGATCGCCAGGCGACACGGTCTCTGCTCCTGTGTATGATGTCATGGAGCCCCACTTTCCAGCTGTCAGCGATGTTGTCCAAGAAGGATTTTGCTCGACTTCCTTGCTTTCTCTTTGCCTCGATGCTCCCCTGTAGGACTGATGTCATCAAGTCGGTTCTTCTGATTCTGTTCATGTGCCTGATATACTTCAATTTTCGTTTGTTAATCTCTGGGAGCATTTTACGATGGACAGCTAATTCCTTTTCATTCTACAGCTGCTTTCAGATAAATCTAATAAACTGTGCTGAAGAACAGAAAGAGTGTTTTGTGTGTTTCATAGACGGTTTTCTGATCTGACTGTGGGGGGCACGGGCATGGTCCATTTGTATTAAGGGTAGGGCCGGTGTATTTTATTCATTTGTGTATCAAAACAGAATACATATGAGATGGAGCGAGTGGTTAAGGGGTTGGGTAAGGTGATGGTGATGATTGCTGTGGTGGTCGTATGTATCCAGAGCAGAAAGGGAAGTCTCTCAATCAAAAGACAAGTCCTCGTTGTGCTACTTGACTCTTTATTATTGAGAAGGCTTTAAAGAAGAAGAACTTCAAGAAGAAGAATGAAAGAAGACAGGAAGGAAGACAGTGCCTGTAAGACACAAAATAAGTTTCATAAATGCACTGACAAAGTACACATTTTGTGAACTAACAATGTCAATGCACAAGAATGAACTACTACATTCTAACAGAATATGTGGTAGCAATGTACAAGAATGAACTTTTACAATATAATAAAATAGGTGTCTACATTTACAAACAAAAGCACTAGCATTTGTAAACATGCAACAAATAATTGGTAACAAAACGTTGCGTAAAGAACTACTACATTATAACAAAATATGTGGAGTCGATATTTACACTCAAAAGCACTAGCATTTGTAATCACGGAACAAATAATTGATAACAAAACTTTGAGTAACCCTTTGATAAGTTGAGGGTAAAATACCATACTGTTTGTTCGATAGCGTTAGCACAGAGTAGACTTCCATTAATGTACTGGCAAAATAATGCACAGTCATATTAACCCTTTGCCACCTGCACCCTATCTACCAACTGCAAAAACTTAACCCTTTGACTCCCTCACCCTATCCACCAGCTTCCTGCAGGAAAGCACGCGCTATGACGCGCCTTGTTAATTTATACTTTGGGAACCGAGCATGGTCATACTTTCAAACCTTTCAGATGACAAGGTCTGATTGGTTGTTCTCACCTAATTAATCAATCAACCAGATGCCAAGGTCTGATTGGTTGTTCTCGCCTAATTAATCAATCAACACTTAGTGTGTAGTTTTAACGCAGTGCGTCAGTACACAAAACTGAGACGCTGGTCATTGTCCGGCAGTTTCGCGAGTGGCTATTGCAACACACCCTGCGGTCATTGTCTAAGTGTTCCCGCCGGCTACATACTGGCAATGACACGGCGTTAATTTTACAATGCTGAAGGTGGCATACATTAGTGACGGCCCCCTCTACGTTCTGTAAAACTACAACGTAATACTGACTGGAGATGACGACAAAATCTTGTCGTAGGCCTGCTTCAGAGTACATGTACACATTGTAGATCTGCTAATTGTTTAGCAGTGTGTTATCTACATGCGTCATCTACTGGTTAGATCTTTGGAATGTTCAATGCATAGCTATGAGTAGGCAGAGGCTGTGAGATAACAGTACAATTTGACCAAGAGAACGCAAGGCGTTTTTGATCTAGGCAAGCACGCTACACGGTGTTGCCTTTGAGCGTTGTAAGTAAATGGGGAAAGATTGTAACAGAGCAAGGCACTCTGTTACACATATATTTCAGTACGGATGTTTGGAGTTTACGCAAGAGAAACTGATCGTACTCAGGCAATTCCACATGCGCGAGACTCCCTGAGCATGCACAACACCCTAATCCCTGTTTCAGTTTCTCACTATGACGTCTCCGCGCTCAGAACGAATTCCATATGCACTAACGTCACACGTGCCATGTGTATGGTGATCACGGCACAAGTCTTAAGCCTGCACATAAACTCATGAGCTGGCCAGGCCCTGAGGCCCTACCTAGACTAAGTTTTACCTAGTCTATATTTTATACTGGTATTTTATCAGCCTACCACTGAATTATCTTGGTTACATGTAAATGACATGTGTATCTTACCTTTAAAAAGGGCGCATATATAGAAATAAAGTAAATAAATAATAGAGGCAGACACAAGACGATCGTTGATAAGGAAGATTAGGAAAAGACAAGCAATATTTATAGTCTATTTTATGACAAAAGGGGAATTAGAGAACCTGGTCATAACAGGAAAGCTGGAGGGAAAGAGAACACTAGGTAGACCCAGGAAGAAAATACTGGTTGGACTTGCAGGGTGGCTGAGGACAGAGAGGGTGGAAGATGTGCTTGCGGCAACAAGGGATAGATGCACTGGAGGGCCCAATGATCACTAACGCCATGCTGCAGGGCACATGATGATGATGATGATTCACTGACAGATATTGAGACAAGAACAGACATAGAACCCATACACTAGATAGGACCTCCAGACCTTGCCAGCACCAAGGACTTATCTGTACGTTCTATGGTTACTGCCATGATCATTTTGGATCTTGTCCACCACATGGTATCTGTGGCATCAATGTATACGGAACTGCTTCTGACAATGGAGACACCATCTTGAGAAAAGGAACCTGAAACTGTAGCTGTGCCTTTTCCCTATCACGTAGCATCAACAGAGTTCAAGCATCATCATCTTCATCATGTGCCATGCACCATGGCGTTGGCGATCATGGCCCTCCATAAGCATCTATCCCTTGTCGCCGCAAGCACATCTTCCACCCTGTCTTTCCTCAGCCACCCTGCAAGTCCGTCCAATATTTTCTCCCTGGGACTACCTGGTGTTCTCTTTCCCTCCAACTTTCCTATTGTGACCAGGTGCTCTAATTCCGCTTTCCTCATAAAACGGTGTAGAAGTGTTGCTTGTCTTTTCCTTATCTTCCTTATCAATGATATTCTTCTGTCAATTCAAGCATGAATGAGGAATTTTCCAGACGTAAAGGTGCTGTCCTGAGAGAAAGGAAACTTGAGTCTGGAATGTGAAGTTTGGAATTTTGTCTAAGAAGGATTCATCGTACTCGAACAATTCCATATGCGCTCCACTCAAATCTGCCAGTCATTATCTGACAGACTGACAGAGCCGCCAAGAAAAGAAAAACCATTTAGGCACTGGCAAGTTCTTGAAATGGAAAAATGACAGTGGAAAGGATAAGAAATTACCTGTAAGGTCCAGTCGCCATGGTGTAGTGATTAGCACAATGGACTATCGACTGTAAGGTGGTAGGTTCGAATCCCTATCAGTCCCGTCAAAACCATTGCGGGATTTTGTGGCACCAAGCAGCTCCTACCCAGGAGCATTTTTGGAACTGGACCAACTCAATCACCTCAGAGTCAGGGTTTCTCAATCTGCATGGGCCTGGTTGAAGCCAAGATATATCATAACAGTAAGCGAAGAATACAAGCCTTGTCACACACTGTCAATCCCAGATGGAACTCCACAGCATAATGATTATCATCCCCATCATCATCGTAACATCGTGAAAAACTGTGAGAGCTTCTGTGGCCATTAAAATGGCGTAGAAAATGGGACCAAAAATATTACCTGTAAGAATACGCGTCTCCATAATCAAAGCCCCCTCCATGGATGAAGACCATGACAGCACGGGGACTGGTGTTGCTATCAGCACCAACAGGGGTGTAGACATCCAGCATCAGACAGTCCTCACTCGTCTTTCTATCGGTCCCAATCATTATTGGCATCTGTAGCAAGATCGGATGAAATCAGAAACGAAAATGCAATATAACAAAATAATTAGCCTTTTTAATATTTTCAAATTTTTTTTTTTCAAAATCAGAAACGAAAATGTAATATAACAAAATAACTAGCCCTTTTAATATTTTCAAAAATTTTTTTTTTCAAAATCAGAAACGAAAATGTAATATAACAAAATAACTAGCCCTTTTAATATTTTCAAAATGTTGTTTTCAAAATTAGAAACAAAAGTGTAATATCACAAACTAATAAGCCTTTTTAATATTTTCAAAATGCTTTTTTCATGCATAGTTTTCAGCTGGATCTAGCCAAGAAGGAACATATATGACCTACCTAAGATTTAAAAATTCTCCTGTATGTCGTTGATGTCGACAGCTAAATGGTTAAGACATCAGTCATAATAGTGACTTGACCTTAAGATACTTGATCATCTTGGAGTCGCAGTTTCGAACTTAGGTAGAGGGCAAATTTCTATCAAAAAAAAAAAAAGGCGACAGAGAGAGGGGCGTCCAGAAGACATGACCTACTTCGGCCCAGCCCCCTTAGAGTGTCAGAGTTAAGGGCCGAAGCACTTGTTTGATGGGGGTTTCTCCCACTGAGGACCTTCTGGCTCTCTCCACAGTTTCTTGCCACTCCTACTCCACAACCTTTCATTCGTGACTTAGGGCCTTCATTCATTCATTCATCATTTATTCATTCATTCATATCATTCATTCATTCATTATTATTATTCTATTCTTCCTCCTCCTCTTCTTCTTCTTCTCTCTTCTTCTTAAGCAGGCTAGAACTCCAGCAAGCACTGCCTAAGTATGTAAATTCAGTTTCAGTTTCTCAAGATGACGTCTCCGCGCTCGGAATGAATTCCATATGCACTAAAGTCACAGGTGCCCATGTGTATGGTATCATGGCACAAGCCTTAAGCCTGCACATAAACCCATGAGCTGGCCAGGTCCTGAGGCCCTACCTAGCCTATGTTTTACCTAGTCTATATGATATACTGGTATTCTATCAGCCTACCACTGTAAATGACATGTGTACCTGCGTATTTTACCTTCAAAACAAGGAACACACATATAAAGTAAATAAATAAATAGATAAATAATTAAAGGTCTGATTGTTGTTATAGCTGTTGTTGTCAGCCATCATGCTGTGTTTGGTATGGGTGTGTATGTATGAATGCATGTGTGTATGTCTGTATGCAGGCATGTGGGTATATGCATGTCTTTACTGTTCTTTGTATTTTCATCCTTACCTGCTTATTTATCTACATACTCCATTATTTTGCATTTATTTATTCATCTACTTACTTCTTATTCACTTGTTTATCTCACTCCTATCTTTTTACTTACTTACTTATTTACTCCTTACTCATACTTTACTTACTTACTTACTCACTTACTTGCATACTTATCTATGATTAAGAAAATATTGTCATCACCTAAGTGACAGACAGCTGAGCATTTGGGCATTGACTGGAGAGGGGGGGGGGGGGGAGTGTTCTGTCATGTATGTCAATTCATACAAACCTACCTACCTGTAGCATAGTGAACGAAGTTTTGTGTGTATGACCAGTTATTCATCCTACCGTAAAGGCAATTCCACTATGTCTTTGGGGAGCTAAGGACAGACTTTGGAAGAAACGTAGGTGACTGATGTGCAAGGCAGAAATAAGAAAAGAGTCTTGTGAGGACAAGACAGCATGACAGGAAAGCGGAACCCCTAACTGTTTAAAAAGCAAACTAGCTAACCTCTGTGGCTCTAAAAGGGGAGGGAACGTTAATTTGTGCATCCACCGTTCCCTACTGCGGCAGTTTGAACTTGCTGTTCCTATGGGTGTTCAGCCAGTTGCGTCTTGTACCGAGTGACTCAACAAGACTGCTTATTGCTGTCTGGACAGAAGGTGGTAGTCGTCTCTTTCTGTTCGTGGCTTAAGGAGTGATCTGATGACGTGCCCTTTTTTCTGCTGAAGCTGACGCTGTCAGGTTGATCTTCCAGGGCTTCTCTTTTTTGTTAGTTCATCTACTCTAGTTTCCTGGTATCCCACAGTGAGCAGGGATCCACCTGGAGGACTGCTCCTCTGGTTCTTTCGACTTGCTGGAAAGCCTTGGTCTGATTCGGGGAGGGTGGGGGTGGTTTTGTATTCTCCAGGGCTCTGAAGAACAGAGAGGATCTGAGAGAAGACCACTTGATAACATGCGGAGTGGGGGGATTGGAGTTTTTGGTGTTTTTCATTCTCCAGGGCCTGAAGAACAGAGAAGGATCTGAGAGAAGACCATTTGATAGTATGTCATCTGTATTCTGACTCATGGACGCTGCTTGCATGAGTTCCTCTGTTTCTACATGGTAATTCTGACATCTATTACATCTTTGAAACCTGAAATTGTAAATACAAACGTACGATTCTAATTTCTTTGAATATGGTATGAAAAAGAGAAAGCACACAAACATTTGTACCTACCTGTGGACATGCAGGCATGATCTGATCGGCCACAAACACCTCTCCTTTCCCAAGGCCAGGGTGGGGCTGTGGCTTCTCAAACCTGAGGTCCCCACAGGAGGGCGGGCGTAGGGAATGGCCTGGTAGGCGTTCATCTTCCTCCCCCCGTCCCCCTCCATACTGACACCCTGGACAGTGGCCCAAGGGGCCTGGATGGTGGGCGCTGACCTCACAGTCTGTACCATGGTCAGCACCAGGAGAAGGCTGGATACACACGCCACATCTTCACTGTCTGCAACACACACACAGAAGAAAAAGAGATGAAGACCAGAGTGGGACTGAGAGAGCGGTCTTCCATTCTCGTTTGGTCCGGATGCTGGGTTGGATCTGGTTGGTGCGCGTTGTGTGGCTATGTCTCGGGGTTTGTCATCTCCCCACCTTGCCATTAGGTTTGGAAACAAGGTAACTGATGACTGGGTCTGAACAGGCCATGCAACGCATGGTCAGCCCCCCTTTGCTTGATGAAATGACTATCGAAAGGCGTCGGGTGTCTGGGAGGTGATCGTCCGGAAAGTGGCGAGGCATTGGTGCTCCGGGTCTCATCCGTATCCTCGTGGTGATTCTTGTTATTAACTACTGAACGATTTTACACCTGGTGGTCCAACATACACGTTGTTTCAGTAGCGCCGACCTCACACTTTTATTCCGGCTTCTCAACTCGTCACCATACCCAAGCTCACTCAGTTAAAGTCTCAGTGCCAGGAAGTCCTCGTGAACAAGTGATTTTAACCCTTTGACTCCCGCACCCTAACTACCAACTGCAAAAACAACCTGTTGATTCCCTCATCCTTTCCACCAGCTTCCTGCAGGAGGCTGGAAGAAAGGGTGAGAGAATCAAAGAGTTAAGGTTTTGCTTTGCTAGCATGGTTGGTAATGCAGGACGCTGGTGGACAGGGTTCTTGAGTCAAAGGGTTTAGCTGCAATGGGGCCACCCACCACAGCAGATTCTGCCTTGCTGTTGGGTCTTTTTCTCAGTCGTCTTTTACGCAGGCTGGAGTTCCCTCGAGCACTCCGTATTATCATATAAATTCATACAAACCTACTTACCTAGTGGAGGAAGCAATTTTTTGTGTAAATTACAGGAACAAATAAACAACCAACCAAGCAAACAACAAACAACAAACAAACAAAGACTGGGGACCGCTTTCAGCCGGTTTGGTGCAGTTTTTACGTCAACACCCACACCTCAGGTGATATAATATGGCCGACGGGGATAACCATCCCAAGGAAGTGGGGGAAGTGGGACTTATCTAATCCTATACTGACACCACCAGAACAACAACGATGTCAAGACGGGACAGTGCGAAGGCCAGTTTTATCGTAGCGCATCCCGGGATTCAGCACGTTATCGGGTTTCTTCAAGAAATGTGTCATCGGAACAACAAAATCCAGTGAATAAAAAAAATCGAAAGTTAACCAAAACCCGAAAAGGCGTGAACGACAGACAGCCGAAACAGAGGGGCGGTTCACACTGCGATCTGTATCCTATGCGGACGTAACCGCATTCTCCTGTTGTTCGCATACATCCGCTTCGGCGTGTGTACACTTGTTAGATATGAACCACTGACTCCGTCCTGACCTTGAGACTGACCTGAGAGAGTATTATTCAGACCTTTAATCGTTCATTTGTTTACTTTATATATGTGTTCCTTTCTTGAAGGTAAGATACACACATACACATGTCATTTACATGTAACCAAGATTATCCCAGTGGTAGGTTGATAAAATACCAGTATAAAATATAGACTAGGTAAAACAATCTAGATAGGGCCTCAGGGCCTGGCCAGCTCATGGGTTTATGTACAGGCTTAAGGCATGTGCCACGGTCACCATACACGTGGCATCTGTGACGTTAGTGCATATGGAATTCGGTCCGAGCGCGGAGACGTTATCTTGAAAAACTGAAACTGAAACTGAAACTGAGAGAGTACATGTATGTATGGAATGCTGTGGGCAGCTGCCTCAGAAAGAAACATGACAGTGCCCAATGGAACACTCACCATCAAGTGAGGGACAGCAAAATTAACGGTTGTGATCGATGTAGAACCAGAAGATTGCGAGCAGGTGCCTTTTTAGACCCTTCCCTTTTCTTTTATTGTTCTCTTCTGCTTGTTTAACCCTTTGACTCCCCCAACCGGTCAATCCAGCTTCCTAGAGGATAGGGAGAGGGAATCAAAGGGTTACGTGGTGGATAGGGAGAGAGAATCAAAGGGTTCAGTTTTGTACTTGGTGGATAGGGTGCGGAATTCAAAGAATTAAAATACTGGCGCAGGCTTTCGATTTTGGTGCAGCACACTGAACAGCCGTTTTTATAATGGAACGGTGATTTTTCAGAACCACACATTATTTTCTCGAATACAAAAAGCTGTCTTTTTACGGAGCATGTTGATTTTGATCAGTCTACACTGGAATAACAAATTTTGTCTTGCCCTTACTTCAGCTGGCACCCATACCAGCGCTCGGTTTGCTCTGCCAATCACTTGTAGCGGGATATTCTAGACATTGCAGCATTGCTCCACTGGAATGTCATCCGCATCAGACCACATCGCGAGGTAGTCTGAGTCTGGTTCGGTTCATTTCGGATGTATGCGGGTTGGAATGTTGTGTGAACACTTGAATTTGTCTGAGACCCGAACGGTCCTGAATGATTTTGCCTTGTGCAAATCACCACAGAGTGACAACCTCAGATGTCCGCACAGGAGTAGACCATGGCCAGGGAATGAAAACAAAGAACGCTGATTGGATACTCGCCAGGCGGGAAGGGCATTGACTGGCTGTACGTAAATGAAGCCCAGGGACATCACTCCAACCCAAAGTCTGGCCACGATGTCCAGCAAGGATTTCGCATGTTAGAAAAGGTATTTTGTGCATGAAGCTAAAAAGTATAAACAGTATTCACTGTTGTTCGTCCATTTCCAGTAGGCCTACTCTACAATCGTCATAGCATCAACCTGCTGTCATTGGAGAAAAAAGTTAATCAAGGCATTCAAATAATCTCCCTTTTTCGGTAAAAAAAAAAGTATCACAGAAAATCTAGATTTTGTATTTGTCCAGGTCACTGTGGCCTTGAACAGAAAAAGAAAACCCAATTAATCACGCCATTCTAACAATCTCCGTTTTATGTAAACAAGATTATCAAAGAAAATCCAGATTTGCACTTCTCAAAGTCACTATGACCTTGAACAAGCTTAAATCTTTGACTTCCACAACCTGTCCACCACCACCCTGCAACAAAAGAAAAACAAAACAAGAGAGAGACAGAGACTTTATTAAACCAAAACCTTTTCAGGAAGATTGTGTAAACATTTTTTTGTGGAACTTTCTGACAATATTGATATTTTGTGTTCACTGTTGTGACAGTCTACCATTGCCTCGTTTCATGTTAAGTTTCATTTTGTCTTAACCATTCGACTCCCTGGAAGTTGGTGGATAGGGTGAGGAAGTCAAAGGGTTAACATTTTGCTTCGCTAGCATGGTTGACAATTCAGGATGCTGGTGGACAGGATGAAGGATCAAAGAGTTAACCGTATCACTACGCTGATTGATTGACTAATTTGGTGCATTTTTACGTCAGATTCACCACAACTGATATGACTGATGAGGACAACCATCACCAAGGAAGCGGGGGAATGGACAAGATGGACTTGTTTATCATGTTTTGTCTTCTTTTTGTTATATCAAATACGCTTTCTGATTCATTTTTGTGTATTTCTGGTTCCTTTTGAGCTTGTCTGTCTTGTCTCGTCTTGTCTTGTCTTGTCCTGTCCTGTCTTGCTGTATCAAAATACCCATTCTGATTCATTTTGTGCATTTTCTGGTTCCTTTTGAGCTTGTCTGTCTTGTCTCGTCTTGTCTTGTCTTGTCCTGTCCTGTCTTGCTGTATCAAAATACCCATTCTGATTCATTTTTGTGTATTTCTGGTTCCTTTTGAGCTTGTCTGTCTTGTCTCGTCTTGTCTTGTCTTGTCCTGTCCTGTCTTGCTGTATCAAAATACCCATTCTGATTCATTTTTGTGTATTTCTGGTTCCTTTTGAGCTTGTCTGTCTTGTCTCGTCTTGTCTTGTCTTGTCCTGTCCTGTCTTGCTGTATCAAAATACCCATTCTGATTCATTTTTGTGCATTTTCTGGTTCCTGTCAGCTGACGCACTTATCTGTCTTGTCTTGTTTTGTCATGTTAAATCAAATACCCATTCTGTTGTTTTGTCATGTTAAATCAAATACCCATTCTGATTCGTTTTTGTGTACTTCTGGTTCCTATTTGCTTGAACGCTGGCAGTCAATTTAAGATTTCTATTTTTCTATTTTTATACTGACACCACCAGAATAACAATTACGTTAAGACGGGACTGTAAGGAGGTTAGTTTTAATGCAGCGCACAGCCACTGGTTCGAACATACAACCGCTGGTATCCGGTAGCAAGTGAATCCGACACTCAACCAACAGAGTTATCGAGGCCCAACAATATCAGCATACAGTCACTGTACAGATGATAAAAGCTTGTAAATCCTATGTCAGGTCAAGTAACTCTTAGACTGAACGTAATCACACACAGCCAGTGGCCTTGACAGCAACATTTAAACGTCGTCACACCATAACCCTGAGGATGGGTTGTAAACGACTGAGATGATAAAGAACTCTCTCTCGTGGGCCCCAGTAACTCAGCTAGTTTTAGCGTCGGATTCACATGCTAATGGTTGTGGGTTCGAATCCTAGGGTGCGCTACATTAAAACTGGCCTTCTCACCGTCCCATCTTAACATCATTGTTGTTCTGGTGGTGTCGTTATAGAATTTGATAAGTCCCACTCCCCCCCCCCCCCCCCAACTTCCCTGGGATGGTTATCCCGGTCTGCCATATCACCTGAGGTGGGTGTCGACGTAAGAAACTGAACCAAATCAGTTAAAAGACCTCTCTCTCTCACACACACACACATACACACACACACGAACACACACACACACACGTACTTAGCGACTTATGCACTGCACAACTTTATGTCCTCGACAATGGAAAAAATACTGCGATCTATACAGTGTGCTTAAGACTTAAGTTCCCTTTGCGCACTCTTTACGGGTGCGTAACTTTATGTCTCCTCAGGGGGAGACTTAGCCAACCTTGCGCAGGCCATAACGTCGTTTCCGCACGAAGCTAGAATTAGAAATCAAAACAATGTGGCAGATCGCTTCGACACGTCGTTCACAGGATTCAATTGCGCCAACCGCGAATATTTCGTGACTGAACAACCTACTGAACATGTACAACAGGTGGTGTCAGTATAGGATTCGATAATTCCTCCCATTCCCCCACTTCCCTACAATGGTTATCCCCATTGGCCTTATCACCTGAGGTAAAAACTGAACCAAATCAAATCAAATGGAAATTCTGTGTTAGAAATTTTTTTCTTTTCTGTAACTCTCTTTGTTTCTTTCTTCATCCTTTGCTTGCTATCATTTCCTCCTATCATTTTCTGCCTTGCTGCTCCATTCACCTGTATGTGTTCGATAAAGTCTTACATACTTTTTCTTAGGATTGATAACTGGGTAGGCCTACACGTATTATGTGCTTTTTTGGCTCTAGGGAAATGAGATATGCGGAAACAATATTAGGTGATTTAGGACTGTTTCATATATGTTCTACTGTCCTTAGTTACGTTTACATTTGTCTTTAGGTATGTTTTTATTTTAAATCCCCCGTGCGATAAATTGGACGGAGTGGTCAACACCAAGGGGCATTTCCTTAGATTATGTACGCGAATGCATTGATATTTGTGCTTAATTTTCTTTTCCTTTTTTTCCCCCCGTTTTGAAGTATTGAATATGTGTTGAAACGGTTACAGACCTGAGATGGCTCTACGCAGTCTGCTGGACTTTACTTAAACAAATAATCAAAACAATAACAATAACGAAATTTACCGACTCAGTATACCGATAATGCGTTAACGGTCGCCATTTTGTCGCCACCGGCTGCCCGTCCCACACTCGCGGTGTTCGCGCGTTCGGCTATACGATGAAATAATAGCTGTTGTTGATACAATGTATTCTATTCAAGTTCATATTGCTTATAGCCCAGCCGACTACAAGAGCCATATCAGGGCTAACACACGTCAAAAACGACAACCAGGTTAAGAAAAAAGACAACAGTTATAGTGACAGAGAGAGAGAGAGACAGACACAGAGAGTATTAGAATCATAATACAAAATGGAAATACATACCTGTGAAAAATCACTCCTTGCTGTCAATTCTTTTTCACATCACGATTACAGCAACTGATAACTACTGAACACCTGGCCACTGTCTTAGATAAAGGAGACAACTCACGCCATTTGCACTGACAGTTCAGTGGACGTGGTCAGAGATGGTACTTACAATATAATAATAATGATAATAACAATAATTACAATACTTATATAGCGCAAAATCTTGAATAGAAATCAAATCTAAGCGCTGAACATACACATACGCACGCATGCACACACACGCACACACACACATACACATGGCTATAAATGGGGAAAAAGAAGAAAAGCAATGGAAAATTATAGAAAACATATTACATACAAATATATGTGACTCCACACCGAGTGGAGACAGGCTGCAGTGGGGGTTGAGTGAGGTCAGGATTTTATGCAGAGGAGAAAAGGTGAGTTTTGAGAGCGGACTTGAAGGAGACAAAAGTAGGTTGCTGACAGACTGAGAGAGGAAGTTTGTTCCGGGAGAGTGGACCAGAAACAGAGAAGGCTCGTGGACTATAGGTACTGAGTCAATATAGGTACACGCCGGCACGCGAATTCGCCTTGCAAGCGTCTGGTATAACCTCTCCCCTTTTCTATCCTTTATGGTTCAGATGCTTTCTCCCAAAAATACCAGTTTGTCAACCGTTGTAGATCTGAGCCGTTCGGAACCGTTTAGACTTGTTTACACAGGCATGATAAAAGCATACCAAAAGCGTGCTGACCCTAGCTTTTACTATTATTATCATTATTATTATTATTGTTATTATTATTATCATCGTTATTATTATCATTATTATTATTTTAGTAGTTTAAATATCTGGGAACAGTCATCTCACCAGACGGCAGATGCACATCAGAAATAGCCAGAAAAATCAGCCAAGCCAAAACAGCATTCAAGAAGATGAAAAGCATTCTTACCAACAAATGTCTATCAATTAACATCAGGAAGAGAGTTCTTGGGTGTTATATAGAACCCATACTGTTGTACGGTTGTGAGGCGCGGACAGTCAACACGCAAAGTCAGAACAAAATTGAGGCAACTGAAATGCTATTTCTAGGAAGAATGTTGAGAGTTCCATGGACAGCAAAGAAAACAAACGAGACAGTCTTGAAGCAGGCAGACACAAGATCATTAATAAAGATCAGAAACAGACAAACAACACTTATAGGGCATTTTATAACGGAAGAGACATTAGAGCACCTGGTCAGAACAGGAAAGCTGGAAGGGAAGAGAACACCAGGTAGACCCAGGCAGAAAATATTGGACGGACTTGCAGGTGGATGAGGACGGAGAGGGTGGGAGATATACTTGCAGCGGCAAGGGATAGGTTCGTATGGAGAGCCACGATCGCCGACGCAGATGATGATGATATTATTTTAGTACGGCATTGTGGTGACGTTCTTTTTTATGTCATGCTGCTCCTTTAGAAATTGATGTATTTTGTGAAACACTACAAGATTTCCTGCACACCCAGCCAATTTCTTTTCGACTGACTCGTCAGCCCAAATTTGAATTAATATTTTCGTCTCATTTACAGCCATTGCTATCATAAATAGAGAGGTGGCAAAACAGATGGGGGTGGGGGTGGAGGTGGGGGTGGGGTGGGGGAGCGCCAAAGGGGGAAAGTGTCAGCGGCCGATCCGTGAAATACAATATAGACACCAGGGTTCTGTAAGGTCATGAGCGCAGCACCCCGGGCACGCTGGAACCGTTCCAGACCACAGAGCGAGATGGTCCCGAATCGTTCCAGATCTGGAGCGGTTCAGTCAGAGTGTGAGCTGAGTGTAAGCTGCTCGGTACGATGGGGAACCCTTCTGGTACCGTTCTGAAACCGTTCTATTTTGCCGGTGTAAATCGGTATACCGACTCGTACTCATGCCACCTATGTGGTCCGTGTGACCTTGACCTTTGGGACATTGACTCCGCTCTTTCGCTCTTTGGCAGTCGCCACTTCTTCACAGTCCGCGATCATGCCTTCTCCAGGCAAGATTTGCCAATATCAAGCACAAAGAACATCTTGTTAGTATATATTTGCCACACACACACACACACACACACACACCGCACACACACAGACACACACACACGCACGCACGCACATTCACACACACGCAAACCTCTCTGATCAATATGAAAGTATGTTTAGTGAGAGTCTAAGGGAAAGACATTAGATCACACGCGCGTACACGCGCGCGCGCGCACACACACACACACACACACACACACACACACACACTGGGAAAAAATAAAGAAAAAGAAAAAATGCAAACAACAACAAACGGCAACAACAACAAAAAGATGGTGAATTCGGTGTGATGCGGCAAAAAGAGAGAAGTACAAATAAAAATCTAAAGCGGGGAGGGGGAACAAAAACAACAACAACAACAACAAAACCTGCTTACCTGAAGTAACTGTATGCGCTGGTGACACTATTCACACACAAAAAAAACTTCACTGAATGGCTTGGCAGTCTTGGCTCGAGCCTCGTTCTCTTCTGATCGACTGGTGCACAAACTGACGGGGTCGTTTAGGGTCACGCTGTGAAGGCTGAATTTATTACTGTGTGCTAACGCTGCTTGGCTGTAGCCCACCGACTCGGCTTAGCGTTGGGATTGTGCGAGTACTCGGCCACTGCGAGCCAACAGTTATGAGTGCATGTCAAGTTAAGGACACATGTACCTATATTTCGGCGGTGAACTTCGAGAGGTTTTTCGCCGTTGTGGGGTTAGATTCTTCCTGTTTTTCGAGCAATCCGAAACAAGTGTGATTGCCCGCGTTCAAGCGAGAATCAGAAGAATATGCAAACAGAATCAGAACGCGTGTTTAACTCTTTGACTCCCGCACCCTATCCACCTACTGCAAAAACTTAACCCTTTGACTCTCTCACCCATCACTAGCGTCCTGCAGCAGGAAGCTGATGGATAAAGTGAGTCAAATAGTTAACAGGGAGCTGGTGGATAGGGTGAAAATCAAATGGTTAAGTTTTGCTTCGTTAGCATGGTTGACAGTGCTGGATGCTGATAAACATGTTACAGGAGTCAAAGGGTTTAATATAACGAGACAAAACAGGCGCAAATTTCTGGCCACTGCCTCTGTCCGAACTTAGTTACTGTCAAAGACATTTCTATTATAACGTCTTTGCTTGCTGTTTAAAGCCCATCCGACTGCACAGAGCCATATCAGGGCTATAACCGTTTTAAAACGTACACACAAATGTTGCTGTGAAAAAAAAAAACGTTGGAAAAGAAAATTAAGTACACATATCAATGCATGTGCGCACATAATCTAAAGATAAGCCCCTGCGTTGACCGTTTCGTCCAGTTTATCGCCAGAGGGTATAAAACAAAACAAAACAAAACAAAACAAAAACTGAATACAACATGCACATAACTAAGGACACTAAGCATAATTAAAAATGGCCTAAATTACCAAAAATTGCTCCTGCACACACACATTTCCTTAGAGCCAAAAATGTATTTAAAACATGTACCCAGCTATCAATCCTAAGTATGTAAGACTTTATAGAGCACATGCAGGTAAATGGACCAGCAAGGCAGAAAACGATAGGAAGAGAGGACAGAAAAGCAAAAGACGAAGAAACAACAAGAGCGACAGAAAAGAAGACATTTCCAGCACAGAATTTCCAGAAGGTGGGGATACTATTTATACTGAAAGAGCCCTCGGCATCCCCACGGGGGACGCCTTTGTCAAACGCAAACGTAAGACAACAAATAGCAAACAACAAACGCAAAACTAGTGGAAAAACAACCAAACTTCCCTGTTGTCTCGTGGAGGGGGTGGGGGGGGGGGAGAAAATCAACCACGAGAGAAGACGTCAGTCAGACTACAACCATCTGATTCTGACACTTTCAACCCTTTGACTCCTGTACCCTATCCACTAAATGCAAAGAGAGAGAGACAGAGACAGAGACAGAGAGAGAGACAGAGAGAGAGAGAGACAGAGAGAGAGAGACAGAGAGAGAGACAGAGAGACAAACAGACAGACAGACAGATAGACAGACAACCACAGAGAGACAAACAGACAGACAGACAGATAGACAGACAGACACAGATCGTGGCCTTCAACAGAGAGAGAGAGAGAGAGCAGGGATGATAGAGAGAGAGAGACAGCCAGCCAGCCAGACAGACAGACAGACAGATAGACAGACAGACAGAGACAGAGACAGACAGACAGACAGACAGAGACAGACAGACAGACAAAGACAGACAGACAGACAGAGACAGACAGAGACAGACAGAGACAGATAGACAACAGACAGACAGACAGAGACAGACAGACAGACAGACAGAGACAGAGAGACAGAAAGGAGGGGGGGGGGGCGATGAACGCAGAAAGAATATTCACATTCTTCATCTTTCAGCACCGACCATGTGTAATATCTACCACGGTCTGTGCCCATATTCCCTTTCAATGTTTCCTGAGTCTGTGTTCCTCTGACTTCGCACCACAGACATCTTAGATGTCTGTACTTCGCATCCAGCGACATAATAATATAATAATAATAAATAAAATTAATTGTGTGTGGTGTGTGTGTGTGTGTGTGTGGTGTGTGTGTGTGTGTGTGTGGTGTGAGTGTTGTTGTGTTGTGTGTGTGGTGTGTGTGGTGTGTGTTGGTGTGTGTGTGTGTGTGTGTGTGTTTGTGAGTGAGTGTGTGTTTTGTGTGTGTGTGTGTGGTGGTGTGTTTGTGTGTGTTGTGTGTGGTGTGTTTGTGTGTGTGTGTGTGTGTGTGTGTGTGTGTGTGTTGTGTGTGTGTGTGTGTGTGTGTGTGTGTGTGTGTGTGTGTGTGTGTGTGTGTGTAGTGTGGTGTGTGTGTGTGTGTGGTGGTGTGTGTGTTGTGTGTGTGTGTGTGTGGTGGTTGGTGTGTGTGTGTGGTGTGTGAGGCATCGAACCTGAGACGTATCGAGACGTCCCTGCACTAAACCTCACACACTGGCAAGGTCCTTTCCTCTCCATCTGTTGACTCTGCCTTGCTGCCTTCCGCTACTGCTGTCGTTCTCTGATCATATCCGTGACCGTGGCTTTATCTTTCGACAAAGATCCTTCCATGCAATAGCACATCAGCAAAACTTGCCGAGCTGGCATAGACTAAGGTCAGGCGAATCAACTCTACAGGCAAGCCAATGCCACATTCTTGAGGCAACCAAAACACTAGCTAAGGCATGCATTTTGTGTACATTAGATTACTGCAATTCACTACTCACTGGTTGTCTAATTACTTTTCTCAGACCAGTCCAGCAAGTTAAAAAAAACAACAACAACAACAACAACAAAACTCTGCTGCTAAACTGATCTTTTTAAAGCAAAATGATCTCAACACGCCACACGCCTTCTTAACCCTTTGACTCTCGCATCCAATCCAACAGCTGAAAAAATTAACCCTTTGGCTCCCTCACCCTATCCACCAGCTTCCCGCAAAGGGTTAAGATTTTGCTTTGTTATCACATGATGACGATGCGGGATGCTAGTGGACAGGGTGAGGGAAACAAAGGGTTAAGGAACTGCTCAGGCTGTCCATCTAGCAACGTGTCAAGTGTGTGTGTGTGTGTGTGTGTTGTGTGTGTGTGTGTGTGTGTGTGTGTGTGTGTGTGTGAGAGAGAGAGAGAGAGAGAGAGAGAGTATGTGTGTGTAGTGTGTATGTATGTGTGTGTGTGTATGTGTGTGTTTGTGTGTCTATTGTGTATGTGTGTGTCTATTGTGTATTTGTGTGTGTGTCTTGTGTGTGTGTGTCTATTGTGTATGTGTGTGTATGCGTGTGTGTGTGTATGTGTATGTGTGTGTATGTGTTGTGTGTCTGTATGTGTGTGTATGTGTGTTTGTGTATGTGTGTGTGTATGTGTGTGTGTGCATGTGTGTATATGTGTGTGTATGTGTGTGTATGTGTGTGTGTATTTGTGTGTATGTATGTGTATGTGTGTGTGTATGTGTGTGTATGTATGTGTGTGTGTGTGTATGTATGCGTGTGTTTGTGTATGTATGTGAGTGTTTGTGTATGTGTGTGTATGTGTATGTATGTATGTATATATGTGTGTGTATGTATGTGTGTGTGTGCTTGTTTGTATGTGTGTGTACGTGTGTGTGTTGGTGTGTATGTGTGTATGAGTGTGTATGTAAGTATGTATGTGTGTGAGTGTATTTATGTGCACATGTATGTATGAATGTATGTATGTATGTGTGTGTGTATGTATGTATGTATGTATGTATGTATGAATGTTAATGTATATATGTGTGTTTGCACGCGCGTGCGTGTGTGTCTAGTTATTATTAGTATTATTTCAAGATAAGACAAGGTGAGATAAGAGCTTGGACTTTGACGTTTGTTCAAGAGGGTTTCATCGCACTAAAACAATTCCATATACGCGCCACCCAAATCTAGCAGATTCCCTAAGCCTGCAAAAAACCCTACGCACTGGCAAAGTTTTGACATTGGGAAGGGGAGGGGAGGGGGATGGTATTAACCTATGAAACGTTAAACTGACATCGCAATATGAATGTATGAAACGTTAAGCCGACATCACCAGAATGATGGAAACATTAAGATGGGCAACGAACAGGCTATTATTTTTTTTTTTTTAATGTTATTATTATTGTAGGCTACTCCGTGCAAAAATAAAGAGCCAGGATGTAAAAGCACTCATGATGTACTGAATGCAAGATTTTAAGTCCTCCCGTCTTTCAGGGTATGGGTACAATTTTACTCAGAACGCAGGCCTCTTTGACACTACACCAAGATGCTTCTTGCTTAGTCACTCACTTATTTGTTGCCCAATATTTGGCGCACACAAACTTTAGCAATTATCTGACTAACAAAATCGTACATATTCGTCAACGATGACGTAAAAAAAAACAAACAAACAAAACAAAAAAACATCAGGCTATAACTGGATTTTTAAACCTCTCCGACTATGGGTGCAAACGGCACTCGCGATGTTTGTCGAGGGCAAGTATTGACATTCAGAAGTTAGTGTGTGTGTGAGCGTGTGTGTGTGTGACCTGGTTGGCATAGCGATCCTAGCAAGCCCGTCGTCCTTCAAATCGAGTTTGCACCAGTGTGAATCCACTGCCCAGCGCCTGCAAATTGCCCTACCCTACAAGCCGTGAACAAGTACCAAATTTTCTTCAGTTTCAGTTTCATTTCAGTTTCTCGAGATGATCTCCTTATTCGGAATATGATCCACATGCACTGAGCTGATGTCTCCTTATTCGGAATGAATTCCATATGCACTGACACAAACTGTCGCATGACTTGTGATGGCTAAGATCTAAAAATAGATCATGGGGTATTGTGTAGGGCCTACATTTCAACCATCACGTATTTTAGTAGTAAACATTTTATACTTTGTTATCCCCACCTTCTTGCCCCCTGCACACAAATGACATGATAACTTCAGATTTGCACTGGGGAAAAGAAGCTTAAAATGAAGTGAAGACACGGTAATCGATTGGTTTGGTCATTACTAAAACCACAAAATTTAGACTCTACCAGTAGTTCTGACAACAACGATACAGCAGAGACTGTGTGGCAGCAATTTGCACAATTCCCGCATTTTCATGTTTAGCTTGCGAATGGCTTATATATACGTATATATATATATATATGTGTGTGTGTGTGTGTGTGTGTGTGTGTGTGTGTGTGTGTGTGTGTGGTGTGTGTGTGTGTGTGTGTGTGTGTGTGTGGCGTGCGTGCGTGTGTGTGTGTGTGTGTAATCGTTCGTTGTTTCTTTTAAATTCTATTCAAATACATGCTTTTAGATGGGGAGAGAGAGAGAGAGAGAGAGAGAGAGAGAGAGAGAGAGAGAGAGAGAGAGAGAGAGAGAGCAAGCCACCTATCATAAAAGTAATTTCACACTCACTTGCTTTCATCGGTTTGTTTTAATTCGCTTTACCATCTGTTTCTGTCTGTCCCTCTGTGCTTCTGTGCATGTGTGTGTATGCACGCGCGTGTGCGATAATAATGATAATAATAATAATGATACTACTACTACTACTTATAATAATAATGATAATAATAACAATACTACTACTAATAATAATAAAATTAATAATAATAATACGAAGAAGGAGGAGGAGGAGAAGAAGAAGAAGAATGATGATGATGATGATGATGATAACGATGATGATGATGACAACGATGACAATGGCAGTGATGATGAAGATGAGGAGGAGGAGGAGGAGGAGGAGGAGGATAACGATGGACATGTCTATAGCGATTTTTGAGGTCCTAAAGCACTGTACAATGACACACGCACACTCGGAATTATATTACCAGACAAAAGACGAACCCAAGATTTGATGTCTTCAGTCTGATCCCAGCCCCGCGATACAAAAACCGTCTTATCCTCTGTCGATCTTAAGGCTCCGATCAATCTGGTGGTGTCAGCTTTACTGTTGTTATTGCTACTGAAAGCCCAGCCCATCGCACAGAGCCATATCAGGGCTAAAACCATCTAAAAATTGTCCATACCTCACTGAGAAGAAAGACAAGAAGAGAGAGAGAGAGAGAGAGACAGACAGACAAAGAAGAAGAAGAAGAAGAAGAAGAAGAAGAAGAAGAAGAAGAAAAGAAAACCGCAAAAGGAAATTAAGTACACATGTTAGTGCATTCGCGCACAAATGGAAGGATGCACCCCTGGCAATGACCACTCTGTCCAATTTATAACCAAGGGATTTAAATATATATACATTGGGGGGGGGGGGGAGGTGGTCCGTGTGACTTTGACTTTGTGTCATGATTTCAAACTTAGGCTACACAACACCTGATCCAGAACTTCGATCCATAAGTTAGGTAAAAATCCATCTAGAAACAGGCTAGCTAATCTTGCTGAAACATTTTGTCACCGACACACATATTCTTTCTCTCTCTCTGTGTCATGCACACACACACACACACACACACGCACACACACACACACACACGCCCCACACACACACACACACCACGCACAACACACACACACGCACACACACACGCACACACACGCACACACACACGCCCCAACACACACACACACACACGCGCGCACACACACACACACAAACCAATCCAAACCAAACAAAACACACACACACACACAGACAAACCAAAAAAAAAAAATACACACACACACAGACAAACCAAACAACACACACACAAAGACAAACCAACAAACCAAACCAAACCAAACAACAACACACACACACACACACACACACACACACACACACACACACACACACACACACACACACACACACACACACACCAAACCAAACTAAACCAAACCAAAAAAACAACAACACACACACACACACACACAGAGAGACAAACCAAACCATACGAAACCAAACAAACAAACAAACACACACGCACACACACACACACACACACACCACACACACACACACAACACACACCAAACCAAACAAACAAACAACAACACCCCCCCCCCCCCACACACACACACACCACACACACAGACTTCGCTCTGATAAGCAGTGTCAGTTTCTCCCCACTGACACCACCACCTTATTATTATTATTATTTTTTATTATTATTATTATATTATTATTATATTATTACATTACATTATTATTATGAAAGGAACTCAAAAGGACACAGTGGGTGGTAGAAGGTGAACACGAATGCCCACCTCTACCAATCCACCCACTACACGATGACAACATGTGTACCCGATCATACACTATCCGTACAGTGGAAGAGTACCCCTGCACCTCAACTCCAAAAAGAACAACGACCTTGAGACACGGCCTTTGTGATATATACGTTTATCGCGATAAACCCGTGACCTGTGAGCATGTTAGAAAAATGACATAATTGTTACGGCTATACACTGCCCTGGGAACCGACTCCACGTTAGATCGTTTCCTTATAGAGGGGAAGAAAAGAGAGTATCTGAATCATGATAAACTAGAATTGTTCGGAATCTAAGCAGTTACGCTCAATTACTAGCTGTTAAAACGTTATGGGGCCTATTTTCTTCAACACGTTTTAACTGCAATGTCATTTCCTCTGCTGTTGATCTACAGTGATCGATGGCTTGATGACACACCATAGGATCAATGCCATAAATTTCGACAATATATGTTTTTTCTTATCTACGTAGGCTATGAAGCAACTACAGGTTTGGTGGCAATTTGTTCATGAGGGATTCATTGCACAAGGTCAATTCCATATGCGCTCAACCCAAATCTGCAGACTCCTTTATTCTGTTGAGCCTGCGCAAAATCCTATGCGCTGGCAAGGTCTTCAAATGGGGGGGGGGGGGGGGGGGGGAAGGTGGCCCAGGAAACGTTATTTGACACCACTGGAATGATTGAAGCATGACAGCAAACAAGTCAGTTTGTATGTTTCAGGCTGAGACTGAAGTGATAAATTTTAGAGTGTATCGTCATAATATTAGAATTTCTGCACTATTGTGCAATAGCTTATACATATTACCGGGGTGGTGGTGGGGTGGGTGGGGGGTGTTGGTATTTGTAATACTCTGGTGGGATTCACATGCTAACGGTTGTGGGTTCGAATCCCCGGGTGCGCTAAATTAAAACTGGCCTTCTCACTGTCCCATCTTAACATCATGGTTGTTCTTGTGGTGTCAGTATGGGATTAGATAAGTCCCCCTTCCTCCACTTCCCAGGGATCGTTATCCCTGTCGGCCATGTCATGTGAGGTGAGTGTCGACGTAAAAACTGAAACAAATCAATCAATCAATCAATCAATCGATTTTTACCGCTTTTTGTAACACTTATGTAAGAGCCAACAAACTCGTGTCCTACGCTTGGAACGAGAAAGCCTCTGCCTTCAACCCCCAGTCTCGTGACCCGCTGAATTCAAAATACCACATCTTGAGACCATGACTCAGGCATGGATCTGCATGTAGATCTATACAAAGCCAGCCTACCTGCCAAAGAAAGTGGCCCGCCCAAAGATCGAACTCACGACCTCTGCAGACATCATGAATGGCAGAAGTGAGACGAAAATGGGTGGCCTACTGTCACTGTGGTTGGTGCGGCATTTAGGCTTAGGGGTCACACTGACACACGTACGGACGCAATCAGTTGAAGGTACAAGTGAATGTGACTGTTTTCAGTTTTCCTCTTCAAGATCAATGAACATAGCGCAAAGGAACCCCCCCCCCCCCCCCCCCCCCCCCCCCCCACAGACACACACATCCCTTTTCTTTTTTTTTTTTTTTTTTTTTTTTTTTTGAAGATCTGTGCAATATCTTACAGAGGAAAAAAATACTGAAAAAGAAAATTTAATACACATATCAATGCATTCGCGCACGTAATCTAAGGATATGCCCGTGGCGTTGATCACTCCGTCTAGTTTCTCACCAGGAGGTTGAAAAAACAAACAAACAAACAAAAAACAACCCAAACCTGAATATATCACTAAAAACACTAAAACATGATTATGTAAAACGGGCCTAAATTACCTAAAACTGTTTCTGCACATTTCCTCGGAGCCAAAAATGCAATGAATACATGTACCCGATTATCAACCCGAAGTATGTTGTAAGGCTTTAGGGAATACATTGATACAGGTGAATGGACCAGCAAGGCAGAAAATAATTGGAAGAGTTGACAGAAAGCAAAAGAGAAAAGTAGAAACAAAGAGAGTGACAGAAAAGAGGACATTTCTTGCACAGAATTTCCAGAAGGTGGGGATACTATTTGTACCGCAAACGAACTTGATAAGCAAGCAAACAGCCGGGCGAACATAAGAAGGGCCTACCTACCGTAAGACTTTTGCTCTTCGAGCCTAACTCAGTTATGCTTTAAGTACTTTGCTATTTTCCTTTCCGTTTTTCTTGGAAAAAAAAACTTGTCGTATGAAGAGGGGCAGTTAGTCTGGTAACAGCCGGAACAGCCGTTGGTCTGAACCCATCCAAGCGTGAAAAACGAAAAATGTGAATAGAGTAGCTACCCTGACCGCACCTCCAATGTGCGCGTTGAAGAGACCTAGGCTTTACTAGTCATCATCATCATCATCAGGTGCCCTGCCACATGGCGTTGGCGATCATAGACTTCCATCTGTCTCTATCTCTTGTTGCCCCAAGCATCTCCTTCACCCTCCCCGTCTTCAGCCACTCCGCAAGTCCGTCCAGCATTTTCTCTCACTGGTGCTCTCTTTCCCTCCAGCTTTCCCATTGTGACCAGGCGCTCCAAATCCTCCTTCCTCATAAAATGGCCTTTAAATGTTGCCTGTCTTTTCCTAATCTTCCTTATAAATGATCTACTTGTGTCTGCCTCCCTCAAGACTGTCTCGTTTGTTTTCTTTGCTGTCCATGGAACTCTCAACATTCTTCTTCTTCGGCTTTACTAGGTACAGATAGGCATTGAATATCACCTCGCTAAACTGTGAGCCGGCGAGGAAGAAGTTAAGCTTCTCTTTTTGATCCTGATCTGAGCGCGCCGCGACGGAATCGACTTCGCCAGTCAGCAAAGTGTTGTTGTTGCGCGCGCTTTGTGAGTTCGTCTGATTCGTTTCAGGTTAGTAGGTGTGCATCTTTTGTCTCTCTGTGGTTCTTGCTATGACTTTAAATAATTGATTCTTCGTCAGTCTAGATCTAGAATCTAGAATCTGCTGATTAATAAACGATGATTATAGCTAGGCATCTATCCTTGGGTAAGAACTTTCTTTTAATTTTATCAATTTATTCTGCACTTCTGACAACGTTAATCCTAATTAACGCGTGACTCAAACCTTTCAGTCCTTGCAAATATCTCCTGCACCCCCCCCCCCCCCCACGGGTTCACATCTGACGGAGAAAAACGAAAACCCACTCCCGGGGTGAGTGAGGTTTGTGACTTAGGGTTCAAGTTACTTTACAGGGCAAAGATAATTAAGGGTCAAGTTACTTTACAGGGCAAGTTTCAGGAAGATAGACTAGTCAATAAAGCAATATCCGATTGATAGCTGATCTAGACTCCTCAAACTGTGTAAGCGCTCGAAGTTTGTTGTAGTTCACTAGTTGCAGTAAGTGTGTGTTCTCTGTTTGAACTGGCACTGTTTACTCAGGGGTGTGTTGATGTGTGTTTGTGTGTGTGTTTGTGTGGGTGTGTGTGGTGACTGAGCGAGCGCGGTGCATGGTGTGGCTGTGATATGGTTTGACTCATGCGTCTTCACGGTCTTGGATTTATTATTAAGTGTCATAAGAACTCACCTTTTAAGGCCGTTCTCACCAATTTTATCGAATGGTTTAGTGCTTTGAAGCTGCTTTTTGCAGCATTCTTATGGCTAGTCCTTATATGCTCTGAGAGTGGTAGGACACTAAACTCTACAGAACGAAAAAGAAATTTATCAATAAAATCTTGCAGTGAATTATATGGAACAACCGTATCGTAGTAAAGATGTGCTAGGTGAGAATGAGATGGTAAAGTTTACGTTTGCCAGATTTGTTGTTGTTGTTGTTGTTGTTGCGTGTGTATGTGTGTGTGGGTGTGTGTGCATTCATGCTTTGTTGTGACTCAGATTGGAACATATATAGATCTGTGTCATAAGAACGGAAATACAGCCACGAGTCGCATACTGGTTACAGTATAAATGAAGGAAAAAGATCAACAGTTAATGATTTCAGTATTTTTACCTACCATCATCATCATCCTCAGCCATCAGTGGGCATGTAATATTGTAAGTATGAGAATAACTATGAATGTCAATTTGTCAAATGCAAACATAGAAAGTAACAATCGTACTTTCCCCCCCCACCATAGACTTGTTCTGCAGCATGAATAATTTGAAAAATGTGTGTATGTAAATTGGTTACAGTGAGAGTAAGAAAAATGCATTTTTCGGATTTTTCAGAGTTGAATATGAACTGGGGAGTTGTGCGTGTGGTGGTGGTGGTGGTGGTATTAGTTTGATTCATGCCGTCCTGGATTCATTAACGTGTCATAAAAACCAAAATTAGATTCGTTCAGGCAAACTTTGCAACCCCATTTTTCTGAGCATCGGAAATCAGGCAGTTCTTTCTGCTTGACTCAATTCACTACACAGTACACACAGTGGTTGGTCACAACACAAACCCTACCCCTACCCCTACCCCTCACTCTTTTAAGGCTGTTGTGCACCAAATTTATCGAATGGTTTTAACGTTTTAAAGCTTCTTTCTGTAGCATTTTTGTGGCTAGTCCTCGTATATTCAGCGAGTGGTAGGACTTTAGAGACTCTTACCAGAATGTAACGGAAATTTATCAATAAAATCTTGCAGCGAGAGTTATATGGAACAACCATATCGAAGGAAAGACATGTGCGAGATGAAAATGGGATGGTAAAGTTTATGTTTGCCAGGTTTGTTGTTGTTGCTCTTGTTGTTGTTGTTGTTGGTGGTGGTGGTGTAGTGGTGTGTGTGTGTGCGTGCGCTGTGCTTTGTTGTGACTCAGATCTGAACATTTAGGCCTGTGTCATAAGAACCAAAATAGAGCCATGAATCAATACCGGTTGCAGTATAAGTGGAGGAAAGGTATCAACAGTTAGTGATTTCAGTATTTTAACATACCATCATCATCTTCCTGAGCCATCAGTGGGAATGTAAGTACGAGAATAACTATGAATTTCAATTTGTCAAATGCAGACATAGAAAGTAAAAATCACACTTTTTCCCCCCACTAAACGTAATCATAGACATGTTCTGTAGCATGAATAATTTTGAAAAATGTGTGTGTGCAAGTTGGTCAGACTGAGAGTGATACATATGCATTTCTCAGATTTTTCAGGGAATTGAGTATTGATGAGAGATCTGTGCATGTGTGTGTGTGTGTGTGTGTGTGTGTGTGTGTGTGTGTGTGTGTGTGTGTGTGTGTGTTGTGTGTGTGTGTGTACGTGTGTGTACATGCGTGTGTGTATATACGCATGTGTGTGTGCATGTGCGTGTGTGTGTGTATACAGTGTGTGTGTGTGTGTGTGTGTGTGTGCATGTAATATGCTCTCTATAATTTCCATTGTTTTTATTCTTTCTCCCCATTTATAGCCGTGTGTGTGTGGTGTGTGTGTGTGTGTGTTGTGTGTGTGTGTGTGTGTGTGTGTGTGCGTGGGTGCTGTGTGTGCGTGCGTGCGTGCGTGTGTGTGCGTACGTGCGTGTGTGTGTGTTTCAGTGCTTAGATTCGATTTTATCAAGATTTTGCGCTATATAAATATTGTAATTATTATTATTTATTATTATTACTTGTATAATGTGTGTGTGTGTTTGTACATGCATGTGCTGTGTGTGTTTGTGTTGTGTGTGTGTGTGTGTGTGTGTGTGTGTGTGTGTGTGGTGTGTGTGTGAGTGAGTGTATAAATATGTGAACTAGATTTTCCCAGCTCTTTGAATGGATCTTCATCACATTTAATCACAGCTATGGACTGTTTGGGACTAGCAGTCACAAAAGCACAAGTACCGAAGGTAAAGCTCCAAGATCAAGGTCACAGAACACCTATTCACTGCCCAAACTTAAACCCTTTGCAGGAAGCTGGTGGATAGGGTGAGGGAGTCGAAGGGTTAAATTTTTGCTTTTTTAGCTTGGTTAACAGTGTGGGGTGTTGGTGGACAGGGTGCAGGCGTCAGAGGGTTAAATTCAGCACAACTTAAGAAAAGTGTATGAACAACTTTTTAAAGAACTTTAGTGGAGTCTCACCCAATTTAGTTCGTCTCACCATTAACAGGTACATCATTTACGGTGTTTGTCTAATTTACTGACCAGAAATGTGGGTGTCTCTCAGATATGCTTTTTGCCAGAATATATTGTCAAAATATGTGTAGAGTACAGCCATGTCGCACAGTTTCAATCCAAACTGGAATTCCACAGCATCATCGCTATCAGCCCTATTCTCACCATTGTAGCCGTTAATGTGAAAAATTGTCCCAGTGTCTGTGGCTCTTCACACCCAGCTGTAATAGTGACATTAGGTCTGTTGAATTTGGAAGTATATTGCAGCGCCGGGAAACATGTGGGGGTCAATACAGAGTTTCAGTTTCAGTTTCTCAAGACGACGTCTCCGCGCTCTCGGAACGAATTCCATATGCATTGACGTCACAGGTGCCATGTGTATGGTGATCATGGCACATAAACCCATGAACTGGCCATGTCCTGAGGCCCTACCTAGCCTATGTTTTACCTAGTCTATATTTTATACTGGCATTGAATCAGCCTATCCCTGGAATAATCTTGGTTACATGTAAATGACATGTGTATCTGTGTATCTTATCTTAAAAAAAGGAGCATACTTATAAAGTAAATAAATAAACAAATAAAGATGTGAATTACAACACAACTAGCTATTCTGTATAAACTCGTCTCATGTAATAGAAAGCACCCCTCCCCTCTCCCCAGTCAATACACAAAGCCTCAGTTATCAACTAGGTGAAGACAATATTTTCTTAATCATAGCCCTGCCGCTCTATTATTGTTCACTTCCGATGAAAGAAAAGAGCAAATAGATAGGTGTGTTAGTAAGTAAGTAAGTAAATAAGTAGGTAGGTAGGTAGGTAAGTAAGGAAACAAGTATAATAGGTAATAGGTAAATAAAGAAATACAAAATAAAGGACTATCGTAGAAAAATAAACAGGAAAGGAATGAAAATTGGAAGTATGTGGGGGTCAGCACAGAGGATAGGCAGCAAGGTTTATTATGGAGAGCTCTCATAAGGATTGTGCTCCAGCAACTCTGATCAAGAGGGCTGATGCCTGTGTGTGTGTATGTGTGTTGCAGACAGTGAAGATGGGGTGGCGTGTGTCCAGCCTTCTGGTGCTGACCATGGTACAGACTGTGAGGTCAGCGCCCACCATCCAGGCCCCTTGGGCCACTGTCCAGGGTGTCAGTATGGAGGGGGACAGGGGGAGGAAGATGAATGCCTACCTGGCCATTCCCTACGCCCTCCCTCCTGTGGGGGACCTCAGGTTTGAGAAGCCACAGCCCCACCCGGCCTTGGGGAGGGGGAAGTGTTTGTGGCTGATCAGATCATGCCTGCATGTCCACAGGTATGTGCAAGTTAAGTGTGCATGTCTTTTCTAGGTGTTCTGTGATGTACTGAAAATTTGAAACTTGTAAATTATTAATATGAAAAGGCTTTATTACTCAATAGTAGTAAAGATAAAAGCATTGATAATTATAAACAATGGACATCTTTGTTTGCATCTTACTCAGATAATAGTAATGACAAGTAATTACATTAATAATAGTAATGGTAATACTAATAGGCATTTATGTTGAATCTTCAGAAGCTCAGTTAATGGAAACAGTAATGTTCATAATAATAATGATACTGATATAATGATATATAGTCTATGGGTGGTGATATCACCATTTGATAATAATGATATATAGTCTATGGGTGGTGATATCACCATTTGATAATAATGATATATAGTCTATGGGTGGTGATATCACCATTTGATAATAATGATATATAGTCTATGGGTGGTGATATCACCATTTGATAATAATGATATAAAGTCTATGGGTGGTGATATCACCATTTGATAATAATGATATTAATAAATAACAGTGATAATAATAATGATGATGATGATCATGATGATGATAATAATGATAATAATAGTAATAATGATAATAATAGACATTAATGTTGTATCTTGCTGAAATAATAATTGTAAAAAATAATTATGATAATACTAACAATGGATGCCCATATTACTTCTCATGCTCAAAGCTGATCACAATAACAAATAGATAACATTGGAATAACAAGCTTAATTTTATCTGTCTTTGTCTCGTATGTTTTTGTGAAGTGCGTAGGGTTCTTTTGACATGAGATGCTGATCAAGTAGTCATCATTATTGATAATGATAAGAAGAAGAATAATATTATTATTATGATTATGGTTATTTATTATTATTAATCATCATCATCATCATCATCATATTTTCAATATTACTATTATTGTTTTATTATTATCATAGATACTTTAGATACTTTCTGTTAGGATTGATACTTGGATACTTGTGTATTGTCTGCGTTTTTGGCTCTGTGGAAATGTGATATGCAGAAGCAACTGCAGATAATTTTGGCCATTCGTTATGTATTTTTCAGTGTACTTAGTTGTGTTTATTTAACTGTATTCAGGTTTGATATATTTTGTCCATTTATGTTCAGGTTTGATTTTTTTAAAAATCCCCTTGGTGATAAATTGGGCAGAATGGTCAACATATCCTGTGGTTATACACTCGAGTGCATTGAAGTACGTTCTTAATTTTCTTTTGCATTTTACTCCAGGGTCATTAAATGTGTTTAGATCAGGGGTTATTTTATGATGGATGTAACCCTGAGTGATATTGCTGTGAGCAGTATTTTATGATGGTTATAACCCTGATATTGTTGTGAGCAGTATTCTATGATGGTCATAACCCTGATATTGTTGTGAGCAGTATTCTATGATGGTCATAACCCTGAGTGATATTGCTGTGAGCAGTATTTTATGATGGTCATAACCCTGATATTGCTGTGAGCAGTATTTTATGATGGTTATAACCCTGATATTACTGTGAGCAGTATTTTGTGATGGTCATAATCCTGATATTGCTGTGAGCAGTATTTTGTGATGGTCATAACCCTGAAAATGCTGTGAGCAGTATTTTGTGATGGTCATAACCCTGATATTAGCTGTGAGCAGTATTTTGTGATGGTCATAACCCTGATATTGCTGTGAGCAGTATTTTATGATGGTTATGACCCTGATATTGCTGTGAGCAGTATTTTGTGATGGTCATAACCCTGATAATGCTGTGAGCAGTATTTTGATGATGGTCATAACCCTGATATTGCTGTGAGCAGTATTTTGTGATGGTTATAACCCTGATATTGCTGTGAGCAGTATTTTGTGATGGTCATAACCCTGATATTGCTGTGAACAGTATTTTGTGATGGTTGTAACCCTGATATTGCTGTGAGCAGTATTTTGTGATGGTCATAATCCTGATATTGCTGTGAGCAGTATTTTATGATGGTCATAATCCTGATATTGCTGTGAGCAGTATTTTGTGATGGTTATAACCCTGATATTGCTGTGAACAGTATTTTGTGATGGTTGTAACCTGATATTGCTGTGAGCAGTATTTTGTGATGGTCATAATCCTGATATTGCTGTGAGCAGTATTTTATGATGGTCATAATCCTGATAATGCAGTGACCAGTATTTTGTGATGGTTATAACCCTGATATTGCTGTGAGCAGTTGGCTTCCACTTCCACTACCATTACTGCTGCTGATTTTATACACGCGGCCACATGTGCACGATTAGCCGTGGCATGCTGAAAGTTGTTGAAAGACTATTGATTTTGCAACAGGTGTTGACGGTTTTGGGAGCCAGCAGAAAGACGAGTGAGGACTGCCTGAAGCTGGATGTCTACACCCCTGTTGGTGCTGATGCCACCACCAGTCCCCGTGCTGTCATGTTCTTCATCCATGGAGGGGGATACATCCTCGGTGATGCTTATTATAACAGGTAATTTTAACTCTTTGACTCCTGCATCTTGTCTGCCAGCATCCTGCATTGTCAACCATGCTACCAAATCAAAAACTTAATTCTTTGATTACTTCACCTGTCCACCAGCTTGAGGGTGAGGGAGTCAAAGGGTTAAGTTTTTGCACTTGGTGGATACAGTGTAGGAGTCAAAGGGTTAAATGCATTTAAGGATAGGTAGCCAATGCGGAAGTTGTTTTCTGATCCTGCTTTTGTTTCAAGTGTTGTTGATTATCAAAAGTGTGTACCATTGAGGAGTTGCAAATGCATGCTTGGAAATCAAGGTGCCTGGGTCATAGTCATGAGAAAAAAAAAAGAAAATTGCTAAAATCAGTATTTCTTTAGGACATTGTGTGAACATCATCTTTTTCAGGAACTTCCGATAGTATTTAAGTATTGAGGTTTTTCGCTGTTGCGAGTCTACCATTATCCTCGATTTTTGTCAAGGAGAATCAAGCCCAGACCCTCCATTTGGAAGACTAGTGTCGTAACCACTAAGAGGCCCCAGCATCCCTATGGGGGTACTAAAGTATCCCGGTGGGGATGCTGGGGGCTTTTTCAGTATAAACGGTATCCCCACCTTCTGGAAATTTTGTGCTAGAAATTTTCTTTTTTGTTGCTTTCTTGGTTTCTGCCTTGTTCCTTTGCTTTCTGTCATTTCTTCCTATCTTTTTTGCCTTGCTGGTCCATTCACCGTGTATGTGGTCTGTTAAGCATTACATACATTCTTGTAGGATTGATGATTGAGTACATTATTTAGTGTATTTTTGGCCCTAAGGAAATGTGATGTACAGAAGCAGTTGTAGATAATTTAGGTCCATTTTTATATACATTTTCGTGCCCTTAGGTATGTTTATATTTGTATTCAGGTTTGATGTTTTAAATCCTGTGTTGATAAATTGGATGGAGTGTTCAGTGCCAGGGGCGTATCATTAGATTATGTGTGCAAATGCACAGATGTATGATTTTCTTTTCCAGGTGGTTTTTTTTTCTCCAATGAGGTATGGTGTACATTTTGAGATGGTTATAGCCCTGATAAGGCTCTGTACAGTTAGCTTGGCTTTAAACAACAATAGCAAAACAACCACTAAACTATCATCTCAACCACCATGTACACTTCCAGTGTGTACTTTGTGATGAATTAGCCATCCATGTTGAAAAAAAATCCTCCTCCTAACATGGATGTTAGTCTTCAGTGGAAGCAGCCTTTAGTGGAAGAGTCCGGCATTGCCGAGGTCAAAGAAAGCAAGACAGTCGAAGTCCATTCATGTTGGTCGTGTTCTTCAATGTGAGGGACATGGTCCACAGTGAGTTTTTACCACTGGACCAGACAATCAACCAGCATGTCTACAAAGAGGTCCTGCAGCGTTTGCTTCGTTCAGTGTGTGAGAAAAGGCGAGATTTGTGGCAGGACAACTCGTGGCTGCTTCACCATGGCAGTGCGCCTGCTCACAAATCCCTGAGCATTCGGCAGTTTCGGCAACCTCCCTACTCACCCGACCTGGCTCCATGTGATTTTTTCCTTTTCCCCAAGCTTGAGGGGGTCATCAAGGGGACCGTCTTCAAGATGTGGAAACCAACAAGAGAGCCATGTCGACGGAGCTGCGGAGAATCCCGAAAGAATCCTTCCTGGAGTCCATAGAGGCATGGCAGAGAAGGATGGGAAAGTGCGTTAGACTCAAGGGGGGATTACTTCGAAGGGGAAAACTTGTAGTTTGGATTTGAAATACCGTAAAGTTCAGGCTATTGGGCGCACCGGTATATAAGGCGCACTCACTAAATTATAGAAAAATCTGTACTATATTCACACATAAGCCACACTGGTTTATAAGCCCCACTTTTTCAATGGCCAGGTCGATCGCCTTCAACTTGAAGGCTGCTTCGTAGGTATTATGTCAGGTTTTCGGCATGATGAGGATATACGTTTGAGCAGAGCAGATCTGAATACCGATTCAAATACTTCATTGTGTGCGGATTTGATTTAAAACCTGAACAGTTAACAGTTAATTCTTTTATGTGAACAGTTAACACTTTAATATGGAGCTCACCGAAAAATTCATGAACAGTAAACACAATTTTGGTGAGTTAAAGAGAAGCTAAGAATATACGAGAATGTGACGCTCCTGGGATTGGGAAAAATCCGCAAATAAGCCGCATCGTTTTATAAGCCGCAGGGGTTAAAGTTGGGGAAAAACGTCGCGGCTTATAGTCCGAACTTTATGGTACATTTTTTGTGACACCAGTCCTGTTACTTTTCTGACACACCTTGTATGATGTACTTAAAGACTTAGTTCATGTCTTCTATCTGCACCATTTGTGCTGAAGACACAAAAATGTTTTGTGATTTCAGGCCTTCCAAGCTGGTTGTGGACGGTGATGTGATTGTGGTGGCCATCCAGTATCGTCTGGGTGCCTTGGGCTTCCTCACTTCCGATGACGATGTTCTACCAGGGAACTTAGGGCTCTGGGACCAGAACCAGGCCCTGAAATGGGTCCGGGACAACATCCGGGCTTTTGGCGGTGACCCGGATATGGTCACCATCTTCGGAGAATCAGCAGGAAGCATGAGCGTGGGCCTGCAGATGCTCAGCCCAGAGTCTCGTGGGTTGTTCAAGAGAGCCATCATGCAGAGCGGCGCTCCCCAACACTTCATGAGTCCACATCTTAGCTTTGATATGAAGGCTGTTTTCAAAGATATCGCTGGTCTGTTGGAGTGTGGGGGAGATGACAGCAAGCAAATTGTTCAGTGTCTGAAACTGAAGTCAGTGGTTGACGTGTTGAATAAATCGGCAGAATATGCCCTCTCATCTCCTTTGCAGAGCTATTTCTTTCCAAGAGTTGATGGTAAATTTCTTTGTCTGTCTGTCTGTGTTTCTTTGTTTCTTTCTTCCGTTCTGTCTTTCTCTGTTTCTTTCATTCATTCATTCTTTCTTTCTTTTTTTTTCTCTCTTTCTTTCTCTTCTTTCTTTCTTTCTTTTGTACTTCTTTTTCCATCTTTCTTTTGCTCCATCTTCATCACTCCTATGTTGCTACACACAGCCTCTTATTTCAGCAAATTCTTTTTTTCTTTCTTTCTTTCTTTTTTCATTCTTTCTTTCTGTTTGGAAACAGTCAAGAACATCTTGCTAACAAATTTTTGTTGCATACACATAAGCATGCATTCACGCTCGCACACACACACACACACACACACACACACACACACACAACACACACACACACACACACACACACACACACACACACACACTACACACATACACACACACACACATGCGCTCGCTCACACATAGACACACACGCACGAGAGATTGTTAAACAGGAAGCGTTCAAGCAAAATCATCCTTAGTGACATTTTTATACCTATTTTCTGTGTGTTTAAAACTCAGGCCACTTCATCCTTGACAACCTGATCAAGTTGGCCCAGGACGAACGCTTCATGGCAGAGAACAGTGTGGGGGATGTGGACATGATGATTGGTTTTAACAACAGGGAAGGGGCTCTGATCCTCTTCGTCCTAGCCTTTGGACTGATGAATGAGGAGGGTTGCGTTCTTCCCAGTTCTTTGACGTCTTGCTGGACCAGTGTTTCTTACTTCATGGGCTGAAGGGAAACCCAGTTTTGAAGAAGGTGAGTGTTTAATGTCTTTTTTAAAAAAAATTGTTTATAACCCCCCCCCCCCCCCCTCTCCCTGTGGGGATGCCAGGGGCTCTTTCAGTATAAATAGTATCCCCAATTTCTGGAAATTCTGTGCTAGAAATTTCCTCTTTTCTGTCAAGGTCTTTGTTTCTGCCTTGTTCCTTTGCTTTCTGTCATTTCTACCTGTCATTTTCTGCCTTGCTGGTCCATTCACCCGTATGTGTTTGATAAAGTCTTACGTACTTTTTCTTAGGATTAATAATTGGGTACATGTATTAAATGCATTTTTGGCTCTAGAGAGGTGATATATGCAGAAGCAGTTTTACATGTAGGTAATTTAGGCCCATTCTTATGTGTATTTTAGTGTCATTAGTTATGTTTCAATTTGTAATCAGGTTTGTTTTTTAAATCCCCTGTGCAATAAATTGGACGGAGTGGTTAATGCCCGGGGCATGTCTTTAATTATGTGCACGAATGTATTGATATGTGTAATTAATTTTCTTTTCATTTTTTTGTATCCTGTTGAAGTTTTGCATGTTTTGAAATGGTCATAGCGCTGATATGGCTCTATGTGGCTGGCTGAGCTTTAAACAACAATAACAATAACAATGGTGTCTGTGGTTGGCCGTTTAACTTCCGCACCCTATTCACCATCCGTTCATTTAATTTCTAATTTTTTGTTCATTTGTTTGTTTTTGCATTCCCATTTTCCAATGCCATGATAGTGGTCACAGAATCTGGAACAGTTGAATAATGTTTTGATGATGATGATAACATGGATAATACTTATGATGCTATCAGTGTTTCACATTTCCCTCGGACTCCGGACATTGACCGATTGAAATTTGAAATGACCGATTGTTTTGCTTCTGAGCGGACCCGCTGTCCGATTGATATGCTATCCGAGCGGACCCGTGTCCGATTATTACATGGAAGTCGCGGACACGCCAAGTGTGTTTTATCGAGCGCGTTGAACGGCAGCGCTGGCTGTGCGAGGCCCTTGTAGTCGCTGACACGCCCGCTGACACAGTGACAGTGGACAGTTATTCTCCGTTTGTGTGCGCGATCTATTTTCAGCCGGTCCGGGTCGTATCTGCGATACACATGGGTTTGTTTTCTTTCTGAGATCGTGAGAATGCCGCTTAAAAAAAGGCTAAAAGCCGACAAAAATCAGACTGTTCTCACACATTTGTTGTGTTCTGGCAAGACAGTTGACAATTTTGTGAGCGGCACTTCAGTATTAACTTACAATAACTGTTTGTTGATTATTTCATTTGTGTGTTGTTTAAGATGTAATTACTAAAAATTAGTAATTTTTGTTGCAAATGCTTTATGGTATATCAGAGTTCTGCATTACTGGACTTATTTTTGATTTTATCAAGATTTTGCGCTATATAAATATTGTAATTATTATTATTATTTTAAATAAACACTTGTTTTTTTGCGAAAAAATGGTGTCCTATTGTTTTTTCATAGCCAGGACACTGTGTCCTATTAATTTTCTATGTCCAGGACACTGTGTCCTATTGGGGGTTCAGAAAATGTGAATCATTGTGCTATGGACTTCTATCTATAATTGAGAATACATGAACAGGTTGTATACTCTATGCCTTCTGTCAGACTATTATTCTAGTGTCAGCAAGGCCTGAGAGATACAGACACCTGAAGTAATGGTCAGGACATTTCAGCAATACATTCAATCGTGCCTCTGAAGTGGATGAAACTCAAACGTGTAGTCCCAGTCTTCTCAGCGAACCCACATACCCCACCCCACCCCCCTCCAACCCAGCTCAGTTTGTATCCAGGAATCTGTAAACAAGTAGTAACAGAAGCAGAACGGAGAGGTTGTGTGGGGAATTTACATTTGCAGGTGGTCACAAAGATAAATAGATGCAGTACAGTTGGTAAACTTGTGGTGGTGGCTGGGCGATATTATGATTTCTGACCCGTTCTCAGAAGGAGGACATGAATCGGTGTTACAGAGCGCTCTGCTTTGTTATGAACTATTACCCATTTACCTATAATGGTGCTCAAAGGCAACACAGTGTTTTGTGTTTGTCTAAATCAAAATGCCTTGCGTTTTCTCAGCCAAGCTATACATTTTATTTTACAGCCGCTGCCATCCAAATGCATCAGGCATTCCAGAAAGTTAGGTCATACATCGTATTATATTCTCATGTCTGTTTAACTCAGCTGATCTATAGTGAGTACTGAAATATGCGCCGAAGGGCCGCAAACAAATATTAGATAATAGTTGATGCATTGGTCACCAGTATGTATGGACCGAGCCCCCCCAAATAACGGCATATGCCCAAGCGCTGTACTATCTAGTGATGATGCAAGACTAATATTCAGGAGTTTGGAGTTCTTCAAGAGGGATTCATTGCATTTGGACAGTTCAGTATGTGCTCCATCCAGATCTGCCAACAATTATCTGGCAGACTCCCTAAGCCTGCACAAAACCCTATGTGCTGACTAGGTCGTGAAATTGGGGAGAGGGGAGGGACTTTTGAAACACTAAACCGACACCGCCAGAATGATGGAAACATTAAGATGGGCGGCAAACAGGCCAGTTTTTAATGTTGCAGGCTGGGATTGAAATTGAGATATCAGATCCTGAGTCCACAGCTCTGTGAAAAGATCGGCCCACGATCAAAACATACGAAGCTAGGCTATAATTAGGAATAACAATGACCACACTACCACACTACCATTGAGAATGTTCTGATGCAATATCACCTGTTAATGTGATTCTATGCAGTATTTTATATTATTGATTGTAATGCCCAAGAAAAGTATTATAGTTAATATTTAACAGATTAACATATATGGAGAAGGGCTTTGATTGTTTATTCTTTCTCTGTCATATTTAACCTACAACATGTTTGAAGTGTTGATTGTGTATTTGGTTAGAGCCAATCAGATTTAATCGATAGAAAATTAACTTATTGTTTATGCACTGACATCATCAATAGATGAGACAAAAGTCAGAATAAATGTGCGAGTTCAGTGAGACTCGTTCACGCCGCTTAGACAAATGTCCCACGCAGGAGCGGACAATAGCACACTGGACTGCCACCTTTTGTTTGTGGTAAGTTCCGGACTTAAAGGGTTATTATTTTCTTGTTAAATATTCAAATATTCTAATGCATGAGTATCACGCTAGATTTGTGAAGTCCACAAACATGCATTCACACAGCATGAAAATTCATCTGTTTTGATCTAAACGACATGTCATGGTATGAGCCATGTGCAGCTTGACTTTTGCCAGGTTTGTCTGTAATGTTGCAGTGTTGCAGATTGTCAAATGTTGTCATACAATTCCTGTAGCTGTTTCAAAGCTCATGAGATTTTCTTTTTGAAATCAGGGGACATGTGTCTGTTTTTGTTGATATCAAGTTATCAATATCATCAGGATACACATCATTTTTTGGTAATATCAATTTATTGATATTATCAGGGTACAAGTTAGTATTTGCTGGTATCAAGTTATTGATATTATCACGGTACAAGTTAGTATTTGGTGATATCAAGTTATTAGTATCATCAGGGTACAAGTTAGTATTTGGTGATATCAAGTTATTAGTATCATCAGGGTACAAGTTAGTATTTGGTGATATCAAGTTATTAGTATCATCAGGGTACAAGAGTCAGTTTTTGGTGATATCAAGTTATTAGTATCATCAGGGTACAAGAGTCAGTTTTTGGTGATATCAGGGCATTAATATTATCGGGGTACAAGTTGACTGTATCGTCAGGGTACATGAGTCAGTTTTTGGTGATATCAAGTTATTAGTTTCATCAGGAAACATTAGTCAGATTTTGGTGATACCAAGTTATTATCATCAGGGGGAGGGGGGGGGGGGGCTGATGAGTCAGTTTTTGGTGATAACAAGTTATTAGTATTACCGGAAATGGCATGGAACGTCCTTTCCTGTGATATATAACTGGAGTCTGTAGGACACGTTGTAGGAGTACCACTCACCATGGTGTACTGATTAGCACAATGGGCTACTCTCCGGAAGAATTGGATTTGAATCCCCATCAGTCCCTCCAAAAATCAGTGTGGGATTTTTTTCTGCTCTGACTGGCTCCTACCCATGGTTGAGTGTGTTATGGGCTCATTTCTGACGCTATATCTCAGTTCACTGGCGTGCAAGACTATCTCAATTCATTGGCATGCAAGACTGTATCTGAGTTCATTGGCGTGCAAGACTATCTCAGTTCATTGGCGTGCAAGACTATCTCAGTTCATTGGCATGCAAGACTGTATCTGAGTTCATTGGCATGCAAGACTGTATCTGAGTTCATTGGCGTGCAAGACTGTATCTGAGTTCATTGGCGTGCAAGACTGTATCTGAGTTCATTGGCGTGCAAGACTGTATCTGAGTTCATTGGCATGCAAGACTGTATCTGAGTTCATTGGCATGCAAGACTGTATCTGAGTTCATTGGCGTGCAAGACTGTATCTCAGTTCATTGGCATGCAAGACTGTATCTCAGTTCATTGGCATGCAAGACTGTATCTCAGTTCATTGGCATGCAAGACTGTATCTGAGTTCACTGGCGTGCAAGACTGTATCTCAGTTCACTGGCGTGCAAGACTGTATCTCAGTTCATTAGCATGCAAGACTGTATCTGAGTTCATTGGCGTGCAAGACTATCTCAGTTCATTAGCATGCAAGACTGTATCTGAGTTCATTGGCATGCAAGACTGTATCTGAGTTCATTGGCGTGCAAGACTGTATCTGAGTTCATTGGCGTGCAAGACTGTATCTGAGTTCATTGGCATGCAAGACTGTATCTGAGTTCATTGGCGTGCAAGACTGTATCTCAGTTCACTGGCGTGCAAGACTGTATCTCAGTTCACTGGCATGCAAGACTGTATCACAATTCATTAGCATGCAAGACTGTATCCGAGTTCATTGGCATGCAAGACTATCTGAGTTCATTGGCGTGGAAGACTGTATCTGAGTTCATTGGCGTGCAAGACTGTATCTGAGTTCATTGGCGTGCAAGACTGTATCTGAGTTCATTGGCGTGCAAGACTGTATCTCAGTTCACTGGCGTGCAAGACTGTATCACAATTCATTAGCATGCAAGACTGTATCTGAGTTCATTGGCATGCAAGACTGTATCTGAGTTCATTGGCGTGCAAGACTGTATCTGAGTTCATTGGCATGCAAGACTGTATCTCAGTTCATTGGCGTGCAAGACTGTATCTCAATTCATTTGCATGCAAGACTATATCTCAGTTCATTGGCATGCAAGACTATCTCAGTTCATTGGCATGCAAGACTGTATCTGAGTTCATTGGCGTGCAAGACTGTATCTCAGTTCATTAGCATGCAAGACTGTATCTCAGTTCATTGGCATGCAAGACTGTATCTGAGTTCATTGGCGTGCAAGACTGTATCTCAGTTCATTGGCATGCAAGACTGTATCTCAGTTCATTGGCATGCAAGACTGTATCTGAGTTCATTGGCATGCAAGACTGTATCTCAGTTCATTTGCATGCAAGACTGTATCTCAGTTCATTGGCATGCAAGACTGTATCTCAGTTCATTGGCATGCAAAACTATATCTCAGTTCATTGGCATGCAAGACTGTATCTCAGTTCATTGGCGTGCAAGACTGATATCTCATTCATGCTGCAAGACTTCTCAGTTATTGGTGCAGACTTATCTGCACAAGACTGTATCTCAGTTCATTGGCGTGCAAGACTGTATCTCAGTTCATTGGCGTGCAAGACTGTATCTCAGTTCATTGGCGTGCAAGACTGTATCTCAGTTCATTGGCGTGCAAGACTGATCTCAGTTCATTGGCAGTGCAAGACTGTATCTCAGTTCATTGGCATGCAAGACTGTATCTCAGTTCATTGGCGTGCAAGACTGTATCTCAGTTCATTGGCATGCAAGACTGTATCTCAGTTCATTGGCGTGCAAGACTGTCTCAGTATCATTGGCGTGCAAGACTGTATCATCATGTTCACTGTGCATGCAAGACTGTATCTCAGTTCATTGGCGTGCAAGACTGTATCTCAGTTCATTGGCGTGCAAGAACTTATACATCAGTTCATTGGCGTGCAAGACTGTATCTGAGTTCATTGGCGTAGCAAACTGTATCTCAGTTCACTTGGCGTGCAAGACTGTATCTCAGTTCATTGGCGTGCAAGACTGTATCTCAGTTCATTGGCATGCAAGACTGTATCTGAGTTCATTGGCGTGCAAGACTGTATCTCAGTTCATTGGCGTGCAAGACTGTATCTCAGTTCACTGGCGTGCAAGACTGTATCCAGTTCATATGCGATGCAAGACTGTATCTGAGTTCATTGGCGTGCAAGACTGTATCTCAGTTCATGGCATGCAAACTATATCTCAGTTCATTTGGCATGCAAGACTGTATCTCAGTTCATTGGCGTGCAAGACTGTATCTCAGTCTCATTAGCATGCAAGACTGTATCTCAGTTCATTGGTCGTGCAAGACTGTCTCAGTTCATTGGCGTGCAAGACTGTATCTCAGATTCATTTGGCGTGCAAGACTATCTCAGTTCATTGGCGTGCAAGACTGTATCTCAGTTCATTGGCGTGCAAGACTGTATCTGAGTTCATTGCGTGCAAGTACTCGTATCTCAAGTTCATATGGCGTGCAAGACTGTATCTCAGTTCATTGGCATGCAAGACTGTATCTCATTCATTGGCATGCAAGACTATCTCAGTTCATTGGCATGCAAGACTGTATCTCAGTTCATTGCTGCAAGACTGTATCTCAGTTCATGGCATGCAAGACTGTATCTAGATTCATTGGCATGCAAAACTATATCATCCAGTTCATTGGCATGCAAGACTGATCTCAGTTCATTGGCGTGCAAGACTGTATCAGTCCATTGGCTGCAAGACTATCTCAGTTCATTGGCGTGCAAGACTGTCTCAGTTCATTGGCGTGCAAGACTGTATCTCAGTTCATTGGCGTGCAAGACTATCTCAGTTCATTGGCGTGCAAGACTATCTCAGTTCAATGGAGTGCAAGACTGTATCTAGTTCATTGGCGTGCAAGAACTAGTTCAGATATATTCATTGGCGTGCAAGACTGTATCTCAGTTCACTGGCGTGCAAGACTATCTCAGTTCATTGGCGTGCAAGACTGTATTCTCAGTTCATTGGCGTGCAAGACTGTATCTCAGTTCATTGGTGTGCAAGACTGTATCTCAGTTCATGGCTGGCAAGACTGTATCTCAGTTCATTGGCGTGCAAGACTATCTCAGTTCATTGACGTGCAAGACTATCTCAGTTCATTGGCTGCAAGACTATCTCAGTTCATTGGCGTGCAAGACTATCTCAGTTCATTGGCGTGCAAGACTATCTCAGTTCATTGGCGTGCAAGACTATCTCAGTTCATTGGCGTGCAAGACTGTATCTCAGTTCATGGCTGCAAGACTGGATCTCAGTTCATTGGCGTGCAAGACTGGTATCTCAGTTCATTGGCGTGCAAGACTATACTCAGTTCATTGGCGTGCAAGACTATCTCAGTTCATTGGCGTGCAAGACTGTATCATAGTTCACTGGCTTGCAAGACTGGATCTCAGTTCATTGGCGTGCAAGACTATCTCAGTTCATTGGCGTGCAAGACTATCTCAGTTCATTGGCGTGCAAGACTATCTCAGTTCATTGGCGTGCAAGACTGTATCTCAGTTCATGGGCGTGGAAGACTGTATCTCAGTTCATGGGCGTGCAAGACTGTATCTCAGTTCATTGGCGTGCAAGACTATCTCAGTTCATTGGCGTGCAAGACTGTATCTCAGTTCATGGGCGTGCAAGACTGTATCTCAGTTCATTGGCGTGCAAGACTCTCAGTTCATGGGCGTGCAAGACTGTATCTCAGTTCATTGGCATGCAAGACTGTATCTCAGTCCATTAGCATGCAAGACTGTATCACAGTTCATTTGCGAGCAACTTATGTTCTCATTTGTGAGAACGGGTCACATGTTCAGTTCCTCTTGTTGGGATGCTGGGGCACTTTCAGTACAAATAGTATCCCTACCCTCTGGAACTTCTGTGCAAGAAATTTTTCTGTTACCCCACCTTGCTCTTTTGCTTTCAGACATGTCTTCCTGTCATTTTGAGCCTTGTATGTCCATTCACCCATATGTGTTCAATAAAACCTTATAAATTTTCTGTAAGAATTGATAGGTGGGTACATATAATATCTGCGTTTTGGGCTGTAAGGAAAAGTGATGTGCAGAAGCAGTTTTAGGTAATTTAGTCCAGTGTCTGTTTATGCTTTAGTGTCCTTAATTATGTTTACATTTGTAGTCAGGTTTCTTTTTAAATCTCTTGGTGATGATGTGGGTGGAATGGTCAAGGCCAGACGCATAGCCTCAAATTATGTGCAGGAATGCATTAATATATATACTTAATTTTCTTTTCCAGTTCTTTTTTTTTTTTTATCAGGGTCATCCAGGTATTGTGTATGTTTTCAAGATGGCCATAGCCCTGATGCGGCTGTGCACAGTCTCCTGGGCTTTAAACAGTGATAGTAATGTTTTGTTCTGATATGTCGGTGTGTTCTGACAGGCTGTATGTTTTGTTCTGATATGTTGGTGTGTTCTGACAGGCTGTATGTTTTGTTCTGATATGTCGGTCTGTTCTGACAGGCTGTATGTTTTGTTCTGATATGTCAGTCCGTTCTGACAGGCTGTATGTTTTGTTCTGATATGTCAGTCCGTTCTGACAGGCTGTATGTTTTGTTCTGATATGTCGGTCTGTTCTGACAGGCTGTATGTTTTGTTCTGATATGTCAGTCCGTTCTGACAGGCTGTATGTTTTGTTCTGATATGTCAGTCCGTTCTGACAGGCTGTATGTTTTGTTCTGATATGTCGGTCTGTTCTGACAGGCTGTATGTTTTGTTCTGATATGTCGGTCTGTTCTGACAGGCTGTATGTTTTGTTCTGATATGTCGGTCTGTTCTGACAGGCTGTATGTTTTGTTCTGATTGATATGTCGGTCTGTTCTGACAGGCTGTATGTTTTGTTTTGATATGTCGGTCTGTTCTGACAGGCTGTGTTTTGTTTTGATATGTCGGTCTGTTCTGACAGGCTGTATGTTTTGTTTTGATATGTCGGTCTGTTCTGACAGGCTGTATGTTTTGTTCTGATATGTCGGTCTGTTCTGACAGGCTGTATGTTTTTGTTCTGATATGTCGGTCTGTTCTGACAGGCTGTATGTTTTGTTTTGATTATGTCGGTCTGTTCTGACAGGCTGTATGTTTTGTCTGATGTGTTGGTGTTTCTGACAGGCTGTATGTTTTGTTCTGATATGTCGGTCTGTTTTAACAGGCTGCAGCGTTCTTCTACTGGCAATCCCAGACAGGTAGCAATGTGTCAGAGACATTGGACCCTCTGATGGACATGTACGGGGACTGTCTGATGAACGTGCCCATCATAGAGTGGACACGTTATCTGGCCAGCTCCCCGCACACCGCTGCCCGCTACATGTACGTGGTGGACCACGAGTTTGCCTTCAACAACCAGGGGCTTGTGCCTGGGGCACACCATGTCGATGAAATGTTCATGTTGTTTGACAATGAGCAGGAATTTGCTGAAGACAGTGCTTTTCATATGCTCAACAAGTCGGCCATTGTGGACGAGGAGCAGCCCCTGTCTGCCAAGTTCGTCCAGATGTGGACAACGTTCGCTAAAACTGGGTGAATACATTTTTTTTGTCTCCCCATTCTGAACAAAGTTTTCATGGATGTGTGTATGTGAAGAGTGGTTTGGCTCATGCTGTGGAGGTTTTAAGCTGCTGCTCAGTTTTTGATGGGTTGCATGTTGGGGGTATTTTTGGTGTATGTGTGTCTGTGTGTGTGCGCGCGTGCATGTGTGTGCTGGGTGTTTTCATGTTTCCATAAGTCACTGGACTCTCACTGGGCTTCGAGGGTCTTTAGCGTGCATAGTTTGATGGTTTGCCTGTGTTTGCACACAAAGAGGGTTCAGGCTGTAGTGGATCTGCATATCTTGTCATAAGAAATTCGGTGCTGTGGCCCTTCATGACCAGCTCTCAGAGTGACCACAGTTGTGGTGATTTTGGGGATGTGCTGAGAACCAAAATGAATAGCAGGGGGGTTAAAACACAAGAGTGGTTCAGACAGTGGTGCAGATGTGGTACCGAGCAAATAGAGGCAACCACTGATATGTTATTTGACCTACAAAATGTCTTTGGAAACTCAACAACCTAGAGGCATTGATCACTTTCATTGACTACAGCAAGGCTTTTGATAGCATAGAACACTCCAGCTTTTTATCACAGTGCAGAAAATGGTCTTTGCACATCATCTAATTTTACTTATTGAAGGATTATATAAAGATCAGCGGGCAACAATCTGCTGGAACAATTAAAATTGTGAATTCTTTAACATCAGAAAAGGTGTTTGCCAAGTTTGCATATTGTCACCACATCTCTTCAGCATGTGTACTGAACAGCTGATAAGAGAAGCAGACTTGAATGGTCAAGGTGTCAAAATTGGTGGCAGAGAATGAGAGATTTCACAGATCTAAGGTATGCAGATGACACTACTCAAATATTAAGTAACATCACCAACATGAGCCACGTCCTTTACAGAGTTGACATTGCAGGCAGGAAAGCAGGGTTAAAGTTTAATGCAAGAAAGACCAAAGTTATGCACACTGGAACCAGCAAACATCCTGAGACTCTTATCAATAAAATTCCCATGGAAAATGTAAATGACTTCAAATATTTGGGCTTAATCAAAACAACAGATGGCATTTGTGCAAAAGACACTACAACAAGAACTGCATGGCAAAAGAAAAAATGGTCCAGCTTAACATCATCTGGAAAGATCGTGTGATACCTAAATTCCTCAGAGTAAAGATTTTTAAGACTCTCATTTGGCCAGTAATGTATATATGGATGCGAAGCTTGGTCATGGAAGAAAACTGATGATATGAAAATCAACTCAGTAGTTCTAGAAACGCCTTCTGCGAATCAGCTGGACAGAAAATCAAATCAGAGTAGTCTAGATGAGCTCAATACAACTCCACAACTACCATAAAAATTCTCAAGAAAAAAATCTTGTATACCTGAGGCATACAATTAGAAACAGTAAGTGTCATCTGATGAAAAGTCTTACCTGTCTCGCCCGTCGGTATCATCGGGTTCAGTGCTGGCTGCTGCACATCTGGACACCACCATCTCCCTTCAGGCTGCTCTGTCTTCACTTTTGTGACAATTTCTTGAATGTTTTAGGTCACTGATGCTGGTTATGTTCTCAAAGTATGAGATTGGAGGTCTGCCTTTCTTCCTTTTTGCCTGTTTTTCCTTGAAAGATGGTTGCCATGAGATCTGTGTTCTTGTTGTGTGACACATGGCCAGTGTATTTTAATCTTCTCTTATTGATGTGTGCCAGCAGGTTTCAGGTGGTATCAAGTTCTTCCAGGACACTCTCATTAGTTCTTCTGTCTGTCCATTTAACACGTAGTAGTCTCCAATAAAACCACATTTCTGCTACCTCAATTCTTCTGCAATCAGTTTTTCTCAGAGTCCAGGCTTCGCAGCCATAAATCATGACTGGCCAGATCAAACATTTTAGAAGTTGGTATGCCTCTGTCTTTCCAGATGTTGTTGAGTTGGACCATTTTTTGCTTTGCCGTTCCAGTTCTTATTTTGATGTCATTGGAGCAGGTTCCATCATCAGATTTTACAGAGCCAAGATATTTGAAATCCTTAACACTTTCCAAGTGCACATGAAAATAATACTTCAAAGAGAAAACAGAGAGCTGGGGATGGAGAGGAAGATAGTGGCATCATACATGGAGAGCACTGTGAATATAATCGGGATGTCTGCTAGCAAAGCAGTGAGAACCTGCAGAGACCAGACAAGCTGGAGTCAAACAGTCAGACCATCAATTGCAGCAGCTAAAATCACATGTGATGAGGTAGACACGTGTGAGGTGGTGTATGTGTGCATGCCTGCCTATGTACTTATGTGTTTCATTCGCACTCTCGCGTGCATGTGTGTGTGTGTGTGTGTGTGTGTGTGTGTTTGTGTTTGCAGACCAATGCATGCATGTTAAAAAGAAAGTACTATTACATTTTTACTTTATTTTTCTACTTATTTTTGCATGTACAGAAATCCCAGTGCCCCCATCCAAGACGCCTTGGGTGGAGAGTGGCCAGAGTTCACCATGGAAGAGGAAGCTTACCTGTCCATATCCAGTTCTCCCCGTGTGGTGACTAAGGTAGGACCCTACAAAGACCGTGTGGCACTGTGGAACACGCACCTGCCTCAACTCAGCGAGCTGACCGCAAACCTACCTGCCCAGGAGCCGGCCCAAGAAGAGTCCACGTCTAAAGATGAACTGTGAAAAGTTCAGCTCCTCCATCATTACTCCAGACTTCTCCCTTGTCTTTTGTTTCTTTCATCCCTTTGGTTTTGAATCTGGTGATCCAATTCCCATACAGGTTCTATTGTTGTTTGCTTATTTCTATGATTTGGTTATTTTCTGTCATAGCAGTATGAAATCCAAGAAATTCTTATCTCATATGTTGGATTATTTTTTGGCTTGTTTGTGTTTATTTTTGTAGTTTTTCTGTTAATCCAAGGAATTCATATCTCACATATTGGATTTTCTTTTGCTTACTAGTGTATATTTTTGTAATTTTTCTGTGAATCCAAGGAATTCATGTCTCATGTTGGATTTTTTTTGCTCGTTTGTGTATATTTTTGTAATTTTTCTGTGAATCCAAGGAATTCATGTCTCGTGTTGGATTTTTTTGCTCATTTGTGTATATTTTTGTAATTTTTCTGTTAATCCAAGGAATTCATGTCTCATGTTAGAGTTTCTTTTGCTTGTTTGTGTTTATATTTTTGTAGTTTTCTTTTTTATTGATGTGGAATCCAAGCTGTTTTTGTTTCAGTCTTCATGTGGTCGAAAGAGGCACCTTTCTCATTTTATATTAATGTTTGTGTGACACGTCAGTGCTTCTGTTTGTATTGCGCTTTGTGCCTTGTAAATGTGTAAGTTGCTGTAAATCCAAAGGAGATTTGAGAATAACGCCATATGAGATTAATTCAGTAGTAGTAGTAGCACTACTACTACTACTACTGCTACTGTTATGATTAATAGTATTATTACTTAATTGCGGTGAATAAAAATATGTACATAAATTCTACTACCGCACACAATTGCCATTAGGGAATACTGAATCCTTAACCGCTCTCAGTATCAAATTTTACAGTGTACATGTACCCCTAAGTTTGGCCTGAGAAACTTTATGCATGCAACTTCCAGTCCACCCAGCTGTGATTGAATACCTGACCCGCTTCAGGGTTGGGGAAGATACCGGTGCAAGGGAGAGAAGATGAGTGCTGTGAAGAGTTGAGATTTCCGTGACTTCACTCCCCTACACAGTGTAACATGTTTGATATGTGTACTTAATGTTCTTTTCCTGTTGAAGTAGTGTGTATGTTTTGAAAACGGCTATACTCCTGATACAGCTCTGTGCTGTCGGCTGGGTTTTAAACAGAACAAACAGTCACAGCTTAAGATGTCGTGGGATGATGCTTACCTGTGTTTACCTGTTACCCATATGTTTTCTTGCTTAAGTCTTTCCTAAGAGTGAGTGCGGCTGGTACATCTGCATGCCAACCAACTAGTCCGGGCCAGTTGAAAGAGCATTCACTATACAAACCATGGCTGCTGCTTCTTCTCTGTCACCATCTCAAGAGTGAAATAAGCCATCTTCTGTTGCACCCCCACAGGCCTGCACAGTTCCTCCTGCAGGTTCAGGAGTGTTGGCTAGATCTCCTTCAGTGACAGATGGGTCTCACAGTCCTGTAAGAACTTCCCATGACAAAAAACATTCCAACCAGATTCAGCGCAGGGGTCTTGCTGTTGCTATATGCAGAGTTGCTCCCTCTTGTCAAAAAACCCAAGGATTGTAAATGCCTTTTTTGGGGAGATTTTGTTGAGAAGGGATTCATAACACTCAGGGACAATTCCGCATGCGCACTGCCCCACTCTGGCAATAAGTGTCTGGCAGACTCCCTGAGCCTGCATAAAACAGCTTCCACACTGGCAAAGTCTTGAAATGGGGAGATGACCTGGGGAATGGGATGGATTTTGGATCGACTGATGGTGTAAGTGATGATATGGTTTGCTGATTTTGTATGTGTGTGTTTTTCTATGGTGATATGTACATGTTATTGTTTGTCTTATTGATACGTTTTACAGATTTTTGTGTTTTTTAATGGTATTATGTTCCTGTTATTGTTTGTGTTGTGGATGTGTTTCGCAGATTTTGTGTTTTTTTTAATAGTGCTATGTTTTTGTTTATGTTGTTGTTATGTTGTTTTCGCAGTTTGTGGAATTAGTAGTTTGTTCTTAGTCTGCTTGAAGTTGTATTTTGTGTGATACTTGGGAAGATGGCAATAAGAGAGCTGATAGTTTTGCTGTGTATGTGTGTGTGTTTTTTTATATTAATTTTACTGCAGTGAGCAGGAATAAAAGGATACATATCTGGATGCTTGTATATTTGTCATTTTGTTTGAGAAAGTGAGAAAGAGTAAACATACGGACATACACACACAAGCACTCACACATTAACCCTGACTGTGCTAACACCACCCACCCACCCACACCACACGCACATACACGCACAACACCACACACACACACACACACACACACACACACACACACACACACACACACACACACACACACACACACACACACACACGTCCTGGGGGGCGGAAAGCGGCTGAAATTAATTGGCTAGGCTTTAAACAATAACGATACTGATAATAATAATGGTAACACACACACACACACACACAAACACGCACACACATTTAAGTTTGACTGTTCCAAACACCCACACCCTCCCCTCCCTCCCACATAAACACACACACACACACACACACACACACACACACACACACACACACACACACACTGGCAAAGACTTGAACTGAGGAGCGGGAAAGTGGAGGAGGGGGGGGGGGAGACCTATAAAACACAAAGCTGACACCACCATAGAATGATGGAAACATAAAGATGGGCAGCAAACGGGCCAACGTTTACTGTTGTGGGCTGAGACCAAACTCAGATTCCAGATCCTGAGTCCACGGCTTTTTCAAAAGAACTAAGCCGACAGTCCGTGAAGTGTAATGAAATCACCTGAACATCTAACAGAGCACCCAGTGGAAAAAGAGACAAAGAATTTAATAGAAAACTCTAAAGGGAACATTGTTATGTAATATGGGGACGAGTCTTGTGTATTTCATTATTTATAACGATCTAACAGAGCACCCAGAAAAAGTAGTAACAGAAAGAAATTGGAAACAAAATGTAACGAGTGTCATCTAATCTGGGAAAGCAGTTTCGTGTTGTTCAATCGTGAAAAAAGAAAAAGTTTGGCGTTCCAAGTACAGTAACTGCGGGTAGTTGTTACAGCACCAAGAGAGGGAAAGTGTGGGATTGTCTCTCTTGCAATGATACTCGCAAACAGAAAGACGGGAAAAGTAATATTCCTTCTTGCAGTGGTAGAAACAAAGACGAAAACAAGCAGATGAAATAGACCATTTCGAATATGAAATACAAAACATTAGCAAGAAACACCACAAGGTGCAGATGGGATCCAGAACACCAATGCCTCACCACTCTCCAGGCAATCGCCTCCCAAGCTCCTGACGCCACTCGATAGTCACTTCATCAAGCATAGGAGTGGGTGTGAGGGTGCCCATGCGTTGCATGACCCACTCGGACTCAGCCATCAGTTATCTTGTTTACAAACAAAATATCATCATCATCATCATCATCAGGTGCCCTGCCGCATGGCGTTGGCGATCATGGACTTCCATCTGTCTCTATCTCTTGTTGCCCCAAGCATCTCCTCCACCCTCCTCGTCTTCAGCCATTCTGCAAGTCCGTCTAGCATTTTCTCCCTGGGTCTACCTGATGCTCTCTCTCCCTCCAGCTTTCCCGTTTGACTAGGTGCTCCAAATCCCCCTTCCTCATAAAATGGCCTATAAATGTTGCCTGTCTTTTCCTTATCTTCCTTATGAATGATCTACTTGTGTAGATACTGGCCTGAAATACAAAACAAATATAAATCTTTAAGGATGACAACGCTGTCAATAAAAGTAAATTGAGGGTGTTGCTCAAATCTTCTGACCAACACTTCAGCTGTCTGAATCACTCGGTCCTGGTGTACACCAGGATATATTCTGACAGTAAGCTTAGAGTACAGCCCGTGTCACGCAGTCTCAATGCTAGATGGGACTCATTAGCATCATGATTATCACCTCATCGTCATCATCATCATCATCGCATTGTAAAAACGGTGCCAGCTTCTGTGCCCATAAAGGTGGCACGGTAAAATATGGGGGGAAAAGGTAAGCACAAAGAAAATCACATTAATTTGATGATCTTTTACGAAAAAAAAAATGGCGTGGAAGTTGTGGCCAGTTTGAATGTCATATGTGCATAATCCTTTTTAGGAAAACAAGATAAAATTTTAAAACATTCACTGGCATATTTTCGTTGGCAACCAAAAGAACACTTTGTTGTGAATTCTGATTGGATTATTTTGAATTACTGTATGTAATACTTGCAGCTGACGTCATAATTTTCAAAACGATGTCTGGAATTTGAAGGTTCTGTATGGGGTTGAGTAATGGTGGCTGTTTGGAAACAGCCAATTCAGGTAATTTCAATACAAGCAAATTTCAGGGATATCGCCATCATTTTTTTTAAAAAGGATTATCGCACTTAAGGAGAGTTCCTTCGTAGTCACCCTTTTCTCTCATTTTCTTGTCCCATTTTCTATGCCACCTTAATGGCCACAGAAGCTGGCGCAGTTTTTACAATGCGATGAGTATGGTGATGGCGATGAGTATGATAATCATCATGCTATGGAGTTCCGTCTAAGAGTGAGACTATGTGACAGGGCTGTAGTCTATGCTGACAATCATAATATACCCTGGTGTCAACCAAAGCCTAGAGATATAGATGACTTCGATTTTGGTCAGAAGATTTGAGCAACAACCTCAAAGACAATCGTGAAATGCATAAGACTCCACTCGACTGATATGTTGGTCTGTTCTGACAGGCTGTATGTTTTGTTCTGATATGTCGGTCTGTTCTGACAGGCTGTATGTTTTGTTCTGATATGTCGGTCTGTTCTGACAGGCTGTGTGTTTTGTTCTGATATGTCGGTCTGTTTTGACAGGCTGTATGTTTTGTTCTGATGTGTCGGTCTGTTCTGACAGGCTGTATGTTTTGTTCTGATGTGTCGGTCTGTTTTGACAGGCTGTGTGTTTTGTTCTGATATGTCGGTCTGTTTTGACAGGCTGTATGTTTTGTTCTGATGTGTCGGTCTGTTCTGACAGGCTGTATGTTTTGTTCTGATGTGTCGGTCTGTTTTGACAGGCTGTATGTTTTGTTCTGATGTGTCGGTCTGTTCTGACAGGCTGTATGTTTTGTTCTGATGTGTCGGTCTGTTCTGACAGGCTGTATGTTTTGTTCTGATGTGTCAGTCTGTTCTGACAGGCTGTATGTTTTGTTCTGATATGTCAGTCTGTTCTGACAGGCTGTATGTTTTGTTCTGATGTGTCAGTCTGTTCTGACAGGCTGTATGTTTTGTTCTGATATGTCGGTGTGTTCTGACAGGCTGTATGTTTTGTTCTGATATGTCGGTCTGTTCTGACAGGCTGTATGTTTTGTTCTGATGTGTCGGTCTGTTCTGACAGGCTGTATGTTTTGTTTTGATATGTCGGTCTGTTCTGACAGGCTGTATGTTTTGTTTTGATATGTCGGTGTGTTCTGACAGGCTGTATGTTTTGTTCTGATATGTCGGTCTGTTCTGACAGGCTGTATGTTTTGTTCTGATATGTCGGTGTGTTCTGACAGGCTGTATGTTTTGTTCTGATATGTCGGTCTGTTCTGACAGGCTGTATGTTTTGTTCTGATGTGTCGGTGTGTTCTGACAGGCTGTATGTTTTGTTCTGATGTGTCGGTCTGTTCTGACATATGTCGGTGTGTTCTGACAGGCTGTATGTTTTGTTTTGATATGTCGGTCTGTTCTGACAGGCTGTATGTTTTGTTTTGATATGTCGGTCTGTTCTGACAGGTGTGTTTTGTTCTGATAACCCTTTGACTCCCGCAGCCTGTCCACCAGTATCCTTCATTGTCAACTGTGCTAGCAAAGCAAAAACTTAACCCTTTGACTCCCTCACCCTATCCACCAGCTTCCTGCAGGAAGCTGGTGGATAGGGTGAGGGAGTCAGAGGGTTAAGTTAGTTTTTGTAGTTGGTGGAGAGGGTGTGGGAGTCCAAGGGATATGTTGGTCTGACAGGCTGCAGAGTTCTTCTACTGGCGATCCCAGACAGGCAGCAACATGTCAGAGACGATGGACCCTCTGATAAACTTGTACGGGGACTCTCTGATTATCGTGCCAACCATAGAGTGGACACGTTACCTGGCCAGCTCCCCGCACACCGCTGCCCGCTACATGTACGTGGTGGACCACGACTTTGCCTTCAACGACCAGGGGCCTGTGCCTGGGGCACACCATGACGATGAAATGTTCATGTTGTTCGACAACGAGCTCGAGGTGCCTGATGTGTTTGTCCTGCTCAACAAGACTTCCATCACGGGCGAGGAGGAGCCCCTGTCTGCCAAGTTCGTTCAGATGTGGACCACATTCGTAAAAACTGGGTGAGTTTGGTTTTTTTTTTCATTCTGTTCTGACCAGTGTCATTTTTTTTATCCTCCTCCTCCTCGTCCTCACTATCATCATCATCACTTGCCCTGCTGCATGGCGTTGGCGATCATGTCCCTCCATATGAATCTATCCCTTGTCGCAAGTACATCTCCCACCCTCTCTGTCCTCAGCCACTCTGCAAGTCCGTCCAATGTTTTCTCCTTGGGTCTGCCTGGTGCTTTTTTTTCCTCCAGCTTTTCTGTTGTGACCAGGTGCTCTAATTTCTCTTGCCTCATAAACTGTACTGTAAATGTTGCATGTCTTTTCCTAGTCTTTTTTCATTAATGTTCTTCTTCTGTCTGCCTCCTTCAAGAATGTCTTGTTTGTTTTCTTAACTGTCCATGGATGTTCGTATGAAAGTTGTTTGGTTTATGCTTCGGAGGTATTCCGTTGCTGTTATATCTGTATACTCTTCGGTTGGTGCGCATGTTAGATATTTTCTTTGTGTGTGTGTGTGTTTGTGTGTGTGTGTGTGTATGTGTGTGTACGCGTGCGCGCGTTTGTGCGTAGTCTGCCACGTTGTCTTACATTCATGTACACACTTCATAGCATGAAATGTACGACAGTACACTCTGTATGTGTGTACATTTGTGCTTTCGTGCATGTGTTTGTGTATGCGTGCGTGCCTGTCTGCATAGATGTGTGTGCGAGTTCATGTGTGTGTGTGTGTGTGTGTGTGTGTGTGTGTGTGTGTGTGTTTGTGTGTGTGTGTGTGTGTGTTGTGTGTGTGTGTGTGTGTGTGTGTGTGTGTGCTCAGCTGCATGCATGCGTATGTTTGCCTCCATTGTTGTGTGTGTACCTGTGCATTTGCAGTTGAGTGCATACATGTTAAAAAGAAATGCAGTTATATTTTACTTTACTTATTTTTGCATGTACAGAAATCCCAGTGCCCCCATCCAAGAGGACCTGGGTGGAGAGTGGCCAGAGTTCACCTTGGAGGAGGAGGCTTACCTGTCCATATCCAGGTCCCCCCGTGTGGTGACTAAGATAGGACCCTACAAAGACCGTGTGGCATTGTGGAGCACACACCTGCCCCAACTCAGCGAGCTGACCGCAAACCTACCTGCCCAGGAGCCGGCCCAGGAGGAGTCCACATCAAAAGATGAACTGTGAAATGTTATCTCCTCCATCACCACTACAAGGTGTCCCCTGATATATATATATATATATATATATATATATATATATATATATATATATATATATATATATATATATACATGTATGTTTCTCTGCAGGACCTCAGGACCTGGCCTCCTCATGGGTTTATGTGCAGGCTTAAGGCTTGCGCCATGATCACCGTACACACGACGCCTGTGACGTTAGTGCATATGGAATTTATTCCGAGCACGAAGACGTCATCTTGAGAAACTGAAACTGAAACTTTTGCCTTTGAATCTAGTAATCCGATTTCTGTACAAGTTCACTTATTGTTGGCTTATTTCTCTTATTTGGTTTTTTAATTTTTTTTATTGTAGTATAAAATCCAAGGAATTCATAGCTGACTTACTGGATTTTTTGTTTGCTCGATTCTGTTTATTTTGGTTGTTTTCTGTTTTAAACAATATGGAGTCTAAGCTATTTGTGTTACAGTCTTCATGTAGTTGAAAGAGGCAAGGTTCTCTTCTGTATGATACATGTACATCAGTGCTTCTGTACATATTACATCTGTGTCTTGAAAATGTATAATGTACATTGAGTCCAAATGAGAGAAAGAATAATGCTATACAAGAATGATTCATCATTATTATTGTCATCATTTTTAGTGTTATTATTATTATTAGTAGTAGCCGTATCATCATTGTTATTATCAATATCATATCATTATTATCATTATATTCTCTTCTTCTTTTTTTCTCCTTCTTCTTCTTATTATTACTATTACTATTATTATCATTATTATTATTATTATTATAATCATTACTATTATTTATTATTATTATTATCATTACTATTATTATTTATTATCAGTAGTAGTAGTTGTAGTAGTAATAGTAGTAGTAGTAGTAGTTTCGCACGTCTGCATGTCATTTAATGCAGTGGATAAAACTATGTACATAATTGCATGGCTTGATACATACGATGCCGTTAGAGTATACTAACTTCTCACCGCTCACAGTATCACATTTTCAGTGTATGTATACCTCGAAATTTGTCCCGAAAAACTTTGTGTATGTACCCTCCTGTCCACCCGGTTATGGATGGGTATTTAACCTTGGATGAATTTTGGGGAAGGTTAAGTTGTAAAAGAGTCCTTGAATGTTATATAGAACCAATACTGTTGTATGGATGCGAGGCGTGGACAGTCAGCAAGCAAAGCCAGAGCAAGATTGAGGCAGCCGAGATGTGGTTTCTGAGAAGAATGTTGAGAGTTCCATGCAAAGAAAACAAACGAGACAGTCTTGATGGAGGCAGACACACATAGATCACTCCTAAGGAAGATTAGGAAAAGACAACATTTATAGGCCATTTTATGAGGAAGGGAGATTTGGAGCACCTGGTCAAACGGGAAAGCTGGAGGGAAAGAGAGCACCAGGTAGACCCAGGGAGAGAATGCTGGACGGACTTGCAGAGTGGCTGGGGATGAGGAGGGTGGGGGAGATGCTGGGGGCAACGAGAGAGAGAGATGGTTGGAAGTCCATGATCGCCAACGCCATGCGGCAGTGCACCTGATGATGATGATGAAAGTTGTAAAGGAGAGAGATAGGCACCAAGAAAAGTTGAGGCTTCTTCCACCTCACTCCCCATACAACACGAGTTATGGTTATGGTAAAACGTTTACCTGCTTTTACCTGTTACCCGCACGTTTTCGTGTTCAAGTTTTTTTGTCCTAAGGGCGACTGAAGCTGCTGATATATCTGTGTGCCAGTTGAAAATTTCAGGGGCCGTCGATACGGCACTGACTGTTCATACGAACGGTAAAAGACTCAGTTTATGTTAACCGCTTGACTCCCACACTCTATCCACCAATTGCAAAAACTTAACCCTTCGACTCCCTTACCCTATCCACCAACTGCAAAAATTTGGCCCTTTGACTTCCTCGTCCTATCCACCAGCTTCATGTAGGAAGCTGGTGGATAGGGTGAGAAAACCAATGGGTTAAGTTTTTGCTTTGCTAACATAGTTGACAATGCAGGATGCTAATGGACAGTGTGCAGGAATCCAAGGGTTAACATTCTATGACAAAACCATTCCAACCGGATTCAGCAAATGAGTCATCCTGTTGCTGTGAGCAGAGCTGCTCCCTCTTGTCAAAAAAAAAAAAAAAAAAAAAAAGGGGGGGGGGGGGGGGGGAGAGGATTTTATGTGCCTTCATTTCGGAGATGGGATTTTGTTGAGAAAGCATTCATCACACTCGGGATAATTCGATATACGCTACTGCTCCATCTTGTAAAACAAACAAACCAAGGATTTTATATGTCTTCAATTTGGAATTGGGATTTTGTTGAGAAGGGATTCATCACACTGGAGACAATTGCGGTACTGCTTCCTCTGGTAAAAAAACAAAACAAACAAACAAGTAAACAAAACAAAACAAACAAACAAACAAACAAACAAAAACCATCACCCCAAGGATTTTATATGCCTTCATTTCGGAGTTGGAATTTATCACACTCGGGACAATTCCATATGCGCTCCACCCAGTCTGCAGTAATGTCTGGCAGACTCCTGAGCCTGCATAAAACACCTTCCACACTGGCAAAGTCTTGAAGTCTTGAAATAGGGAGATGGCCAGGGGAATGGGATGGATTTTGGATCGACTGATGGTGTAAGTGATGATATGGTTTGCTGATTTCGGTGGGTTTTTGTTTGTTTGTTATTGTTTATGTTGTAATCATGTAACCAGTCCCCGTTGTGTTGGGGTTAGCGCAACGGAATATCGATTGGAAGGTTGTGGGTTCGAATCCCCATCAGTCCCTTCAAAAATCATTGTGGGATTTTTCGGCTTTAACCAGAATTGGGCCTGCTGCTCTGGGCACATTGGGAAGACTGGGACCACACAGTCGAGTCTCATCCACTTCACGGGGTATGATGTGCTCAAATCTTCTGATCAGCACCGCGGGTGTCTGTATCTCTCAAGCATTTTTGACGCCAGGATACATTATGATAGTAAGCGTAGAGTACAGCCCAGATCACGCAGTCTCAATCCTAGATGGAACTCCATAGCATCATGATTATCATCCTCATTGACATCATCATCATCAGTATAAAATCTGTGCAAGCTTCTGTGGCCATTAAGGTGGCGTAGAAAATGGGACGAAAAAAAAGGTGAGCACAAAAGTAACTCCCTGAGTGCATTGATCTAAAAAAAGTTGTCATTATGTTGTTTCTGGAATTTGTAGAGTTAATGTTTGTTCTTATTGTGACTGTAGTTGCTATTGTTGTTATAATTTGTGTGGAACTGGGAAGAACGACAATCAGAGTGTTTAAATATTTGATGTGTATTTTTTAGTATTTCAGTTTTACTAAAGTGAACAAAAATAAAGAATACGTTCTTGGATGCTTGTATATTTGTCAGTTTGTTTGAGAGAAGGAGAGAAAGAAATATAACGCACACAAACGGACATGCACACGCAGGCGCGCGCACACACACACAATCTGTCTGTCTGTCTGTCTCTTTCTCTATCTCATACACGCGCACAAACACAGGTGTGCACATGCATGCATGCTTGTTCGTTTTCCTGTTGGAGTTTTCATCATTACTTACGCTATACTGCTTTTTGACTTGCAGGTCAATTTTTTATTTATTCATTTGTTATTCATTCAATTGTGAACAAGGAACTGACGACTGGGTCCAAATGGGTATTGCAGCGCATGGGCGGCCCTCCTTTGCTTGGTGAAATGGCTAGTATGTGGTCTTGGCAGCTAGGAGGTGATTGGAGAGTGGTGAGGCATTTATGCTCTGGGTCCCACCCAGCACCCTCGTGGTGTTTCTTGTTCATTCACGTAATCATCATCATCATCATCAACATCGTCGTCGTCGTCATTATCATCATCATCATTATCAACATCGTCGTCGTCGTCATCATCATCATCTCATTCATCATCATGTACCTTGCCGCAGGGCGTTGACGATCATGGCCCTCCATATGAATCTATCTTTTGTCATTGCAAGTGTATCTCCCATCCTTTCTGCCTTCATGCATTCAACAAATCCGTCCAATGTTTTCTCCCTTGGTCTAGCTGGTGCTCTCTTTCCTTCCAGCTTTCCTGTTATAACTGGGGGCTCAAATTTCTTTTGCCTTATAAAATGTCCTATAAATGATGCTTTTCTCTAACCTAATCTTCTTCATTAATGGTTTTTTTGTCTGCCTCTTTCAAGACTGTATCGTTTTTCTCTTTACTGTCCGGATACTGTTAACATATTTCTTAGAAACCACATATCAGCTGCCTCAATCTTGTTCTGACTTTGCTTGTTGACTGTCCACGATTCGCATCTGAACAACAATATGGAGAGCAGCCCGAGTTTCGCATGGTAAACCCACCGTGACAAAAGAAATGAACGTGGATGGATATGGATTAATAAGAATGAAAACAGCAGTAGTAAGAAAAAAGAACCATCCATGTCGGATCTGAGATGTTACCTAGTTGTAAAATCCAAATGAGATCCTTCCACATTTGCACACAAGAAGGAAAAGGGAAATCTCCTACACAGACCAACGGGCAGGATATCTAATTCCACGTGAAAGGTCTGAGTTCGATCCTACCTAGGTAAAGTCAGGAGGGTAAAGGGTGGGGACTTTCTCTGGTTCCCATGTCAGTATTTGTGCAGATTTGTTAGTACCTGAACCTCGTATGTGTGTGTGTACTCACGC
>JAPXFY010000012.1:18665698-18670698 GCA_030674185.1 Monoplex corrugatus
CCAACATCTTGCAATTTCAACCATGCAAAAACTTAACCCTTTGACTCCCTGCAGGAAGATTGTGCATAGGGTGAGAGAGTCAAAGGGTTGATTTTTTTTGCAAGTTCGTGGATAGAGTGCAGGAGTCAAAGGAGTCATATGGAACTCAGTCTCCAAACACAATAATGAATCCAAACACGAAAAACATGACATCCTCTTCAACTGGTAACGAGACTTCAGCCCCTCCGGGTTGCCTGGTTCTCCACGTTCAAGGGTTACAGCCTTGGGACGACCCAGAGAACATGATCAGTGCAGAGACAGAGGATCTGGTCCGTCGCTGGAAGAACGCTGTGGTCTTGCCCATTTTGTTTCTGATTGGCGGGCCCGCCAACGTCATCAATATGGCGGTGTTTCACAAGCAGGGTCTGACAGAGCGAGTCAACGTGTGCTTCTTCGCCTTATCTCTGGCGGATTTTCTCTTCCTGTTTCAAGTGTTTTTGTTGAATTGTGAGGCTGTTCCGTTCGATCATGAAGAAAGGTATTTGAAAATGACCCGTTTCCTTTTTACTTCTTTCTGTCTGTCTGTTTTTCTCTTCTCTTTATTATATTAACCCTTTGACTCCCGCACCCTATCCGCCAACTGCAAAAACTTAACCCTTTGATTCTCTCACCCTGTCCACCAGCTTCCTGCAGAAAACTGATGGATAGAGTGAGAGAATCAAAGGGTTAAGTTTTTGCTTTGCTAGCATGGTTCGCAATGCAGGATGCTGGTGGACAGGGTGCGGGAGTCAAAGGGTTAACACAATGATAACATCATGACGGGCGAGAGGGCCTCAGTAGCTCAGTTGGTTTGAGCGTCGGATTCACATGCTAAATGGTTGTGGGTTCGAATCCCGAGGTGCACTACATTCGACTCCCACGCCCTATCAAGTGACTACAAAAACTTAATCCTTTGACTCCCCCACTCTATCTTCCAGCTTCCTACAGAAAGCTGGTAGACAGGGTGAGGGGATTAAAGGGTTAAGTTTTTGCTTTGGTCCCATGGTTGACAACATAGGATACTGATGGACAGGGTGCAGAGGTCAAAGGATTAAAACTGATCTTCTCGCTGTCCAATCTCAATATCATTCTTGTTCTTGTGGTGTAGGTATAGAATCAGATAAGTCCCCGTCCCTCCACTTCCCTGGGATGGTTATCCCCGTCGGCCATATCACCGGAGGTGGGTGCTGACGTAAAAACTGAACCAATCAAACAATCATTCTTGACGGGCGCGTGTAGTCAAGTGGCTAAGATGTCAGACTTCTAATGGAAAAGTCTGGATCCAATCCTGCTTCGGTACCTCCCGCTTGGTGGGTCAAAGGTTCTTTTGCTGTCTCAGGACCGTCAGCCTGGATTACACTTCCGCTCTGCCTTCGCCTAACACCTACCCTTTCTGTTCTGCGTTTAAATCCAGTTTAAAAACCCACCTCTTTTCCCAACAATGAATTCTACAACTACTTCTTAACCTCAGTCTGTGTATGAAATACTGTGAGGTGGTATTTGTCGGTTGTGTATGCGTGTGCCTGGTACGTGAGCGCGCTTTGATTTAAATTGTCAAGATTTGGCGGCGTATGAATACTGTGATGATGATGATGATGATGATCATCATCATCATCATTATCATTATTGCTGTTGTTGTCGTCGTCGTCCTTGTCGTCGTCATCATCATCATCATCATTATCATTATTGCTGTTGTTGTCGTCGTCGTCCTTGTCGTCGTCATCATCATCATCATCATTATCATTATTGCTGTTGTTGTCGTCGTCGTCCTTGTCGTCGTCATCATCATCATCATCATTATCATTATTGCTGTTGTTGTCGTCGTCGTCCTTGTCGTCGTCATCATCATCATCATCATTATCATTATTGCTGTTGTTGTCGTCGTCGTCCTTGTCGTCGTCATCATCATCATCATCATTATCATTATTGCTGTTGTTGTCGTCGTCGTCCTTGTCGTCGTCATCATCATCATCATTATTATTATTATTATTAATATTATTATCATTCATCATCATCATCATCATTGTTATTATTATTATTATTATTATTATCATTCTTCTTGTTGTTGTTGTTCTTCTTCTTATCATTATTAGTAGTACTAGAGTAGCAGTTGTAGTAGTAGTTGTTGTTTTAGTAGTAGTAGTATAGTAGTAGTAATATTAGTAGTATTAAAAGGTGGAGATTTTTCAGACCTCCTAGATCGACATGTGTGGAGATCTGTTAGTTGTGTCTAAACCCCCCATCATGTGTATACACAAATGCAGAATATCAAATAAGCATGTCCAGAATCCTGTAAGTCATGTCAGTGTCCGGTGGTTATAATTATGGAAACACGAAAACACCCAGCACTGAGGCAAGCTCACTGAAGACAGAGTATACAGACTGTGCAGCAACATACTGCCTGCAAAGTGTGGGTAAAGCAACGTGCATACGCGCATAAAAATACCAACCAACCAACCAACCAACCAATCAACCAACCAACCAATCAACCAACCAACCAACCAATCACCCTTTTCCCATCAACCAATCAACCAACCAACCAATTAACCAACCAACCAACCAATTAACCAACCAACCAACCAACCAAACCAAGGAAGCAAACAAGCAACCAACAAACAAGCAAGCAAGCAAATAAAACCACGCAGAACGACAACAAACAAACAAACGAACAACCAAACAACCAACCAACCAACCAACCAACCAACCAAACAAACAAACAAACAAACAAACAAATCAAACTATGAAAAAAGACTGGGCTTTCTTGTTTATGAATGCTAGTCGTGTCTGTTTCATCGATTTGTTTATGAATGCTAGTCGTGTCTGTTTCATCGATTTGTTTATGAATGCTAGTCGTGTCTGTTTCATCGATTTGTTTATGAATGCTAGTCGTGTCTGTTTTATCGATTTGTTTATGAATGCTAGTCGTGTCTGTTTTATCGATTTGTTTTCAAGCCTTGAGTCAGTGTACGTGCGTTCACCAGCACGAGTCCCTCATTGTATGTGCTTGTCTCTTTGTGTGCGTGTGTGCGTGCGTGTGTGCGTGCGTGAGAGTGTGCATGCTGCCTATCAGAATGTGTCTGTGTGTTTTCTATTGGAAGACTGTTCTCATATCATACGCGTACGTACTGTTATTATTTTTCTTCTTGTCTTATCTTAAAGACGTATCATGCTTCTATCACTGATATATGGTCGACTTGTGTTTTCAGGTAAATCTTTTTTTTTTCTGTACTGTGCAAAATGCTTCGGAACTTGTTTCCAGCTTTGTTGCGCTATCTATATATATATATATATATATATATATATATATATATATATATATATATATATATATATATATATATATATATATATATATATCATTGTCATTGTTTTATACTTTACATTATTATTGTTGTTGTTAATGTTATCATCATCATCATCATCACCATCATCATCATCGTCGTCGTCATCATTATCATCATCATCATCAATCATCATTTTATTATGACTGCTGCTGCTACTACTACTACTATTGTTATTATCATTACTATTATTTCATTATCACAATTATCATTATTATCATTGTGAAGTTGGGAGTTGGGAGGTGATATTCTGACCAGTGGTGAGACATTGCTCTGGGTCCCATCCAGCACCCTCGGGTATTTCTTGATAAAGTGGTGATTTCTTCTTCTTCTTCTTATCATTATTATGATTATGATTTCTTTGTCTGTATACCCCATCCAGCACTCTCTGTTATTTCTTGATAAACTGACAATTTCTTCTTCTTGTTTTTATCATTATATTTCTTGTCTGTATATCCCATCCAGTACTCTCTGTTATTTCTTGATAAAGTGACGATTTCTTCTTCTACTTCTTGTTTTCTTCTTGTTCTTGTTCTTCAAAACAAGTGCGACCGCCCGCGTTCAAGCAAACAGGAACCAGGAAAACATGAAAAGAGGATCAGAACGCGTATTTAATAAAACCATGTCTTGTTTGGTTGTGTTAAATACACGTTCTGATTCTATTTTCGTGTTTTTCTGGTTCATTCTTGCTCTTCTTGTTATCATCAGTATTATGATATTACTTCCTCTTATAATTATTGTAATTAATTATTTGTGTTTTTAACCATTGTAGCTATGGTCCATTCGCAAAGTTCTTCATCAACTCCAACTTGACAGGCCTGTACGGATTCTATTGGGTTTCGCAAATTCTGTCCGCCATCATCGCCAGTGACAGACTGTACTGCATACTGTATCCTCTACGTTCCCACAGCCTCCTGTCCCCCTCCACCACCACCATCATCATCGTCGTCATCAACATCGTCACCGTGGGTGTGTGCTTCTTTCCATCTGTTGTAGATTGCGTGGGTGTGTGCTTCTTTCCACTGTTTAGATTGCGTGCGGTGAGTGCAAGTGAATGTGTGTTTTGGGTATTTTCGGTGAGTAGTCGATAGAAGAATTCTTGTCGAAATCTTCTGCAGCATCAGTTAATAAAACAAGAACATCAACGTTTGGATCTGCGCAAAGTTCTTCCAGCTTCGATCCAACCACGAGCTGCTGCACGAATTTTAATGACAGTTTATCGATGACAGTTTATCAGACATCTCCCAATTGTTTAACATAGAATCCAAACCTACATCCAGTCACGAACACATGACATGGAAATTCATAAGAAAAAACAACCAGTTCCCCTCGGTGATATTGATACTGATAACGAACCAGCAACAGTCACTCGACGATCGTTCACTTCACCTCTTCAGCCTCATGTATTCAACAGCACACATCACAGATAATTCAAACTACAACCTTAAGTCATGTCCCCTAGGTTCCAACATCAATTTATGTTCTAAATTGTGAACATAAGCCAAATAACAATCATTCGCGTCACAACAAAATACAAGCGGTTGCAGACGAAACTTTTTTTTTCAATACCGTAAATATTTTTCCCTCCCTCCTCTTCACAAGAGTTCCTCTCCCGACTACTCACCGAACATACCCAAAAAC
>JAPXFY010000012.1:18678198-18680698 GCA_030674185.1 Monoplex corrugatus
ATATCTGTCCAACTGAAGCATAATAATCTCCCTTTAAAGAAAAGAGTTGGTGGAAGGAAGCGGGTGCAGATGAAAAAAAAAGTTGTCCTATTATCGTGAGGTCGTAGGGAATGGAGTGGTAGAGACCTGAATTTCTCTCAGCATGGGGCCTTCTCCTCGCTGTCACTGCTTTACCCTCTCTAACCCTGAAGAGGGTCATTCAGGGGCGGTTATAAGGAGGGGGCTTTCCTGCATTTTAAGTCGTCTTCTCCCACTGGACGAAGCAGAAGGGGAGTTTCAGTCTTTTTCTCCTCCTAATTTTTGCATTTGGTGTTTGTTAAGGCCAGTTGGCCGAAAATTTGTGCCTGTCTTGTCTGGTTGTATTAAATGCGCGTTCTGATTCTATTTTAGTGTTTTTCTGTTTCTTGCAACATCAAAACTTCATCTGTTCGCCGCCCATCTTCATGCTTCCATTATTCCGATAGTGTCAGCTTTGTGTTCCCGAGGTCCCATTTTCCCTTACCGCCATTTCAAGGTAGAACCGCGGACCCAAGATCTCATATCTCGAGTTCAATCCCAGCCCGCAACATTACAATCTGGCCTGATCACTGCCCATCTGAATGTTTCCGTTATTCTGGTGGTGTCAGCTTTGTGTTTCAAAAGTCCTTTTGCCCCATCACCGTTTCAAGCTAGAGCCGTGGACTGAAGATCTGACATCTCGAATTCAGTCCCAGCCTGCAACATTAAAACCGGAATGTTTGCTATCTATCTTAATGTTTCCATCATCCTGGTGGTGTCAACATAGCGTTTCATGGGACACTCTCCCTCCCGTTTCCTCATTTCAAGACTTTGCCATCTCACAGGGTTTTGGCGCAGTGTCAAGGGGATTGCCAGGTAATTGCTGGCAGATTTGAGCTGAACGCATATGGAACTTTCCGAGTGCGATGAATCTCTCTTGAGTTTGAAGCTTGGAGTCGTTTTCTAGAGGGATTCATTGCATTCGGACACTCCATATTCGCTCATCCCTGAGGAGGCTGACTGGGTCAAATATTTTCCCTCCTGATCTGTCAGTGTGTGAGAAAGTTGACCTAAATGCAATCGACGGATATTTGGAGTTTGGAGTTTTTGGTTTACATTTTTGTTTTTTAGGATCATTCCACATAGAACATTTAAAGGACATCCTATAAGGAAAGGGGAATTAGAGCGCCTGGTACAGCAGGAAAGCTGGAGGGAAAGAGAACACCAGGTAGACCCAGGGAGAAAATATTGGACGGACTTGCAGAGAGGGTAGGAGATGTACTTGTAGATACAGGGGATAGATTCGTGTGAAGGGCCATGATCGCCAACGCCATGCGGCAGGGCACATGGATGATGATGATGATGATGATGATGATGATGATGATGATGATGATGATCGCACATAGGGAGATTCTCTTTGTGTTCATCTTTTTCTTTTGTTATTGTCTCGTTTTCTAACCAACTCAATGGCCACAGAGGCTGGAAACGTTTTTTCAATGCGATGATGATGATGACGATCAGGATGATAATCATGATGCTGCGAGGTTCTATCTAGTATTGATATTGTTTGACAGGGCTGTATCTACGCTTACTATCATAATATATCCTGGCGTCAACCAGGCTCGAGAGATACAGACACCTACGGCGTTGGTCAGAAGAGCTGAGCAACACCTTCAATGACGCATCCATGAAGTGGATGAGATTCGACTGTGTGGTCCCAGTCTTCCCAATAAGCCTATAGCACGTTTAGTTCTGGGTAGGAGCCCGTTAGGGCCGAAAAATCTCACAATGAGTTTTGAAGGTACTGATGGGGATTCGAACCCACAACCTTCCAGTCAGTAGTCCGTTACGCCAACCACTACACCACGGCGACTAGTTGGAGTTTGGAGTTTGTTCACGAAGGATTCATCGTAACCGGACAATTCCATATGAGCTCCACCCAAATCTGCCAGCAACTGATTATCTCACAGACTCCCTGAGCCTGCGCAAAACTCCGTGTGCTGGCAAGATCTTGAAATGAGGAGAGGAGAGGAACCTAAGAAACGCTAAGCTGACACCACTAGTTTCAGTTTCAGTTTCAGTTTCTCAAGATGACGTCTCCGCGCTCAGAACGAATTCCATGTGCACTAACGTCATATTTGCCATGTGTATGGTGAGCATGGCACAAGTCTTCAGCCTGCACATAAACCCATGAGGTGGCCAGGTCCTGAGGCCCTACCTAGACAATGTGTTACCTAGTCTATATTTTATACTGATTATGTATCAGCCTGTCATTGGAATAATCTTGGTTACATGTAAATGACATGTATCATATCTGTGTATCTTATCTTCAATAAAAAAAAAAAAAAAGAAAAGAAAAGAAAAGAAAAAAAGGAACATACATATAAAGTAAATAAATAAATAAATAAATAAATAAATAAATAAATAAAACATCACTACATGTAGAATTATGGAAACAGTAAGACTGGCCGTGAACAGGCCAGTTTTTAATGTTGTGGGCTGG
>JAPXFY010000012.1:18685698-18738198 GCA_030674185.1 Monoplex corrugatus
GTGTGTGTGTGTGTGTGTGTGTGTGTGTGTGTGTGTGTGTTTGTGTTTTGTGTGTGTATGTGTGTGTGTTGTGTGTTGTGTGTTTGTGTGAGTCTATGTGTGTGTTGTGTGTGTTGTGTTGTGTTGTGTGTGTGTGTGTGTGTGTGTGTGTGTGTGTGTGTGTGTGTGTGTGTGTGTGTGTTGTGTGTGTTGTGTTGTGTGTGTGTGTGTGTGTGTGTGTGTGTGTGTTGTGTTGTGTGTGTGTGTGTGTGTGTGTGTGTGTGTGTGGTGTTTTGTGTGGTGTGTGTGTGTGTGTGTTGTGTGTGTGTGTGTGTGTGTGTGTATGTGTGTGTATTGTGTGTGTGTTGTGTGTGTGTGTGTGTGTGGTGTGTGTGTGTGTGTGTGTGTTTTGTGTATTGTCACTTGTATGTGTGTGTGTGTCTGTATTGTTTTGTTTTGTCTTATGTTTTTTCAGCACTTCAGATTTAGATACATTTGTCACTACAACATAGTGCAGACTGTTCAAGTGACAGACTGAGACTAATACAAATATAAAATACAAAACTCCCATACGCTACGTAGAACCTCAAGACCTTTGCAACGCACAGAACTTATGTGCAGGTTTATGGTCTGTGCCGTCATCATTTTGGATCCTCTCCACCACATGACATCAGTGACATTGGTGCATGACTGTGGAATTCATTCCCAGCGCGTGGAGCGTTATCTGGGAGAAACTGAAACTGAAACTGAAACTGAGACTGAAACTGTCATTCAGTGATTGAAATGCAAGCAGATACGATAATGGTGAATGGTTAGGTCTCTCTGAGTTCCCGGAGATCTTTATACCGATACGCAGCAAAAACAAAACAAAACAAAACAAAACAAAACAAAACCAAACCAACCAAACAAACACAAAACAAAGAAACAAACAAGCAAACAAAAAAAGGAACAAAAACAAAAACAGGTGCAGTTTGGGTCTCTCTCTCTCTCTCCTCCCCCTCCCCCCCCCCCTCTCTCTCTGTCTCTGGCCAGCAATTCATTCTTATTGCCTCTTTAACATTGTATGTCTTGTAGTTCACCCGTTTTCATAACAGCACTAGAGGATGAGATGTATTTGTTTTAAAGGTGTCTTTGCCTTTGTCACTTTTGCTCGTGTGAGGCGCTTGGGGTTCTTCTGAGACGCTGAAGAAATCACTATGACGAGTACGTGGTATGTGTGTGTGTGTGTGTGTGTGTGTGTGTGTGTGTGTGTGTGTGTGTGTGTATGTGTTTGCGTGTGTGTGTGTGGTGTGTGTGTGTGTGTGTGTGTTGTGTGTGTGTATGTGTGTGTGTGTAGGCGTGTTTGTATGTGTGTTTGTGTTTGTGCGCGCGTGTGTGTGTATGTGTGTGTGCGCCCGCGTGCGTGTTTGTGAGTATGCGTGTATGTGTGTGCGTGTGTGTGTATGCGTGTGTTGTGTGTGTGTGTGTCGTGTGTGTGTGCGTGCGTGTGCGTGCGTGTGTTTGTGCGTGCACATAATACATATACATTTATGTATGTATGTGTATGTATATGTATGTATGTGTATGTATGTGTGTGTGTGTGTGTGTGTATATACATATATATATATGTGTGTGTATGTGTGTGTAGTGTGTGTACATAATATACATATATGTGTATATATGTGTGTGTGTGCGCGTGCGCGCGTGCGCGCGTGTGTGTATGTGTATGTATGTATGTAGATACATATATGTATATTTTATATATATGTATATATATATATAATATATTTGTGTGTGTGTGTGTGTTGTGTGTATACATATATATATATGTGTGTGTATGTGTGTGTAGTGTGTGTACATAATATACATATATGTATATATGTGTGTGTGTGCGCGTGCGCGCGCGCGCGCGCGTGTGTGTGCGAGCGCGCGCGTGTGTGTGTATACATATGTATATGTGTGTGCATATGTGTGTAGTGTGTGTGTACATAATATACATTCATGTATATATAATGTGTGTGTGTGTGCGCGCGCGCGCGCGCGCGTGTGTGTGTGTAGCAAAGAACTCTGGATAGAAGATCCTCACAGAAGAAGCCCATCCTCCCCCTATCAAGTAAGTGTTCTGGCCCTAAACTCCTTTCACGCTAAGGGTGCCTGGCCACATCCAGGTCATGACTACTGGATGCCCTTCTGCTGTCGCCATTTTCTGCTTTTCTTTCCACAACTAGGATCGAACCCACGCCTTCAGATGGTCGGGCGTCATCACTTTTGCCACGGATATCTTGACCACACAGCTATCGAACACTGGCAACATAACAGGGGAATTTTAAGCCTTGCGTAATCTACTGTTGTTCCTTCTCGACTTGATCCAGCCTTATGGGATACAAAACACTGTATACAGGAGGTAGTATCATTTTACTTGTAACACGGGCCCAGGAAAGTTCCAAGTCACGGAATAATGCGGACGTTATGTGTACAAATAGCAACACAGGAAGTAGAGATAATGCAGCACAGACATGCACGGGCGTTTCACGAAAAATGTAATCCACTGATGTTATGAGCAACACACTGGACCTTCCTCAGTTCTAGCCAAACAGATAGATACACTGTCTCAGTGACTCTCCTTTACATAATCGTGTCAAGTATATATTGATTGTGTGTGAAAGTTACATTTTCAAGTCCGTCATATTCCACTGAAACAAATTAAACTGAGAATGAAAATACATATTCACTCACCTGCTTAAAAAAAAGAAATGCTTACGTAACAGTTCCAACATTCATTCACTTTCATACGCAGAGATCCGGTTCAGACGTTCGCCTGCCAATAACTAAACTCGAGGTTCCAGGGTTCGTTGTTCGTACAGGCCTCGACTTTTCTCCTCAGTTTGACTGAAAAATCGAAGTGAACGTCTAGTCCTTCGAAAGGAGACAAAAACAAGTCGGACCCGTATGCCTTCTGGCTGCGCACGCTAAAGATTCCATGGCAGTTGAAAATCGCGAAGAGCAGTGCATTGCCCGGCTGCCTTGGTAAAAAACATTGGAGAGATACGTTGATTTCCCAGGTCCGTCTCCTTGAAGACCAGCTAGGCTTTTTGCCTTTCTGAAGTTTTGGTAAAAAAATGTTGAATATGAAAATGATTTTGAAGCGAGGGAGAGGGGATGGCCGCAAACCTCGTGGAAAAAGTTGAGGTCTCTGCAACCTTACTCCCATACGACCCCAGGGTTATGGAACTATCTAGGTAGGGCCTCAAGACCTGGCCAGCTCGTGGGTTTATGTGCAGGCTTAAGGCATGTGCCGTGATCATTCTGGATCTTCTCCATCACATGGCACCTGTGATATTAGTGCATATGGAATTCGTTCCGAGCGTGGAGACGTCATCTTGAGAAACTGAAACTCAAATTGAAACTGAAAAGCTTATGTTGTACGCGCGTGTACACACGGCGGGGATTCACGACATGGGAGACTGGAAAAAAATCCCCACCTATTATTCACCAGGGACCGAAGCAGAATCAAACCTCGGACCTTGGAATCGGAATTCTGGAGTTTTACCCACTTGAACCCCGCGCTTGTCTCCAGTGTACTATTAATATAGACACAGTCAGTCTCGTGCGCGCTCCGGGACGGTGAGGTTCTTGTTTCAACGTAAATTAACCAGAGCGTGACTGTTGTCAAGCTACCGCGATCCCGCGCATGCACAGTAAATGAAAGCCAACCAAATCAATTCTGTCGGCTAAGTCGGGTAGCTTTACTGTTATATGGTACACGCATAATTTTATGGTACACGTAAAGGGGTTACCCGTTTGAGTACAAGGTGTGTGGAAAAACCGTAGGCCTATTAGTGGTGCCAGCACTGAAGAGAAGATTTACGCTTGCTTACTTTCTTATTTACTTACTCACTGCCAATCATGCCACTGGCATGTTAAAACAGCAATGAACGGACGCCACTTCTGTTTGTTCTGGATCAGCCTGTGCGTATAGCTGCCTACCCCAGGTGTCTTAAAACAAAGAAGAATAGCACCTACAACGGTTTACTCTCTTTGGTTTAAAGTTAGTTGGTCGTAATGCCAGTCTCCTCGTGTTTGTCGCCAGGTGCTGATGGTTTTTCTTCTCTTGTGTCTTCCTTGTGACGTCCAGTGAAGGGGCAGTCTTAGTCTGTCTCCAATTCAAGGGAAACAACCGAAAGAACCGTATAATTATGATCTGTCGAGTGACCAGTGACCAGAGGCCTGTTCCTCACGCCCTAGGGAGGGGAGGTTTTCGCAAAGAACGCTAGGTAGGAGCGTTCCTTTTTGATACTTCACTTCACTTCACTTCAGCTTGTTTCGGTCCGTTGTTGGACACAAACTTTCCTCATCGCACGCCACTGTTGCCGGTTAACTGCTGTTCTGGTCCACTGTTTATCGAACTTTTCTAGATCGTCTCGCCATCTGGCGACCTCTGTTTCTTTTCTGTCTTTGAGGGATCCAGTGCGTCACTTTGGTGGTCCATCTTTTTGATACACATAGCGACAAAGAGTGGCTTGGGGTTCACCGCAAGGTAAGGCTAGGTAACATCGAGTGAATGTTTTCGGCAAGATTTAAAGATGGCGGGCGTGCAAGTTGCTTTTATGTTTGATGACGACTTTTGCTTTCTAGTGTGAAATAAGTGCTCCACTTTGGCTGAAACCTTCCTACCTCTGCCTTGCGCCCGTTTTATAACATTTTTCTCGCACTCGCCACTCGCTATCTTGCAAGTTGCGCGCGAGAATACTAGCGTGTGAGAAACACTTCATCAGCAGTCATTCCTAAAGCAGGACAGGCCTTATCAGTCGGACTCGAGGACTCAAAAACTTTTTTCCTCATACTTGTGTTGTAAGAATCTGCACAGGGTAGTAAATTACAGACTTGCTTATCAAAAAAAAAGTGGCGACGAAAGATTACCCCCGCGGGGATGCCGGGGGCTCTTTCAGTATAAATAGTATCCTCACCTTCTGGAAATTCTGTGCTAGAAATGTCCTCTTTTCTGTCACTCTCTTTGTTTCTGCCTTGTTCTTTTGCTTTCTGTCATTTCTTCCTATAATTTTCTGCCTTAATGATCCATTCACCTGTATGTGTTCCATAAAGTCTTACATACTTTTTCTTTTAGGATTGATAATTGGGTACATGTACTAAGTGCATTTTTGGCTCTTAGGAGGTGAGATACGCGGAAGCAATTTTAGGTAATTTATGCCGGTTTTTAGATATGTTTTGGTTTCCTTAGGTATGCGTAACTTTGTATTCAGGTGTGTTTTTTAAATCCCCTGTGCGATAAATTGGACGGAGTGGTCAAAGCCGGGGGCATGTCCTAGGATTATGTGCACGAATGCATTGATATGTGTACTTAATTTTCTTTTTTTTTTTTTTTCCCTGTTGAAGTTTTGTACGTTTTGAAGCGGTTTAACCCTGGTATGGCTCTACGCAGTCGGCTGGGCTTTAGACAACAATAACAATACAATAACAATAACAACAATAAATGACAAAAGATTAACAATTTTAGTGATTTCACACACCGTATCAGTGTCAGGATGAGCATCAGAGGGAATGTAATTTACTCCGGCGTGTTTGCAGCAGACGTGGACATGTGTTTCTGTCTTTCCTGAACCGTCGTCCGCCAAGTCTCTGCCATCATGATGATTGCTGCCATGGATGTGATGACTCTTTGAATCACGAACCCAAGGATATAGACTGACACTGCCAGACATTTTGCTAAGACAGTATAATCCACACCTGACTGAGATGATGGTTAGTAACAGATTTTCTCTGTCTTTGTCTCTGTCTCTGTCTGTATTTCTGCCTGCCTGCCTGTCTATCTGTCTGTCTGTCTCTGTCTCTGTCTTTCTGTCTGTCTCTGTCTCTCTCTCTCCCCCTCTCTCTGTGTCTTTCTCTCTCTCTCCTTTTCTCTCTCTCTCTCTTTCTCTCTCCTACTTTTTCTGTCTGTCTGTCTGTCTGTCTGTCTGTCTCTGTCTCTGTTTGTCTGTCTGTCTCTGTCTTTCTGTCTGTCTGTCTCTCTGTTTCTTTCTCTCTGTGTCTCCCTGTCTCTTTCTGTCTCTGTCTCTGTCTGTCTGTCTCTCTCCTACTCTCTCTGTTTCTCTCTCTTTCTGTCTGCCTGCCTTTCTGTCTGTCTGTCTGGCTGTATGTCTCTCTTTTACTCTGTGTATCTATTTATCTATCTATCTATCTATCTATCTATCTATCTATCTATCTGTTTGTCTGTCTGTCTGTCTATCTATCTTGATCTATCTTTCTGTCTATCTATCTGTCTGTCTATTTATCTATCCACACACACACACACACACACACACACACACACACACACACACACACTCACACTCACACTCACATTCATATGCAGGAATCATCAGTTTACCCATTAACCTCTTCTCTGCTTGGTACGAGTAACGCTCGTAGTAAAATCGAAATTCACCACGCCCGTATACGAGTGCCACTCGTAGTAAACTCGTCACGGAAAGCGAGCAAATCTACACAAGAAATGACTGCGCAAAATGTTTCCAACTCTGTTGCTGATATCAGCGAAGAGCCCCATATCCTTCACGTCACCAGTAACTGACCACAGGATATGCAAATCGCGAGTTGAGAGGTTACAGTGATTAGCGAATTCAAGATGGCAGCGAGACCTAGTACGTCGTCGGCTCGACCTGTTTTCAAGCGGTACACTGCGCTTGATGTGTTGGACGAGATATTCAACGATCAAGACAGTGGAGAAGAAGACATGGGAGGATCGGATCCTGACATCAGTGATGAGGAGGAGACGGATGGGAACCAGCACCATCCACTTTTATCGGAGATAGGTGCTGGTGATGACGTGGATCCTTCGTTCGCTCCCAGTGAAAGCAGTGGGGAAACCAGTGCTAGCGAGGGTGAAGAAGAGGAAATGGGGGATCCTCTACCATCAACAAGCACTGCACCCCCTCCTGTCAGGAGGGGACGGGGTCGTGGACGTGGTAGGGGGTCTGGACGACGGCGAGGGCCCCGTGGAAGCGGCAGGGGGCGTGGCGTGAGGCGTGGTCAGCAACAGCTAGTGAGAGAATGGCGAGAAGCTGATGCACAGCACCCCAACCCTGGTGTAGTTTTCACTGGAAATCCGGGGTTGAAGGTCAGCTGTGCTAATTTTAGGCCGGTTGACTATTTGGAATTATTTTTTTCTGACCTAGTCAACCATCTCGTCATTCAGACAAACCTGTATGCTGACCAGTTTCTCGAGGCACACCCCAATCTTCCACAGTTTTCCAGGGCCAACAAGTGGGAGAAAGTCGACTGTGCAGAAATGAGGAAGTTTCTGGGCCTGGTTCTGCTGATGGGCATTGTGCGGCTACCTTCAATTGAACTGTACTGGTCTAAGAAGGTGCTGTACAGAATTCCAGTCTTCAGCTCCATCATGACAAGAAACCGGTTCCAGGCAAGTAGCTCTATTTTTTTTTCTTTTCTTTTTTTCACTACTTGATTCTTCATCCCTCCACTATTCATTTTGTGTGTGTGTGTGTGTGTGTGTGTGTGTGTGTGTGTGTGTGTGTGTGTGTGTGTGTGGTTTTATATATTCAAGTGTGTGTGATACTGTCAGTGTGTGCTTGTGTAAATGTGTGTGTGTGTGTGTGTGTGTGTGCATGTGCGTGTGTGTGTGTGTGAGTGCACATGTGTACATACGCATTATTTATTTCTGTTTGCAAGTTTTCCATACAAGTTTGCTGATTTTGTAAAACACAAAAGCACTTTTTTGGTACACCAGTGTGGTGTTTTTATATTCATGTGTGTGTGATACTGTCAGTGTGTGCTTGTGTGAATGTGTGTGTGTGTGTATGTGTGTGTGTGTGTGTGTGTGTGTGTGTGTGTGTGTGTGTGTGTGTGTGTGTGTGTGTGTGTGTGTGTGTGTGCGCGCGCGCGTGTGTGCATAAGCATTATTTATTTTCTGTGTGTAAGTTTTCCATGCAAGTTTATTCATTTTGTAAAAGACAAAAGCACTTTTTTATACCAGTGTGGTGTTTTTATATATTCAAGTGTGTGTGATACTGTCAGTGTGTGCTTGTGTAGTGGGTGTGTGTGTAGGCTGTGTGTGTGTAGGCTGTGTGTGTGTGTGTGTGTATGTGTGTGTGTGTGTGTGTGTGTAGGCTGTGTGTGTGTGTGTGTGTGTGTGTGTGTGTGTGTGTGTGTGTGTGTGTGTGTGTGTGTGTGTGTGCCCAGTTGTGGGTCTGCTTACTTATCTTGAAAGTTTACTCTGTATTTCAGATTCTTCTTCAGTTTCTGCACTTCAACAACAATGCAGCCATGCCAGTGCCAGGTGATCCAGCGTACGACCGGCTCTACAAGATCCGTCCTATTCTGGATCATCTGCATGAGAGGTTCCAGGAGGTGTATGAGCCCCGGCAAGCGGTATGTGTTGATGAAAGTCTACTTCTTTGGAAGGGTAGACTGATATTTCGTCAATACATACCGTTGAAACGTGCCCGGTTTGGCATCAAAATATACCTGTGCTGTGAGTCTGACGGCGGTGTCAAGGGAAGTGGTGGCTACTGCTACCGCTTCAAGGTGTATGCTGGAAAGGAGGACCCCGTCAATGAGGTGCAGCCTGTCCTAGAGTCCGTAAATGCAGACAACCCAACTCTCTCGGCCAGCGAGAAGATGGTGCTGTACTTGGTAGCCCCTCTCCTGGAAAAGGGCTACCATGTCTACACGGACAACTGGTACAGTAGTCTGCGGCTGTACCTCTACCTCCTGGAAAGGAACACCTTGGCCTGCGGCACCGTCCGGGAGAACCGGGGTATTCCAGAGGAGCTACGTGGAGTGAAGCTGGACCCCGGATCATCAGCTGCTCTTTGTGGTGACAACAAGATCGTCGCCACAAAGTACCACAGCACAAAAGTGGTGCACCTGCTGTCCTCTGTGCATGGCCACACTGAGGCACCCATTCCACACCGGGGACGACGGGGTGTCAACATGCGTCCGTCTGTTTCATCGAATTACAACAGGAATATGGGTGGAGTTGACAAACAAGATCAGCTGCTTCACCCATATGACTGCTCACGTAAGTCGATGAAATGGACAAAAAAACTGTTTTTCCATTTTCTGCAGGTTGCAGCCTGCAATGCATTCATCTTGCAAAAGTCAAGAGGTGATGACTCCTGTAACACTTTCCTAAGTTTTTTGGAGAGTGTCATCACCTCTTGGATTTGGCCAGATCAGGTGCCAGCTGTGGAAGAGGGAAAAACAGATGACGAGGTGAGGGTGGGTGCACACCACTTTTTATTTCCACTGCCACCGACACCAAACAAGTCTAACCCCACCAAGCCGTGTCGGGTCTGCACGAAGAAAATAAAAGTGCGGAAGGAATCCCGCTACTACTGCCCCTCCTGCCCATCCAAGCCTGGATTGTGCTTAGGCCAATGTTTCAAGGACTACCACACCAAGTTTGTGTATTGGCAGTAGGGTGTTCTGTGTTAGTTTTTTTTTTCCCCTCAGTTATATATATTTCATTTTCTTCTGCTTTTTTGTGCTTTTGTTTTTGTGTTCTTAGTTTTCCATTCTACAGTGCATTTTTTTTTCCTCACCTGTGTGTGTGTTCACCGTTTTGTGAACGCTGTGACAAGACTGAGTGCCATCAGTGAAAGAAGACCAAGTGGAGTATAGAATGAATCCCCTTGTGTGTTTCTTTGAACCACAATTTGGACAGACAAAAAAATGAACACCATCCCCCAAAGTTATGAAGTAACGAATGTAGACAACCTGAGGATTATGTCCAAGCGCAAGTGCTGGATTCCTATAGAACAGTATGGCAGTAATGTGAGTACAATATGTTCAGAAACACTAACACAGTTCCCACAGTGTTTTATGTGATAACAAATGGATACCAAGTGTGTGTGTATGTGGGGGGAGGGTCTTTCTTTTTGAACAGACAATTGTTTATTTTTTTCTTCAGACTTTTTTTTCCCATAGTTGTCATTTTGAACATTTACCAATATGTATAATATTATACTATAACAATTTGGACCATACTGTGTACTTACAGTGATGTTGAGTAAACACTAACAGAAGTTTTTGTCAGTGTTTTACAGGTTTTATGTGTTGTAACATGTGTATGTTTTTAGAAACTTTTATTTTCTGTAAAACCACCATCCGTTATATCCCTGGCCATCTTCCCAATGGCTAACAAAATTACACTATTGTTATATAGCATTATAACTTGGGGTAAAATGAAAGAGAAGCCATAAAATCTAAGTCATATGTCAACAAATGAATAAGCAGTGATTGCGGTACTGAACCTACCCCAAATAGTAAAATTATGCCCCTTTCCAGTAGAATTGGGGTACCCCCAGTAACATACAGATTGTTACACAGAGGGACATTTATTGACATCAGTTTGAATCCCAGGTGTTTGTAATATTGCTGAGCAAACACCAAAAGGTATTTTGCTTTGTTCAGTGGGCTTTTATGTGCTGAATTGTTCTAAAACTCTCAAATTGAAAACAAAACAAAAACTGATTTATCACATGTTATTAGTGTGAACCATCATCATTACCAACAAAATCAAATTAGAATGATGTGAAATTGTAAACAAGGGTATAAGGAAGAAGTCCACAAAAAATCTAACAAATAACTCAATAAGTGGATGAGTAATGTACATGTTAGTGAACATACTGCAAAAAGCATGATTATGCCCCTTTTTTCCTAAAAAATAGTACTCCCAATTATGAGCAGATTATGATCAAGAGCAACATTCCTTGGGATTTATATGACTGTCATGTGTTAGTGCTGATGTTGAATAAATAGTAAAACCACTTTTCCAATGTTCTGACTCATTTTGTGTGGCACAGTGTATTTGTGTATACTCGAAAGCTGTTATTTTTTGGTAATTTTTTGTAGTTATGTCAGTTTCTGCTATACTAATTATCAACATAATCAAGTTATTTTGACAGGACATTGTAGACCAATGCATAACAACAAAACATGCAAAAAATCTGAGAGATCTGTCAAGAAATAAATAAGCAGTAACCATTTTATTGAACCTACCCTAAAAAGCTAAATTTTACCCTGGCAAGCAGTTATTCGAAAGTGCTATTATACTGAGCAGTTAAGGGGTTAAGGCTGGCCATAGTATTTATGCAAGCTTGTTGGCTTTTTCGATAAAACTGTAGACACTAGATCTCACGTCTTGAGACCAGACCCACACTACATCGTAAAAGTTAGCATGGTCACTTCACATCTTAATGTTCCAATCACTCTGCTGTGTCTGTGTTTCGTAAGTCACCCCCTACCCCGACCCTATCTCAAGACCTCTTTTTCCGGCGTATAAGATTTTGTGTAGGCTCAAATAGTTGGCCACATAACTGCTGGGCATAAGGGGCCCCAGTAGCTCAATTGGTTTAAGCGTCGGATTCATATGCTAATGGGTGTGGGTTCGAATCCCGGGTGCACTTAATTAAAACTGGCCTTCTCACTGTCCCATCTTAACATCATTGTTGTTCTGGTGGTGTCAGTATAGGGTTAGATAAGTTCCCCTTCTCCCACTTCTCTGGGATGGTTATCTCCGTCGGCCATATCACATGAGTTTGGGTGTCGACGTAAAAACTGAACCAAATCTATCAGTCTAATGCTGGGCATATTGTGGTTGAACACAGAGCCTATATGAAACCGTTCGATTGCGCTGAATCACTCTTGAACAAATTACACTAGTAGCTCCTCAGGACCAGGCCAGTTCATGGGTTTATGTGCAGGCTTAAGGCTTATGCTGTGATCATTCTGGATCTTCTCCATCACATGGCACCTGTGACGTTAGTGCATATGGAATTCATTCCGAGCGCGGATACGTCATCTTGAGAAACTGAAGCTGAAACTGAAATCTTAAAAACAAATTCCTGATTTCAAAACTGTGGTTTATTCGGATGATGCAGATTTTCTGCTGACGGTTTGTTTTAATATTCGGATACAGATTGAATGGTGTGTTTGTTATAATTCAACAAAAATGTGTACGTACACGTCAGCCGGTTTTCAATCCCCCCTTAAAAAATGGGGACATTGTTTCAGATTGGTCAAAGAAGTGTGTGTCTGTGTACTTGTCTACGAATTACAAAAGTATATAAAACATTGGAGAGATAGGTTGATTTCCCAAAGTGAGAGACAAGGATGTCACACACACACACACACACACACACACACACACACACAACACACACACACACAACACCACACACACACACCACACACAGAGAGAGAGAGAGAGAGAGAGAGAGAGAGAGAGAGTAAATCACAGATGTCTGAGAGAGAGAGAGAGAGTATGTGTGTGTGTGTGTGTGTGTGTGTGTGTGTGTGTGTGTGTGTGCGCGCGCGCGTGTATGTGTAAATCACAGACAAGGATGTCTGCAGTGTATAAAAAAAAACAAAAAACAACAACAACAAACAAACAAACAAACAACAACAACAGTTAAGGGAACTTACTGCACTAAACGCGCACCAGGTTTGTAGTCCGCAAAGTGACGTCCCTTACTTCAACTTCGATGAAGGAAGATGAATTCACTTCATGGTAATATTTTATGGTAGTTATTTGTTTGAAAAACGAATTTCTATGTCGTTCAGCACCACTAATTCTGTTAGACATTTTAAGTGTTCTGTCGCTGCTAACTGGCATTAGGTGTTGAAGTTTTCTGTCGTACTGCTGGCAAATGTCTTTGATAATTGATTGTTCTCTGTCTTCGTTCCTGTTTGTTAGTGTGATGGAGTCGGAGCAGGAACAAGCTGGCGGTGTTTGTTAATCAATTTTATGAATAAGTGAAGTGCATTATTATGAAATTATTTTTTCAGCCCCCCCCCCCCCCCCCCCCGACCTTTTAAAAAAAAAATCACATTTATAGATGAAATTATGATTATTAGGCTACAATTAACGTCATCATTATTACCGATTGTTTACCCAAAGAGTTGAAAGACACGGTTCTCTTTCAGTATTTATAACGTCTGTGATAATACCTAGCCTGTGAATTAGATATGATAATGAGAAGTCACATCTTTTTACGGATCTGTTTAAGTTTATGTTGATTCTTCATGAATGAAATAAGTTGGGCGCTATCAAGAATTAGCCAAACATAGTCATTGTAGATAATGAAAGACCGGTGCAGTTTGTCTAGTGGGTAAGCATCAGACTTCCAATTGGTGTGGATTCGATCCGCTTAGATACTTACGTCTGGTGGGGGTGAAAGGTACACTATTGGAAAATAAAGCACAAGCACCCAAAGAGACGCACACGCGAGTACCGAATTGCGATATTTTGTATAACAACTAAAAATTGCTTCAGTTGGTTATGTAGACTCCGTGGCGCAACGGTAGCGCGTCTGACTCCAGATCAGAAGGTTGCGTGTTCGAATCACGTCGGGGTCACAATTTTTTTTTTTTTTTTTACCAAATTCTCAAATTTTTCCCCACATATTGTCTCTTTTTCTTTTTTTTTTGGTAAAGAGATCTTTCTACTTGCTACATATGTCTAGATTTTAGATTTATGAAAACAGAAAAAGTCAGGGGCTGTGATTATAACTAAGTAGTATACATATGAAAGGAAATGTGCTGTGCAGGAGCAATTTTAGATAATTTAGGTCATTTTTTATGTATTCTTTAGTGTCCTTATTTCTGTTCACATTTGTAGGCAGGTTTGTTTTTTGAAATCCTCTGATGATAAATTGGACGGAATGGTCAACATTATGTGCGAACATGCATTTGATATGTGTACTTAATTTTCTTTTTCCAGCTTTTTTTAACCAGATAATGTGTACGTTTTGAAATGGTGATAGCCTTGATATGGCTCTGTGCAACCAGTTGGGCTTCCAATTATAAGGAAAAAAACCAAAACAAAAACAAAAACAAAAAAAACCATGGCCCTCCCAAGGACTGAACCCTCAACTCCTGTATCATAAGCATGGCGTGAAAAAAAAAAAGTGATACAAGAGAAGGGAAAGATCCTAAAGCTGAAATTCGATTCGAGATCTCAGATCTATCTATCTATTATCTATCTATCTATCTATCTATCTATCTATCTATCTATCTGTCTATCTATCTATCTATCTATCTATCTATCTATCTATCTGTCTGTCTGTCTGTCTGTCTATCTATCTATCTATCCATCTGTCTGTCTGTCTGTCTGTTGTGTATGTATGTATGTATGTATGTATGTATCTATATATGTTTATCTGTTTGTATGTATGTATGTATGTATCTGTATGTTTATCTGTTTGTATGTATATATGTATGTATGTATGTATGTATGTATTTATCTATCTATCTATATGTTTATCTGTTTGTATGTATGTAGGTATGTATGGATCTATCTATATGTTTATCTGTTTATATGTCTGTCTGTCATTCTGTCTGTTTATCTGTCTGTCTGTCCGTCTGTCTATCTGTCTGGCTCTATCTGTTTGGCTGGCTCTCTCTTTCTCTCTCTCTCTCTATCTATCTATCTGTCTGTCTGTCTGTCTATCTATCTATCTATCTATCTATCTATCTGTCTGTCTGTCTATCTATCTATCTATCTATCTGACTGTGTATCTGGCTGTCTATCTCTATCTCTCTCACTGTCTGTCTATCTATCTATCTGTCTTTCTCTCTGGTCATTTGTTTATACGTCTCTCTATCTGTTTATCTGTCTATCTGTCTGTCTATCTAATTGTATAATTGTCTATCTATCTATCTATCTATCTATCTATCTATCTGTGTGTGTGTGTGTGTGTGTGTGTGTGTGTGTGTGTGTGTGTGTGTGTGTGGTGTGTGTGTGTGTGTTTCTATATATCTATCTATCTGTCTAACTCTTTACCTATCCATCTATCTTGTCCTAGGATGTAGACAGCCTTCAGCTTCATCTGGACGGAGTGACCCGCTCTTTCGGAGAGTGGACAAAGGATTTCGTGTCCACCTACTACCCGTACATCGGTCAGCGCTGCTACCGGGTGCCAGCCATCCACTTCAACCATCAGAAACTGGTCACCCAGAAAAACGTACCAGCCCTTTTACTTCATCCACCTGTGAGGATTTTGATGTTTCTTGTTTTCTTGTCTGTCTAGCTGTCGATTTGTTTGTTCTTGGCCCTGTTTCTAAGCCACTTTAATTTAACTCTTTGACTCCTATCTACCAATCTGCAAAAACATAACCCTTTGACTCTCTCACACTATTCATCAGCTTCCTGCTGGAAGCTGGTGGTTAGGGTGAGAGAGTCAAAGGGTTAAGTTTTTGTTTTGCTTGCGTGGTTGACAATGCGGGATGCTGGTGGACAGGGTGCGGGAGTCAAAAGGTTAATGGCCACGGAGGCTGGGACAATTTTTCATAATGCTACGATGACGATGGGGATGACAGTCATGATGCAGTGTTCCATCTAGAATTAAGACTGCTTTGACAGGGTTGTACTCTATATGTAAGTCGACCAGGCCCGAGAGATGCAGGCCTGCACTTGCGGTGTTGGTTAGGAGATTTGAACAACACCCTCGATGAGCATCCGTGAAGTGGATGAGACTCAATTGTGTGGTCCCAGTCTTCCCAATGAACCCGTAGCTTGCGTAGCTCTGAGTTGGGTCTGAAAAATCCCACAAAGATTTGGACAAGACAGGTAAGATTCGAACGTACAACCATCCACTCAGAAGTTATTTGCAATAACCACTGCACCACGGTAACCGGTGTTAGTGTTTCGTTGGTTAACCCTTTGACTCCCCGTACATTTCCACCAATTGCAAAAACGTAACCCTTTGACTCCCGCACATTTCCATCAACTGCAAAAACTTAAGCCTTTGACTCAAGGAAGCTGGTGGATAGGGTGAGGGAGTCAAAGGGTTAAGTTTTTGCTTTGCTTGCGTGGTTTGATAATGCAGGATGCTGGTAGACAGGGTGAGGGAGTCGAAGGGTTACGTTTTTGCTTTGTTAGCATAATTGATAATGCAGGATGCTGGTGGATAAAAAATGTGGGAGTCAAAGCGTTATTAAACTGAATTCACACGTATATTAGGCATCCATCTTGTTATTTCAAGTTCGTTCACCGCCTACATGGTCAGGTCAAGTCTAACAGTGAATATGGCCGGTTTTGTTTATTTGTTTGTTTTTCTTTTCGAGTTCCTGTCGGCACCATGGTCTTGATAGTCAGAGGAGTTATAGTCTCCAAGTCTTTAGTCGCTCCACTTGGCAGAGGCGACATGGCTGCAATGTCTGTTAGGCTGTTTCGTCCTCTTGATCGCAGGGCAGCTTGGTGATGGCATCAGTCTGAAATTGTGAGAAAATATGAATGCTGTGAAGAAAATATTACACACATACACACACACACACACACACACACACACACACACACACACACACACACACACACACACACACACACACACACACACACATACACACACACACATACACACACCACACACACACACACACACACACACACACATACACACATACCACACACCACACACACACACACACACACACAAACACACATACACACACACATACACACACACACACACACACACCACACCACACACACATACACACACACACACACACACACACACACACACACACACCACACCACACACACCACACACACACACACACACACACACACACACACACACACACACACACACACACACACACACACACATACATACACATACACAAAGGCATATACACAATATATGTTTCTAATGCTCTTCTCTTGAAATGCCCTGCTCTTCAACTGCCGTGGGATTTTTAGCGTGCACAGGCCAGAAGGCACACCGGTCCAACTCGTTCTTCCTCCCCTTCCGAAGGACTAGATGTTCAGTTCGATTTTCCAGTTAACCCTTTGACTCCCGCACCCTGTCCATCAGCATCCTGCATTGTCAACCATGTCAGCAAAGCAAAAATTTAACCCTTTGACTTCCTCACCCTATCCACTAGCTTCCTGAGGAAGCTGGTGGATAGGGTGAAGGAGTCAAAGGTTTGAGTTTTTACAGTTGATGGATTTTGTGGGAGTCAAAGGGTTAAACTGAAGAGAAGGCCTGAACGGGAAACGAACCATGAAACCTCGAGTTTAGTTATTGACCTGGCGGACATCAGAACCATTCTGCCACTGTTCTCTTCAAAATGGGCGGGGATCCATTGGAGGACCACTCTTCTGGTTCTTTTGATTTGCTAGGAAGCCTTAGTTAGGCGGGAGAGCTTGTCGCTGTCCAGGGCCCGGAAAATAAAAAGGGCATCAGAGAACTTGGAGTTTGTAATTCTGAGTTTCTTAAGAGGGATTCATCGCACTTAAACAGTTCCATATGCACTCAACCCAAATTTGCAAGCAATTATCTGGCACATTCCCCTAGCCTGTGCAAAAACCGTAAGCGATGACAAGGTCTTAAAATGGGGTAGAAGGAGGAAAAACCTACGAAACAATGCACTGACACCACCAGAATGATGGAAACATTTAAGATGAACAACGAGCAAGCCTGTGTTTTAATGCAGTTTTTTAAATCTTGCGTCCCGGGAATGAGCTCGCTCCATAGAGAAGACCAACCATGACAGCGTGTGTCATTTGTTATCGGAAAATTGTGGAGGAAAGCCTTGCGATGAAGTTGTTTGTACATTGTAACCAATCAGATTGTGCGCGTACCATTGTTGCAGGATGAAGGTCATGCACGCGGTGACCTTGCCCACACCTTGGTGTTGGACAGTGTCCAACGACTGGGCCAGTATCTGGAGGTTCAAGGGGAACCACCCTTCATTATCAGCGCTCTGGACTACGACAACTACCTCGCGAGAGTTAAGGCCCCTCCTCAAAAGAAGGCAAAGAAAACCGACCTCAACGTGCCAAAATAAACAACAAAGCCAGAGATTCTCACCACATTGTCCAGACGAACCAAAAACCTACACACCAGAGTAAGATTCGCTTTGATTTCATGCACAACAAGCAAGTTGGATAAAACTGACAATAGTTCATTGAATATGTTTTGTGAACCTGTTTGATGCTTAAGTGCAACCTATTACTTTGTTTGGAGCTCGTTTGAGGGGTTTTGACTCGATAACCGAAGAAGTACATTTGTTTTACATTAAAACGACATACTGGTGTGCACATAGAAATAGCGAATGATTTTGTCTTTGGAGAACTTGTTAGGTTTGTAGTTTTGTATAAATATTGCTGTCTGTTGTGACAGTTAGTGGATGAGGTTTATGGGAATAGATTGCTAATTATAACATGTAAATCACTGAAAAAAATGAACGAATGAGGTAGAATTAACAGGGCTCTTAAAAGTCAAAAGATACTATTATGAATAGATGTTCAATCGTATGGGAAAGTCAAGGTGTAGGGTGTGTTAAGTTGTTGTTTTTTAAAAAGATATTCAGACAGACTTATTGACACAAGATGGAAGTGCTGGAAAGACCATATTGATAATATTGATAGATTTTAGTTCTGTAGACTTTAAAAATCGATTTCAAGACATTATCAGTTGTTAATGGATATAATAATGCTATGCTGAATGCACCGACAACTTTGAGGCTTTGCATATCAAAGTAAGTATATTGCTGAAGTTACAAAGTTAGTAAAGATGAAATGAAATGCTCATTAGGCAAGGATGCCGTTGAAACTGAAATTCTGTGTGTGTGTATGTGTGTGTGTGTGTGTGTGTGTGTGTGTGTGTGTGTGTGTGTGTGTGTGTGTGTGTGTGTGTTGTGTGTGTGTGGTGTGTGTATTGTGTTGTGCTGTGTTGTGTTGTGTTGTGTTGTGTTGTGTGTGTGTTGTGTGTGTGTGTGTGTGTGTTTCGTTCTTTCTACAGCCAACTCGGAAGACAGGGCAATGCTTCTTCGTCTTTACTCCTCACTGTCTGATTCTCAACCGACTATATATATACATTTCACAGTGGACAGCAATCAGTTATCATTTAAACGAATATCATGCCGTGCTGTTATCCGCACGCTGTTAACTGTCAACACACGTCACATCTCCCTTTCTTTAAGGAAACAAAATCAATTAATCATTTTTCCTATCTTTCAGTCCATACGAAATAAATATGTTTCCCACCTTTATCACAGCATTAACTTAACAAACACTCATTCTTTCTCTCACGCACAGGGCCCAAACATTCATTCACCTCATTTTATCTCTGATCATTATACTATCCATATTTCACAATGTTTTCAGTTTATCTGATTGTGGTAGAGACTTCAGTTTCACTCATATTTCAGGAAATCTGGCCTTTTGCTTTGTCTTCCAGATCTTGTTCTGTAAGGAGAACTAACTGGTTCGGGTTGTCCTGTCCTTGTTTGTTTGATAACTTCATCTGGCTCCTTGATGCTGGTTGTCTCAGACATTTTGATGACTGGTGACTGATCAGATGAGTTCTCACGGACAGACGATGCTGGCGTCCTGACATCTGTTCCAGTTCCAGTTTTCTTGTTGTCTTCCAGCATCTGTTTTGATGGAATGATGACTTGCTGTTGCTTGCCCGATGTGTCGCTTTCCTGATGTCTTCCAGAAATCATCCTTCTCTGGACAAGTCGTTGAGGGTTGATTGTCTGCTGAAGCTCCGTTTCTGTTGTGTCTCGTAGCTGACGACGATTCCTTCTGTACTGACGTCCGTCCTCTGTGCGAATGTTGTATGACCGGATGTTCACGTGTTGGACTACTTTGGTGCTGATCCACTTTTGGATCCTGGAGGTTGGAATTTCACAATCTGTCCCAGACTCAGTTCTGTCAGCTCTACTGCGCTTCTGTTGTAGTAGTGCGCTTGCTTCAGTTTCCTTTTCTCAAATTCTTTCTTGATTGGTACAACTGTAGGTTGGAGTAATGTCTTTGACGTCGGCACTTGTGTTCGTGTTCTTCTGCCGAACAGTCTCTGAGCAGGCGAACTGTTTACAGTCTCTGTTGGGATGTTTCTCAGCTCAAGTAAAGCGAGGAAGGGATCTTGATTGTTGTGTTCTGCTTTCTTCATGCATGTCTTTGCAGCCTTCACCGCGCTCTCTGCTTTTCCATTGGACTGAGGGTAGTGTGGTGAGCTTGTTACGTGTTCAAACCCATATGTTTTTCTGAACTTTCCAAACTGGTTTGATGTGAACTGAGTTCCACAGTCGATTGTCAGGCGTTCTGGTATTCCGTGTCTTGCCAAGTGTCTCTTCAGACAGATGATGACCTCTTTGGATTCTCTTGTTTGTAACCGATCAATCTCAAAGAAATCAAAGTAGTGATCGACCGTGACCAGGTATTCATTGCCATTATGTTCAAAGATGTCACAAGCGATGTGTTGCCAGGGCAGGTCAGGGATCTCTGTGCTGATAAGTGGTTCCTTCTGCTGACCACGTTGCTATGTGTTACAGGCGCTGCATGTTTTGACAAAATCTTCAATGTCCATGTTCATCCTGGGCCAATAGACTACCTCACGTGCTCTTCTTATGCAGCTCTGAATTCCTGAGTGGCTTGCATGAAGTTTCTCAAGGATGTCTGCTCTTTCACTTTCAGGTACAATTACTCCGTGGCTTTTGAAGACAAGTCCGTTGTGGACTGACAGTTCCTCCCTGAAAGGAAAATATTGTTGTAATTGTAATGAAAGTTGTTGTTTCTCTTCTGGCCAACCTTGTAGAATGACAGCTTTCAGGGTTTTCATGGTTGCATCTTCCTGAGTTGCTTGCTGCAGACTGTTCAATCTCTCTTGGCTGATGGCCAGTTCTTGCAATGAGTCTGTTTTCTCCAGGTCTGTGAGGAAAACGGCTTCCTTGTGGGTGACTTGCTGTTCCGCTTTTCCACAGACTGCTCTGCTGAGGGTGTCAGCCAGGTGCATCTCAGATCCACGCTTGTATACTACTGTGTACCTGAACTTCTGAGTTCTGAGTAGCATCCTTTGAATCCTCTTAGGTGCTGAGAGCAGGCTCTTCTTGTGAATGGTCTCTAGTGGTTTGTGGTCGGTCTCCACCAGGATGTCTCTTCCATAGACGTATCTTTCAAACCTTTCCAGACCGAAGAGTATTGCCAACATCTCCTTTTCTATTTGAGCATAGCTTTTTTCTGTCTCGGTCAAGGCTCGTGATGCGTACTGAATCGGTTGACCATCCTGCATGAGACAAGCTCCAAGTCCAAACTGTGAAGCATCACACTGAAGGGTGGTTGTACGCTTTCTGAAGAGTCAAAGTAGCGAAGTACCGGTGGCTCAGAGAGTATCTTCTTCACTTTCTTCAGGGCTTCTCCGTGGACGTCTTCATCCCATCTGAAGTGGACGTCTTTTTTGACCAGTTCTCTGAGTGGTGCTGCTGCCTCAGACAGGTTCGGTGCAAATTTCTGAAGGTATCCGACTACACCGAGTAGTCTCTGTACAGCTGCTTTGTCTTCTGGCACTGGGAGTTGTTGGACAGCGTCCAATTTCTTTGGGTCGGCTTTCAAGCCTTCTCTTGAGAAGATGTGTCCCAAATATGATATCTCTGTTCGTTTCATCTCAACCTTCTCCTTGTTGAGTTTGATTCCAGTCTCTCGGCATCGTTGTAGCAAACGGTTCAGGTTGGTATCATGAACTTGTGCTCCTGCTTCGTCGGTTGGTCCTCTGCCAAAAACAAAGATGTTATCATGAACCGCCACCACGCCTGGCAGTCCTGCCAGAGCGATGTCGATCCTCCTCTGGAATTCTTCTGGGGCTGGTGAAATTCCAAAGGGCATTCGTTTCCATCGGTATTTGCCAAAAGGCGTCTCAAATGTTGTCAGGTAGCTGCTGTCTTCGTCCAGTTCAACGTGCCAAAACCCGTTTTTCGCGTCCAGGTGTGTGAAGTATTTTGCATCTTTGAGGAGAGGCAGTATGTCATCAATGGTTGGCATGGGGTACTCGTTTCTCCTGAGGGCTTTGTTCAGTGGCTTAGGGTCGATGCACAGTCTGACTTTCCCATTGCTCTTTGTTGTTACGACCAAACTGCTTATCCACTCCGTTGGCGTGTCTACTTTAGTGACCACGTCCAGTTTTTTCAACCTCTTCAGCTCGTCCTTCACTTTCTCTTGCACTGCTATCGGCCACTTTCTGCAAGGCATCTTCACTGGAGCAATACTGGGGTCTGTTTCTAGGTGTAATTTCCCTTCTAGTTTTCCTTCTCCTTCAAAGACATCGTTGTACTTTGTGAACATATCTTTTGCATTTTCCCCCTCTTTCTGATTCGCCGCTATCGTTGCTCGCTCGCCTATGTGTGTAGTGTGTGTGCGTGTGTATGTATATGTAAGTGTGTATGTGTATGTGTGTGTATGTGAGTGTGTATGTGTTTGTGTAAATGTGTGTATATGTTTGCAGTGTGTGTTGGTGTATGTGTATAATATATGAGTTTGTGTGTAGGTGTGTGTATGCGTATGTGTGTGTATATATATAAGTATGTGAGTACATGTATAGGTTTATTTATATGTTCGTGCGTGTTTGTGTGGTCTGTAGTCTTGCAAGTGTGTGTTTGTGTGTAGGTGCGCGTGTGTGTTAGTGTCTGTGCGTCTGTGTGCCTATGTTTATACACATGCTGAATACCGCAACATATCCCCGATGATATTATATTGTCACTTGGCTGAATATACCTTTGTGTTCTTGATTTTGTTTCAGAGCTTGAGGATTACACAGCAGAGAGTTCTAACAGGTCACATGAAAAGGAAGCCGCCCCAACTACAGACATCCTCGCTTGCGGAGGCAATGGGAAACACGAAAGTGTCGGTCCACCGTCTTGCAAACGAAGAGCGTTCTCAGAAACAAAGTTAGACAAACAGACGGGAGAGGAAGAAAATCCCAGAACCCCAGTGATACGTGAGGCGTCAGAAAACCGAACGGAAGGGACAGACGAGGAATCAGTAACCCAGGCCATACTCAGGGGACGAAGTCGTGTGTGTGAGAAGCAGAATGACTCAGCCTTGAATAAAGACGGTGATGTTTCTCCCGAAATGAAAGATGACAACCTGGAAGAGAAGGGAACTTCAGTTATAGAAGATATCATAGAAGATGAGATAAGGAAACCAGATCTTATTGATGACTATGTTCTCACCAGAACGCCCCCAATGTATTTCGGACAAGAAGGCTTTGATCAAAGTGGACATAAGGCTTCGAATCTTTTGTCCACGTCAGAGGATCAGACACAGAATCACAGTCTCAAATGTCTTCAAAAAGACCAAAACCTCAGCTCAGAGATAAAGTCAGAGAGCCCAACCTCCAGACCTGTTCCTTCAACTCCAGATGAAGGGTCACCAAACTCAAAACATTCCCCCGAAGATACTGAAAACCCCCCACAAAGCCACAGCTCCACCTCCCCGCCCACCACACCCAGTAAAAGTAAAACGAAGAAACACAGAAAGAAGAAGAAAGAAAAATCAGCCGACGACAGTCCAGCAATGACGTCACCGCTGGAGAGACTGGATGACGTCAACAAGGTAGACGTCAGCAAGGCATCAGCACCAACATCACCAAGCGCCCGGCAGCAGCAGACAGGGAGCAAACTACCACCCAGACCCAAAGACATGACAGTGAAAGGACAGAGAGGGGAAATTGATGTTTTGCTGCTGCATCAACACTATGGGGTCATCTTGATAGAGGTCAGTGAGCTTGTGTGTGGTTGTGTGGTCACTGATTTTAATGTTTGCTCACTTTTACAAGAAGAGGAAGAGGAAGAAGAAGAAGAAAAGAAGAGGAGGAAGAAAAAGAGGAAGAGGAAGAGGAAGAAGAAGGAGAAGAAGAAGAAAAGAAGAAAAGAATATGAAGAAGAAGAAGAAGACGAAGAAGATGAGGAAGAAGAAGAAGAAGAAGAAGAAGAAGAAGAAAAGAAGAAGAAGAAAAAGAAGGAGGAGAAGAAGAAGACAAAGAAGGAGAATATGAAGAAGAAGACGAAGAAAAAGTAGGAGAGGATGATGAAGAAGAAGAAGAAGAAGAAAAGAAGAAGAAGAGGAAAAGAAGAAAGAGGTGTTTAAAGAGGGAGGGGGTTCATTTCATTTCATATTGCTTATAGCCCAGCCGACTATTAGAGCCATATCAGGGCTAACACGTTTTGATGCTGATGATGATAATGGTGATGATGCTGGTGATGGTGATGGTGGTGATGACGAGCTCTCCCATCGAATAGACATACTGGTCCTATATTACCTGGCACGGGTCTTCATATAGATACAGACCGATTATGGAAGCACATATTCTTTCGCAGGTGCTGCGTGGGAAGCAGTTCTTCGACCTTTGGTTCTGCTTCCGCTAGTCCATTTTCTGCTGAACGGCAGCTGTTCTGCGACGTTCAAATGAGATTGTGCCCCCTGTTGCCAGGTTACTCTGTTGCGGGCAGTATCTTCCCAGTTAGTGATGCTGATGCCACAGCTGATGAAGTTGGTCTTGAGGGTATCATTGTACACTTTAGTGGTCTTCCCTGGTGACGGTAATTCATCTATCTGTACAGGAGCCTTTTTGCGATGTGGTTGTCTTCAACAGGGACAACATGTCCTGTCCAACGAATTTTTCTTCTTTGCTCTCCAAAGATCGAGTATGAACAAGAAGAAGCAGAAGAATAAGAAAAAGAAAAAGAAGAACAACAAACAAAAGAAAAAACCCAAAACAAAGCAAAACAAAACTGGAAATCGATAAAAACACATCCAGACCCACTCCCTCGATCATCCCATCACGAACCGACCGCACCAACGTCCCACACATACAAGCACATCACAGAAACCCATCTCGACCGACACGACACGCAGCTTCCGTCCGCCCACCAACATAATTTATCATCTCCATCACCCTAACTCCCCTCCCCCCGGCCGTCCTCCGCCCCTGGTATAAACAACGCTTAAAAGAAAAAAAAAAGAAAAGAAAAAATAAAACAACAAGAACATAAAAAAAAAGAAAAACAAAACCAACAACAACAGCAAAACAACAATAACAACAAAATCATCACCACAACAAAAATAAGTAGTGGACAAAAGTTCAGGAATACACTTTTTAATCCTACATTTCTCATTACACTAAAAAGTTTGTTCTGTTAAAACTTTGCAGGTAAAATCGACAGGTATGCAGCACCCCAACTGGATCTACAGTGATCAGGACATTGCGGACATAGTTCGCAAAGCCATGGAGCAGGTCAAGCGTGGACGTGACGTGTTCCACTTCATCATGGCTGACCTCCCTTGTCCTCTTGCGGTCACCTTGGTTGTCGCCCTTCCTTTCGTGTCCCGAAAGAAGTTGAATATGGTTTGTTTGTTTTTTTGCTTATGCTCTTTTAATCTCTGTTTTCAATTTGTTTTCCTTTTAGACTTTCTTTTAATGCAGTTTGACAAAGTACACATACGAAAGCACAGATAAATGCATGATGATAATAGTAAAGCATAGCTCCAAATACGACATAAAACTTGAAAATTCACTTACCCGGAAAAAAGAAATTACATAAAAGGATGTACACATTTGCATAAACCATAATCAACAGCCACAAAGCACGAAAAGATAAACAGACGCATACATGGATAGGCCATTTAGAAATCGAGCATTTTTTAGTGCCCCAACAGGCTCCTACCCAGAGTTGGTCCTGCTGCGGGCTCGTTGGGAAGGCCAGGACGACACGATCGAGTCTCATCCATTCCACAGTCGCGTCATTGAGGGTGTTGTTCAGGTCTTCTGACCAATACCACAGGTGTTTGTCTTTCTCAGGCCTGGTTGATGCTTGGATATATTACGAAAGGAAGCGCAGAGTACAGCCTCGTCACGATGTCCAAATCCAGAATAGAGTTCCGCAGCATCATGGTTTTTTTTGTGTTTTTTTTTTCAGCATCGCCATTGTCAAGCGATATGATGTCAGTATAAAATATTGTAGACCGGGTAGACCCAGGGAGAAGATACTGGACGGACTTGCAGAGTGGCTGAAGACAAGGAGGGTGGAAGAGATGCTTGAGGCAACAAGAGATAGAGACAAATGGAAGTCCATAATCGCCAACGCCATGCGGCAAGGCACCTGATGATGATGTGATAAAATATTGTCCCAAATTCTGTGGCCAGTGAAATGGCACAGCAATGTAACAGAAAGCCAACTGTCTGGAAGATTTTCTCAGCTTTGTTAATACTGATCTTTACCCAGTTTATAATATAATAATAATTACAATATTTATATAGCGCAAAATCTTGATAAAATCAAATCTTAGCGCTGAAGCAGACACACACGCAGGCACGCACGCTCGCACACACACGCACGCACACACACAGACACACACACACACACACACACACACACACACACACACACACACACACCCACACACACGCATGGCTATAAATGGGGAGAAAGAATAAAAGCAATAAAAGCAAGAATAAAAGCAATGGAAAATTATAGAGAGCATAGCATACAATTATATATTATAACCATGTGATTCCCTCCGAGCGGAGACAGGCTGCAGAGGGGAGGGTTGAGTGAGGTTAGGATTTTATGCAGGAGAGAAAAGGTGAGTTTTGAGAGCGGACTTGAAGGAGACAAAAGTAGGTTGCTGACGGACTGAGAGAGGAAGTTTGTTCCAGGAGAGTGGACCAGAAACAGAGAAGGCTCGTGGACCATAGGTATTGAGCTTAGTGCGTGGAAAGCGAAGAGTCAGAGGATCAGAGGCAGAGCGGAGGGTACGTGAGGGAACATAGATCTCAAGTAGGCTTGACAGGTAATCGGGGGCTGCGTTATTGAGGCTTTTGTAGCACATGGTGTCTAGTTTGTACTGTATGCGCTTTGATACAGGGAGCCAGTGAAGTTGTGCCAGGAGAGGAGATATGTGGTCAGCTTTTTTCTTTTTGAGTACAAGGCGTGCAGCATTGTTTTGAATGCGCTGTAGGATGTCAAAGGTGGGGATGTTTGGGTCAAAGGTGAGGATGTTCAGGAGCCGTGAATGCATAAATCAGGGGAGCAAGGTGTCAAGGTCAAGGTCAAGGTCACTCAGGTCAAAATAATGGCTGTAATAAGCAGAAAACAAAGCGAAACAAAAACAAACAAAAAATTAGGAAACTGAAAATAAATTTAAAAAGAACAAATTATATGACTTAAAGAAAGAAAAAGGAAAAGGACAAATGAAGAAGAATCTGTGCAGCTGTTTTAGAGATAGAGGTGGGCGGGGGGGGGGGGGGGGGGGGCTTCATTTCATGTACTTGCAGGAAACTGAAGTCCATAAACAAAATACAAACAAAGAAGCAAGCAAGCAAACAAACAAACAAACATTACACAAGATACAAAACGAAAATATTAAAGAAATAAAGCAGAGCTTTGAAACAGGTTTCTCACATTACGGCACCTTTGAGTCCGCTAATTAGTTTAGAGCTGCTTATTCTTCGTGTGCTTTGGCTCCAGGTTCGGTCATTAGGGGGTGGGGGGTGGGGGTGGAGATTGATGTGGCAAAGATCTAGACAGTTTCTCGTGGCCAGCAATTTGGCCATTAGGGGTTGCTATGGGGATTGATGTGGCAAAGATCTTGACGTTTCTCGTGGCCAGCAATTTGATCATTAGGGGGTTGTGTGGAGAATGATGTGGCAAAGATCTAAAGTTTCTCGTGGCCAGCAATTTGGTCATTAGGGGATGGTGTGGGGATTGATGTGGCAAAGATCTGGACAGTTTCTTGTGGCCAGCAATTTGGTCATTAGGGGGTTGTGTGGATTGATGTGGCAAAGATCTAAAGTTTCTTGTGGCCAGCAATTTGGTCATTAGGGGGTTGTGTGGATTGATGTGGCAAAGATCTGGACAGTTTCTTGTGGCCAGCAATTTGGTCATTAGGGGATGGTGTGGGGATTGATAGGGCAAAGATCTTGGGTCTTTTCGTTGCCAGGAATTCAGTCTACAACGTCCTTTCCGAAAACAAACGCGTAAGCAGACATACGTATTGTGATACTTGCTTTCAGGCGTTAAAGGACGTTGATCTGGACGTGGACATGCTGTTTCTGTGTCGAGATGACCTGGTCAGTGGTACTCAGCTCCCACACAGTCAGGACAAGCCTCACGTGATACCAGACAGTTCTGTCAACACTTCTGTCAACACTTCAGTCAACACTTGTGTCAACACTTCAGTCAACATTTCAGACATCATTTTAGCTAACATTTCAGATGACACTTCAGCCAACACTTCAGACAACACTTCAGTCAACACTTCAGATATCACTTCAGACAACATTTCAGTCAACGCTTCAGACAACACTTCAGTCAACATTTCAGACAACACTTTAGCTAACATTTCTGACAACACTTCAGATAACACTTCAGATAACACTTCGGTCAACACTTCAGACAGCATTTCAGTCAATATTTTAGCAAACACTTCAGACAACACTTCATACAATTCATACAACAACTCGGACACCCCTTCAGCTAAAACTTCCGTCAGCACTTCTGTCAACACTTCAGACAACGATTTAGACAAAGCACAAGGCACTTCAGCCACGAATACTGCAGACAACGCCACAGACATTTCAGTCCAAAGGGAAAAGCATCATGTAACCTTCGGGACACCGGAATCCCCACAGTCCAGCATGGTGACCTGGTGGAAGGAAGACATCGCTAAGCGTGGCTCACCTCTGCCTCTGGAGCAGATGAAAACCATCGTTGGGAGGTGAGTTTGAGTGAGCGAGAGAGAGAGAGAGAGAGAGAGAGACAATGACAATGACAATGATGCTTTATTTTTCAACGGTAAAAGCTATTGGCTAGAAGCCATTTTTCAAACTTGCCGTTGCTATTCTATACACATGACATTTGTTTACAGTAACAAATACAGCTTAAGGAAAATACATGTTGAATACTAAAATTAAGATACAATGAAATCAACAAACGTACAGTCACCACTTAGAGATAGGTAGATAGATAGATAGATAGATAGATAGATAGATAGATAGATAGATAGATAGATAGAGAGAGAGAGAGAGGTAGATAGTATAGACAGATAGATAGACAGATGAGCAGGTAGATAATGATAAGTAAATAAAGAAAGAAAGATAATGTTGATAGTGATATTAATAAAAAATAAGACGAAGAAGAGGAAGAAGAAGAAGGAAGAGGAGGAGGAGGAGAGGAAAACACAGTAAACAAAATAGTAATAAGATAAAACAAAATAAAATGAAATAGAGGGAGAAGAAACATTACATGTGACAAATTTATAGAAGATAAATCAAGCGTCAAATAGACTAATGTTCTTACAATTAAATCAAAGAAGATGAAATCAATTTTCTGATTACACACAAAAAATATTAACACTGTTACAAACAACAATTACCACTACTACCACTACTACTACTACTACTACTGCTACTAAACCCAAAGATAATAAATGGAGGTAGAAAAAAGAGCAGTTCAGAAGGATGATTAGAGGGAAAAAAAAAAAAAAAAAAAGGGGGGGGGGGTAGCAAACATTGGGTCGATTGAAGGCATAAACACATAAAATTCTACAGGAGACAGAAAATCAACAGATGATATGAAGTCAAATAGACAAATGTATAGATAGATAAATAAAGTAAATGTTACTTTCGACAATAGGAAATTACAGTAATGATAAACGCATATGTAGGCTATAATAGAAATATCATACATGTGTAAACAAATCAATAATTCATGTAATAAGACATAAATAAATCAAGAATAATAACCATAATCAAGCGCCGTTTTTCTTGATAGGAGAAGAGAGATACAAGCATGATACGGATAACAGTTGGAGAAAAGTGACAAATACAGACAGCAGATAAGAGCCAACCAAACAAACAGACAATATGGCTAACAGATAAGATGGGCAAACAAGCAAAGCAAAAAACAAACAAACAAACAAAATGAACAAAGGCAATGAGAAATAAAGAAGAAGCAAGACAGAATCAAACACGTCATAGAGTCATCAACAAATCATCGTATATAATACAGAAATAAATACTGGTTGGCAGTTTGAACTGTTAAAATATCAATAATGTTAAAGAGAGAAAAAAAGAAAAAAAAAAAAAAAAAAAAAAAAAAAAAAAAAACACGAATTATCATTGTGCATACACACAACACACACACACACACACACACACACACACACACACACACACACACACACACACACACACACACACACACACACACACACATTGACTAGATTAGATGTCATAGGTTGAAAGGCAGCTGACGTTATTGTTGCTAACTGAGGTAATCTACGACACTGACGTAAGGTATTTAAATAAAGTAACTTTGAAGGAAGAGAGTGATTGAGTGTTTGTGATATTTGGGGGGAGGGTGTTCCATAGTTGTGCACCAGAAAACGATAAACTATTTTTATATATGTCAATTCTTGGACGGATAATTTTGAATTGATTTTGTCTTGAGTTTGAGTATGATCGCACATTCTGATTAAACAAATTGAGAAGATATTGCGGAACATTCCTTTTTGATACTTTAAACATTGTGATACCTTTATTGAACATTAAGTGTGACTTTAGAGGGAGGATTCCTAACTGTTTAAGTTTTTCATCTGTTGTTAAAGTGGGATCTGGCATGATAAGTTTTGCTGCCCTCCTATGTAAGGTGTTCAATTTTTTTAGATGAACTTCACATGAGCTATCCCACAGTGTAGAGGCATAATCTATGTGCGATTTAATATGAGCATTATAAAATAATTGGCGTGTGTTTGTATCTGTTAGATATCTTAATTTGGACAGAATAAATAAGTTCTTGGAGATAATCCTGCATAAATAATCAATGTGGTTTTGCCAGGTAAGATTATGATCAATGAGAACTCCCAGTAGACGGTGTTCAGGTATTTGTGCAATAGAATTACCTCTCAAAGACAGATTGAGTGACAGAGGGCCAAGCTGCCGTTTTTGGCGTGTGCATATAACCATACATTCAGTTTTCGTAGGGTTCAAAGCCATGGCGTTTTTAGCACACCAATCAGAAATTTCATTTAGGCTCTTTTGTAAACGTGTGTTTACAGTCGCTATGCTTGTGTCTTGTGTATGGATTGTTCCGTCATCAGCGAACATATCACAGTGAACTGTGGGATCAGATATATGAAGTGGTAAGTCATTTATGAATACAGAAAACAGAATGGGTCCTAAGATTGATCCTTGAGGAACGCCACATTTCACATGACCCTCGGATGAATATGATCCATTAAGATGTACTTTTTGTTTGCGTTCATGAAAGTAGGAATTGAAAAATGAAACTGTTGAGTCGTTGGCAAGGTACGTTCGTAATTTAGCTAGTAAGATATCATGATCAACGAGATCAAAAGCCTTTTTAAAGTCTAGAAATACTGCTCCAGTTAATTTGCAGTCATTCATGGCTAATAACCAGGTGTCAGCAAGCCGTGTTAGGGCTGTATGACAAGAGTGGTTCTGACGGAAACCAGATTGCAGTGGGTGAAGAATACTTTTGGTTTCCAGGTAGTCTGAAAGATGTTTATGGATATGTTTTTCTAAAGGCTTTGACAGGACAGAGAGAAGAGAAATTGGCCTGTAATTATTTATTTGTGAAAGATCTTTTGTTTTTGGTAAGGGTACAACTTTGGCCTGTTTTAGAGCTCTGGGGAATACGTTGTTTTTTATGCTGATGTTGTAAATATATGTAAGTGGTTCCGTGATGTAGGGCAGACACAGTTTTAGTATTTTGGGACTGATTTCATCTGGTCCTGATGATTTTTTATTATTCATTTTATTTATATACATTCCAGTTTCATGGACTGCTATACTGGGAATACTAAATGAACTTGTATTATTGGTCCTCTCTTTGCAAAAGTTAATCAGATTTTCAGAGGGGACATATTGATCACAGTTAGAAATAGGACGGGTTAGTAGTTCTGATACTGACAGAAAATGATCATTGAATTTGTTTGCTGTGAAACTGAGAGGCGTGCCTGGGAGCTTTTTCCCACTTCCCTTAATAACTAAGTTCATTGCTCTCCATAGTGATGATACATCTTTATTGTTTTTTACCAGTCGATCAAAGAGAGACTTCTTGGCTTGACGGACCATTGATTTTACCTTATTACGCATCGTTTTGTATTCAATGAAGCGTTTTTCTTTCTTGAGTTTATCTCGTAATGACATCGCATTGATAATGTCTGTTGACAGCCATGGGGGCATTGTTGGATGCTTTACTCTTTTCCGTCGTAGTGGGGCATGTTTATTTAGGACAGTCGTGAACAAGTTGTACCAAATGTCTAGGGCTTCGTTAGGATTACTAGTACTAAACACACTACTGAACTCTACTCTACCAAGATCAGAGAGGAATGCATCCTCATCAAAGTGTTTGAATGATCTATATGTTATACATGTATGATTATTCTTTTTTATTTTTTGAACTTTGGCTGACCAGGTGCAGTTTACAGGTTGATGATCACTTATGCTTAAATCATCTACAGCTGCATTAATTATTGCCTCTGGTTTGTTTGTATAGATATGATCTAAGAGTGTTTCTGATGTTGCTGTGATTCTTGTTGGATCTTTGATTAATTGTTTTAGGCCAACCAGGGTGGTCGTTGACTGCCATGCGGGTTGTGGAGTGAGTAGGTCAAAATTAAAGTCACCTAACATTAGAATGTCTGTATGTCGTTGACACAATTTGTCCATCATCTTTAGAAAGTGGTCATGCCATTCGTATGTGCTCCTGGGATTTCTATATAAAATACCGATAAGTAAAGGTGGAGTTGTTGCAGAAGGCTTTAGCTCCACCCAGATACATTCAACTTCTTTGGTTTCTAAGTCATAACGTCTGTTGGTTATTTGTTGAATATCTCGGTGGATGTAAAGCGCAACTCCAGTTTCTCCATGGCATGAGGGATCTCGCCTGATTACAGAATAGTCTGGGATTGCTATAGCTTCATCTGTAATATGAGGTGCTAGTCGTGTCTCGGTCACACCGTACAAATGGTAATAATTTTGTTTGTGTAGGAACACGCACAGGTCTGATACTTTGTTTTGGAGATGATAGACATTAACATGACCAACACGCAGATCCTGTTTTTTTCGAGTGAATGTGGTCATTGGTGATTTCAACACTGCGTCTGCACGCTGAAGTGAAATATATGAAGAGAGGGTAGAAAAAAAAAATTGGTCTACCCCTAATACAAAGTGTGAACAATGATATTATACACTGATGAAAACAAAATGTAACAGTGCAGAGTCTGTTTTTTTCTTGACAGTTCAGCCAAGACTGACTACAGGTATACACACTGTCAGTCTTCAGAGAAAAACAAAACAAAATCAGAACAAAAAGATAAGTAAGTAAACTAAAATAAAATAAAGGCTGCACTGAGGATATACTGAGCGTCTCTCGCAGTGCAATACTTGTCTCCACCTAACACTGGGCACAGGCAGACACAGCTGTAGAAAATTAGGTGGTATTAACACCACCCAAAACAAGTCAGTTTCAACCGTCGGTTGAACTGACCAAGTCAATTAAATAATTATGTCTGTAAGTCTCAGTGTCAATCTCATTCAAAGTTATAGCACAACACAGTATCAATGTAAATAAGTTGTCCCCAGGTAATATGCGACACCAACAAGGTGGAGATGGCAGCAGGTCACAACACAGCAGAAGCAAATAAATATTAAGAACGTGGAGAAGAGGTATAGAAAGATATTTAAAAGTAAGAAAGTAAACTAAGTAGCTAAATAGCTAAATAAATAAGTGAATAAATGAATAAACAAATAGGTAGAGAAATGAAAATAATAAAAGAAGATTAATTCATAAAAGGTTTTAGCACCTGCACCAATGCACTGATGATAGATGCAGGATCTACACAATTCTGTTGGGAAGTTATTGCTGTAGCACTTGATCCCAGCATTTGTTGAACTGTAGGTGATTTGGGGTGTCTTGTAGTCATGCAGGGGAATTCAGCATGATACTGTGTGTTGTTCTGCTCCGCACTGACACCAGCGGGGACTGCAGGTGGGTGTTGTAGATGGCTGGAGCTGGGGACTGCAGGTGGGTGTTGTGGGTGGCTGGATATTAGAGATGGGTGCTGTAGACGGCTGGGGACTGCACATGGGAGTTGTAGATGGCTGTAAACTGGAGACAGGTGCTGGAGATTTTTGGAGTTTGGAGATGGATGTTGTAGGTGATTGTAGACTGGAGATTGGTGTTGTCGATGGTTGGAGACTGCAGGTGGGTATTGTAGATTGTTAGAGATTGGAGATGGGTGTTGGTAATGCAGGGGTTTGGGGGCTGTTGGGGGGGTTGAGATAAGAGGTGGGCGTATTGGAGAATTGGGGCCATAACAGGGGTTTTGAACATCATAGGAACGGATGTTTAGTGCAAGAGATTTAGATCCTTTAGCACTTGGGTGAACTGAATCACGGTACATATCTTTTCTTGGTGCACCTGATTTGGTTAGGAAGGAAGGGGTGTTGTTGATGAACAGTATTCCTTCTTGTTCACAGGAGCGCCGAAGTGAGGCTGTGGACCGTGATGCAGCTTCTTTCAAGGGGTGTTGGCCAAAGGGAGGGACAATGGAAGAAGCTGCAAGTGTAGCACTGGGGAAAGATTTTCTCAGGAGACGAAGTAATCTTCCCATTGCTCTCCTGATACAGGTCCATCATGGCAGCTGTTGATGCCGACGTGGAAGGTGACGTGTGTTATGTCGTGGGATGGTGGGCGAGAGGACAGCCACTGGCTAAGGTGATGGACTGTCAGGCCAGATACCGAGAGGTTCCTGACAATGTTACCACCTGTTGACATCTTCCTTTCATCCACTCTCTCCAAGACTGAGTCACCCAACAGTAGAGTATTACAGTTAGGGGGAATGGTTTTCTGCCTGAGACTAGTGAGAGGGGATGGGGGGTCAGCCATTGTTTTCTTGTTGACAGTGGATGATGATGGCTGAGAGGGACTGGGGACAGTGGCGTGAGGTTGTTCAGAACTGTCAGTGTCAGAGAGGACATCAAACTTGTTGGCTGTACTTATGTTATACATGTCCTTTGTGGTGGTAGACTCACATGTAGTGGTGGGTTGGGGTTTTGTTTGATTAGTGGGTTTGTCTGTTTGTTGTACTGATGTCTCTGTCTGTTGTAGGTGTTGGCAAGTGTTGATTGTTTGAAGTTGTTTCTTGATGTCACAAGTAAAGTTTTGCTGACTGTCCTTGATGGATTTCAGTTTGTTGGTGTGATCGTCAAGTTTGGCAAGTATACTCTGGTGGCTAGAGTTATTGTCTTGTATTTGACTCATAAGTTCTTCTTTCACTACTTTCACTGTGTTTTTCAGCCTTACTTCTGAGTCACTTACACACTGAGTGTTGTTTTCAGTCTGTTTGGCTATGCTGGACAGTTGGTTTGTGAGTGTCTGAATTTGTGTTTGCATTGTGGCGATGGCGAGTGTGGCAGTGTTCAATTGTTCCTGAAGATGTTTGATTGTTTCTGTACAAGCATTGTGTGTACATGCTTTGGAGGTGGCGTTGTTTACTGCTGGGTCACATGTAGTGGTTGACGGGACATTGTCGTCGGCTATACATGTAGGGGAACAATGGGACTGGACTGGTTCTGTGGTGGTCTCTAAGGAAGGTGGGAGAGTAGGGGGAAGGGTGGTGGTGGCTGTCTCAAGCTGAGTGTCACTGGAGGGAGGGAGAGCATGGGGAAGAGTAGTACTGGCCGATTCAGTCTGACTCTCAGTGGAAGGTGAAGGTGGGCAGTGACGAGTGGCGACGACACACTGGTTCTCAGTTGATGGTGGGGGAGTGGGGAGGGAAGGTGGGCGGAGTGTGTCGGCTTCAGGCTGGGTGACAGTAGGTGAGGAAGGGGAAGGTTTGGATGGGGCAGGGGGACCGTTGCGTCACATTTGTTGGCACTGGGATTGGTGGTGGTGTGGATGGAGGGAGAAGGGATGGCGGGTGCCTCCTGAAGATCAATTGCAGATGTAAGGGGGGTTGAGGAGGGGGTGGGTAGCTGATTCGGACTGTCAGTGATGGCTGGAGATGTTGGGGGTAGATGGGACATGGTGGACAGCTCGTTGATGTTAGCTGAAATCTTCTCTGCTAACACAGCACTATCACACGCTGCAAGGTTGTCCACAATGCACTGTAGTTTGTCGAATTCAATGTCCACCCATTCACGGCACAAATTTCCTTGTAAAAGTATTTTTCCTGTTGTGTAGTAGATGTGCAGAGTTAGTATTTTATAACTGTCACCTTGGTATAATTGTATGTATGTATGCCAGAGTTCCTGAGGTATGTTTGTAAGAATAGTTTTGGGAATGTTGTTTATATTTGATGTGTTGTTTTTTGTGGTTTCTTTAATAGTGAAAGTTGTGTTTAGGGGTCTGTAGGCTCCACAGTATCGTTCTAATACAACGTATCTCCAAAGTGGCAACTTGGTAAAAGGAGAATTAAACGTGACCTGGTATGGGTCTTTTGTGTACTGTATTTCATTGTGGAAACTATTCTGTGCGCTCATAGAGCGTGTATATGGCCGCATTGTCAGACATTGAGAAAAATAAATTGGAAAGAAAATAAAAAAAGATGAAATATAAAGTCTGCTGTGTAGTGTGCCATCCTAGGCACACCGCGCTGGGTGTACGTCCATTGTTTAAAAATACATGACTCACGCTGGTCACACACACTCAGCCCGCTACAACAATTAGCGGGACAGCATTAATCCCCACCACACGCCACAGCGTACAGCAGGGCCCACCAGGCAGCGGTTGAACTTAAAATTAACTGACCATCACTGTTGACGGGGAAAAAAGAAAAAAAAAAAAAAAAAGTCTTCACAAGAACAGATCCCACCTCAGATCACGAAGCAGTCCACACATCTGTTAGCACAACACACAGGTAAAACACCAACACTAATCACAGCTGCATGTAGCACTTCAACACGTCACAGTTAACCTTTCTTTAGCGACACAAAATACGGACGTGTATCACATTCCGCCATCTTGAGAGAGAGAGAGAGAGAGAGAGAGAGAGAGAGAGAGAGTATGTATACGTGTGTGTGTGTATGTGCGTGTGTGGGTATATATATGTGTGCGTGCGTGCGTGCGTGCGTGCGCGCGCGCGTTTGTGTGTGTGTGTGTGTGTGTCGCAGGGATGTTGAGCGTTAGCTCTCTTCTTCTTTTTCTTCTTATCATCATTATGATTACTAGCCTAACTTTTCCTCTTTTAAGACCCAAGTTTAAGCCCATGTTTCCATACTACTGCTATTACTATCAATGATAATGATAACGATAATGACAATAACAACAACAACAACAACAATAATGATGATAATAATAATAATAATAATAATCATGATACTACTACTACTACTACTGCTACTACTACTAATATAAAGAAATATAATGGTAATGTTGAAATTTTATTTGCCTGTTCCATTTCCTTCGGCACATTAATTGCCACAGAATCTGAGACAGTTTTTCCACAATGCTGTGATGATGATGATGGCGACGATGACGACGACGATGATGGGAACGATAACCATGATACAACAGAATTCCATTCTGGATTAAGATTGGGAGACAGGGCTGTATTCTACACTTACCATCACACACACACACACACACACACACACACACACACACACACACACACACGCGCGCGCGCGCGCGCGCGCGCACGCACGCACGCACGCACGCACGCACGCACGCACGCACGCACGCACGCACGCACGCATACAAATCATGGCATCGGTCAGGCTCCAACAATGTTGGTCAGGAAATTTGAGCAACACCCTCAGTGACGCATCCTTGAAGTGTATGAAACTCGACCTGTGTGGTTCCAGTCTTCCCAGTGAGCCCATACAGCACACTCAGCTCCGTGCACGAGCCGTTTGGAGCTAAAAAGTCCCACTATGATTTTGACAGGAATGATGGAATTCGAACCCACGAGCTTACAGTCGCTAGTTGTCGCGCTAACCACCGCACCGTGGTGATTCTTTTGTTTCAGTCAATCGTATCATAACGATTATGTATATTCTATTATTTACATAATTTTACTGAGTTTCGTCTTCATTGTCATGGTGATGGTAATGATGATGATGATGATGATGATGATGATGTTGATGATAATGGTGATGATGATGATTTTTTCTTCTAGACCCAGCCCATATTTTCCGTGAATTCTTCTGTTTACATCAACTTTGTTACTTAGATCCTATCCCATCATGTCTTAGCGCGTTCTTGTTGTGCATAGATTTCTTTCTTTCTTTCTTTCTTTCTTTCTTTCTTTTTTCTGGTGAAGATAAGTTTTTTTCCCCCAATCGTTGTTTATATTGCGTATTGGTTAGGAACCTGTTATTTTGCTCCTTGAAGGATCTCAACTCTTATCTTTTACTTTGTCTTGGACAAATTACATGTGGGTGTGTGAAAATTGTGACTATGTATTGCATGTATAATTAATTTATTTTTGTATTGTACACATATACGCATCTAGAGCACAGTTAGACGCACTGTAAATGCACATTGTTATTATTGTTACTTTAATTATTATTAGATGTTTGGAGTTTAAAAACAAACCATTTTGGCCATTCCCCACGACTGTGTGCAGGGTGTGTGGCCTGCTGTCCATCGTGTCCGTGTGGACGAGGACCAAGCCCCGTGTGGAGGTCCGCACCATCCCCCAGGCCATCAGTGAGGCCGCCACCCGGGTGTCCGACATCGTCCTCCTTCCCCGACAAGCCCAGCTGTTGGCCCAGCCCTTCCTGCCCCGATTGTGCCTGACGGGCCCCATGGGGTCTGGCAAGACCCTTCTCCTGCAGCTGAAGGGCCGGCAGTGGGTGGAGGAGGGCAGGAGGGTGGTGGTCCTCAACGTGCGGACCTCAGGAAGAGGCCGGCCGGTGGGACACGTCCTGGAGGAGGCCATACGGAGAGGGGACGGGGGCACGGGGAGCGTGGAGAGACACGATCTGGCCACTAAGGAGTTGAACATGGAGGCTTTCCGTGACGAGCTGGAGAGTCGAGGTTCTACGGACAAGCTGTGCTTCGTGATGGACGAGCTGACTCACCACACCTTCCCCACGCTGGAGAAGCTGATGAGCGTGTACCCGCACTGCTACATCTGGTGCGTGGCCATGTTCGTCAGACATCTTCCTCCGGGATTCCAGCACTGCAGGTTAGGCGCTGTTCTCCGCTCCCCACCCTCCGTGCAGATCTTGCTGAAGGAGTTGGATTTGAACCCCGTCCACAAAGAAGCTTACAGTACTCGGAGCGCGGTCCGTGGTCTGCCCTGTGACGGTCCTCCCATCATCTTCATCGAGCATCGTCAGCACAGATCGGGGGTTCGTCATCAGGGCTGTGTGGAATGTGCTGACGAACTGCTTGAAGTGCTCCGGAACACTCTAGGGCTGGCAACACACAGTCATCAATCTCCACAAGACTCGAGAGAGCCCCACCGCCCTCAGAAACCAAAACGGTGTCCTTCAAAAACGATGGAAGCCAAGTCCTTATCTTTCAGGGACGTTCTGCTCCTCGTCAGCGTGCCTCTGGGCTACTACCAGAGGCAGGGGGACGGGTTGTGGCTGGCTCCGGTAGAAGACGCGTTCATGTTTTGCCGCTACTTACAGACCTGTCCCTTCATCAGCAGGCTGAAGAGTGGCGGGGTCCCCATGAAATTCATCATTGACAACACCTCACGGGAAATCGCCTTCCCGTCCACCGATGAGATCATCGTGACCGATGTCATGGGCGTGCAGAGTCTGGAACGCAAGGTGGTGATCTACCTGCCAGGTGGGCCTCTTCTGGATGCTGCTAACGATGGTGCAGCATACTGTGAACGTGGCAGTACACCCAGTCATACTGTAGTAAACACGTCATCTTCTTCCAGTTGTACAGCCACCCATACTGTAGTCAATATGTCATCTTCTTCCAGTTGTACAGCCACCCATACTGTAGTAAACACGTCATCTTCTTCCAGTTGTACAGCCAACCATACTGTAGTAAACACGTCATCTTCTTCCAGTTGTACAGCCACCCATACTGTAGCAAACACGTCATCTTCTTCCAGTTGTACAGCCACCCATACTGCAGCAAACACGTCATCTTCTTCCAGTTGTACAGCCACCCATACTGCAGCAAACACGTCATCTTCTTCCAGTTGTACAGCCACCCATACTGCAGCAAACACGTCATCTTCTTCCAGTTGCACAGTCACCGACACTGCGGTAAATAAGTCAGCTTCTTCGTCTATACAAACTAAGGTGAATGAGCCACCTTCTTCTTCACCACATACTCAGCCTGTAGAATCCAAAGGCAGCGAGTGCCCTGAACAGTCTTCAACACAACATCCATCCCATGTACACACAACTGACCACACTACACCTCACGACTCTGTGTCTGAACCTGGCCTGAACGATCTTCCCAGCCGGTCATTACCGCAATCAGTGAAAAGCTCTGCCATTGAAACTCCGTCCTCAGATGTTCAGTGCAAAGGTGTCCAGCTCTCTTCCAAAGATGTGGATGGTTTTACGAAAGGAACTCCAGACTGGGAAGATATAAAACGCAAAGCTGTCCAGCTCCAATATGAAGATGACAGATCTTGCACCACTCAGACACATCACTCAGACAGTAAACGCACAGATGCTCAACCCCATTCTAGAGATTCGTTATGTTCTGCCCATGAAAGCAAATACTCATCCTTTATGAAAACCAGCGATGTAGTGGACGGTTCTACGAAAGAGGACTTGGTTGTACAACAACCGGACCGTTTTTCAGAAGAGAGACCCCAAGACTTGTCCCACATAAAGCGTCTGTTTGGAAACATGGTTCTAGATGACATGCACACCAGAGACAAGAATGTACAGAGCACAGACTCCGCCGACGGCAGCAAGACACGACCCACACACGGTGACAACGATCCCACGGTAGAACAACACACGGCTAGCAAAACTACCACGCATTTTCGTATGGGGATGGACATGCGCGGCGACTCTCCCCTCCTGCTGTCCGCGCTGGAAGAGACACAGGCAGCTCGTGGGAAGAAAGACTCCGGGGAGGAGACAGAGGACTACTTCCAGCCAGAGTCTGTCTTTCTGGTGCCGGACGTGCAGGAGGGGGCGGGGGGTGGTGGGATGGGGGCGGAACTGCAGAGGGTACGTCACGTGCTGTCGTCCCTGTCCATGGACGACCAGGACTGGTTGATGATGGCAGCTGCCCGCTGTCTGTCTCAGCTTGTGGTGGTTGTTCCTTGATGATGCCTGCGGGGGGGGGGGGGGGGAGGGGGAGTGAAAGGAGGAGGGGGAGAGGTTCAGTTCCAATCTCGAGAAAGGGGAAGTGGGAAGGGTTCAGTGCCAATCTCGCAGCAGGACCGGTCAGTCTCATTAGCGTCTACGCACTATCAAAAATCTCAACATCTTAATGTTTGTAACGCGTTATGACCATGGTGTTTGTTACCGTTGTGTTTAGCCAGCATATTTTTAACCTTTGACTCCCGTACCCTGTCCACCAGCATCCCGTATTGTCAATGATTCTGGCAAAGCAAAAACTTAACCCTTTGACTCCCCTCACCCTATCCACCAGCTTCCTGCAGGAAGCTGGTGGATAGGGTGAGGGGAGTCAAAGGGTTGAGTTTTTGCAGTTGGTGGATAGGGTGTGGGAGTCAAAGGGTTGAGTTTTTGCAGTTGGTGGATAGGGTGTGGGAGTCAAAGGGTTAACTACATAGTTCTAGTTAGTCGCTTCACTCGTTTGTTTTTCTGTTTTTCCACTTGTCATTCCGTTCCTTGTGTTGTATAGAACCGATACTGTTGTATGGTTGTAAGGCCTGGACAGTCAACACGCAAAGTCAGAACAAAATTGAGGCAACTGAAATGTGGTTTCTAAGAAGAATGTTGAGAGTTCCATGGACAGCAAAGAATACAATGAGACAGCCTTGAAGGAAGCAGACACGAGAAGATCATTAATAAAGAAGCTTAGAAAAAGACAAGCAACATTTATAGGACATTTTATGAGGAAAGAGAAATTGGAGCACCTGGTCACAATTGGAAAGCTGGAGGGAAAGAGAACACCAGGCAGACCCTAGGATAAAATATTGGACGGACTTGCAGGGTGGCTGAGGACAGAGAGGGTGGGAGATGTTCTTGCAGCGACAAGGGATAGAATCGTATTGAGGGCCATGATCGCTAACACTATGCGGCAGGACACTTGATGATGATGATGATGATGATGATTCCATTCCTTCTTTCTGAACTTTTGTTCTGAGCAAGTATTCCCCTCCCCCCCCCCCTCCATGCTCTTTGTTTTTTTGATTTTTAAAAAAAATTCACCTGAGTGGATAGACGTGAAATCAAAGACCCCCTACACCCACCCCCCCTTCTCCCGCTTCAGTACAGGTTTTACGACGATCTCGGAACTACTCTCATGGTCCCCAAAATGGTGTGTGTGTGTGTGTGTGTGTGTGTGTGTGTCTGTGTATGTGTGTGTGTGTGTGTGTGTGTGTGTGTTTGTGTTTGTGTGTGTGTATGTGTGTGTGTTTGTGTGTGTGTGTGTATGTGTGTGTATGCATGTGCGTGAGTGTGTGTGTGTGTGTGTATGTATTGTGTGTGTGTGTGTGTGTGTGTGTGTGTGTGTGTGTGTGTGTGCACGCGCGTATTTGTGTTTGTGTTTATGTTCGTGTATATGTCTTCGTGTGTGTGTTTGAGTGTGTGTATGTGTGTGTGGTTTTGTGTGTTTATGTGTGTGCGTGTATGTGTGTATGTGTATGCTTAGTAATGTGTGTGTATTTGTATGTGTATGTGTGTTTGTCTTTGTGTGTGTTTTTGTGCGTGTGCGCACGTGTGTGGTGGTCTTTGATTTAATGTCTATTCACTAAAGTGATTTAGACAACAACAAAAAACAAACAAAACAAAAAAACACTTGGAAATGGTTAATCTTCAGGAAAAAGAAATGAACCAGAAAAACAAGACAAGAAAGAAAAATTCACAATGACGTTATCATAATGCTACCAATTTTGAAGAACAAGGTCTCCCAACAGTGTAAAAATCGCTACTCACAGTTCCGTAGCTTTCGATGGCGTTCTCGCCATCTTCGTCAGCGCTCTGATGCTGTCTGCGTGAATCTCTACTCAGATCTCGCGAACATGGGATGAACCCAGTTCACGAGATCGAATCAGAGAATGGTACACCGGGGGCAGGGTGTAACGGCCCCGGTCCCTGTTGAGCGGGGGTTGGTGGCTGCGATGTAGATGGCCTCCTTGACTCCTCGCTGGAACCACTTATTTTCTCTGTCCAGGATGTTGACATTGTCCGCACTGAATTGATGTTTTTCGGCGTGTAGGTGAGCTCCTACTGGAGAAGAGTCCCTCTTGTGTTCTGTTAGTCTCTTCTGAAGGGGGCGTTCAGTTTCACCGACATAATGTTGGTTACAGTCCTGGCAGTCTATTCTGTATATAATGCCAGCTTTGTCGAGTTTGCTGGTTTTGTCCTTGGGGGTGACCAGCTGGCTGCGTATGGTGTTGGAAGGTTTGGAATGTACAGCCACCCCCAGTTTTCTGATCTTTCTGGACAGAGCGTCACTCACACCTCCTACGTATGGGATGGTGATGTGTCCCTTGCGCTGGTGTTGTTTCACTGGCTGTTGGGATGCGGTGTTGGATTTCCTGCCTCCCGGGCTGTTCCAGGCCCACTTTTTGTAGCCCGAGATGGTGAGCACTTTTTTCAGGTGGTTTGTCTCCTTGTCTTTTGCCTCTTGGGTACTGCATATGGTGTTAGCTCTGTGGGTAAGGGTTCGAATCACTCCCAGTTTGTGTTCAAGGGGCTGGTGGCTGTCGAACTGTAAATATTGGTCCGTATGAGTTGGTTTACGGTAGACCGAGAAGGATAGAATGCCATCAGTTCTGGTGATGAGGGTGTCCAGCATGGCTATGGAGTTGTTCTGTTCCACTTCCCTCGTGAATTTGATGGCTGGGTGTTGGTTGTTCAGATGTTCTGTGAACTGTTCGACCAGTTGCTGGGGGAGGATAGTCATGGTGTCGTCTACGTAGCGCCCCCAGTATCGTGGTGGGGAGTGGAAAGAAGCCAATGCGTTATCATAATTAACGATTGAAACAGTAAAATTAGCTAACCATAACACTGAACATGAGAAGTAACGGCGCGTTAAAGATAATTCGCTATAGGACTTTTTGACAGGCTAACAAAAAATTCATATGTTAAGGATGGTGAGGCAAATATGTCAGAAACTGTCTTCGTTGATAACGTAGGTATATGTCGTTTTACCCGAACGCATGATAGAATATGACTATGTGTTATCTTCTTTCCACACAGGCACACTACATTCCTGGTGTATTTTGTTTTGAATGCATCAAGTTTCCACCTATACATAAGGGATTGTATACTTCTGCTGGCAGGGAACCGCTTAGGTGTTTTGCTAATTTCAAAATTCATGTAACATTTTTCATACTTTTTCTGTTTATCTTGAAACTGCTTCCATACGTAGGCGTCCACTAAGGTATAACATTCATGCAATGAGAGGGAAAGTTGTATATGATTTGAATCTGGTGAGCTCTTTGCCCCCCGTTTGGCAGCCCTATCAACCATATCATTGTAATGAAAAGAACTATGAGATGGTATCCAGCAGAAAGTAATATCATTGCCTCTTAAGGATAAACTATTAATCAAGTGAGTAATTTCCAATATCATTTCAGATCTTGTTTGTAATTTTGATAATTCAAGAGCTTGAAGTACAGATTTTGAATCAACGCAAAAAAGTATCTGGGGAATTGTCCTAGGAAGATTTATCATACAATTCAAAGCCATTAAGATTGCGAAGAGTTCTGCAGTAAAGATAGATTTATAAAGTCCTATATAGAAAGATTTCTCAATTTTGAGAGCAGGTATTAAAAACGCTGAGCCTGCTTGTCTCTCAATTATTGAACCATCAGTGTAAACTTTCAAGTGATCGGAATAAAAGTCTTCTATATGACATTTAACGTGACTTGCCAGTAAGTTGATATTATCTTCTTTTTTTAAGTCAGTGTGGTGTATGTCAAATCGTGCTCTTTGAAGTTCCCAACTGGGTACTGGTGACAACGAAGGTCTTAAAGTTATAGGACCTGTGTCTAAATCAATTCCAGAGCCTTTCATAACATCAGCTGTAAATGTTGCAAGCGTGACCTGTGATGATATTGATTTAGCTCCTTTTGGAAAGTCGGTGTCTGATCTTACTTTTGTCTCTGTTTTGATGCTGTTTTCTATGGTAGTGTTTCTTAACAGAAATTTAGTAGAAGCGACTTTCCTTTGTTCATCAAGTGGCAACAATTTGATTGCATTGTATGTGCGATGGCAACAGGCATGCATTGGAAGACCCAGCGCAAGTTTGAAACCTTTACAATCTATGCTCTGCAGTTTTGTGAATAAGCGTTTTGGTGCGCTGAAGAATATTTCTTGGGCATAGGTTAATTTAGATCTAATAAGCGATTTACAGAGATGAACAAGTGTTGATGCATCTTGTCCCAATATCTGTTTGCGAACTATTTTCAAGAAATTTAAACTTTTATGAGCTTTTGTTAATAAGTACCGGTATTCAATATGCTGATTCCAAGATGATTTGGCTGTAAGGAAAACTCCTAAGAATTTAATCGACTCATTATACTGAAGAAGAGTATCTCCCAGTTTGAACGTGGGAACATTTGCTGGGTTAGCTCCACTGTTAAACAAAACTATCTTTGTTTTTTCCACGGATAGATGCAGTCCATTTTCTACCATATATCGTGCTATTTTATCGAGTTCTAATTGATAGCACTTACGCGTATAATTAAGACAGCGCAAAGGAGTTTTTCTTTTCATATTGACCTGCATCCACATGCATAAATCATCAGCACATTGAGCTAAAGTTACATGTTTAGAAATTTTACTGGGTAAGTCATGCAATAATATCATGAAGAGAAGGGGAACAATAACGGAGGGATACCCATTTGAAGAAATAGTTTTGAAGAATACACATTTTCGATCCTCGTTTGAATTACACGGTCTTCTAAGAAGCATTTGACATAATCAGTCAACGAAAAGAAAGAAAAATACAAACAATATATAGCTAATAGGTCACCTGAAAATCATACGGCAATGAAAAGTGCGAACATAAACTGTAACAGAGTCATAGAACAAGCTAAAGAACAATATTGGACATCTTTTTTGTACATATGAAGTAAGTGACCATAAAGATATGCAAAAGATTTGGGAAAAACTGAAAACAATGAAAAATGGGATCAAGTTGCCATCAATTCCAGTAAAGCTAGAAAACAACCCTTTACCTAGCTCACAGGAGAAAGCAGAAGCTTTTGCAGACATGTTTGCTGAAGTCTGTCGAGTAGAAGGACTTCCTGCCTCTAGTAGAAATTATAGGGTACAGGAAGAAAAGACCGACGCATACAAGGATCCTGTCCCAGATAACACGCACTACGTAAATGCACCAATCACGCTCCAAGAATTAAAAGATGCCATTAAATCAATTCCAAATAAAAAGACATCAGTAGGATGTGATGCAATTTCCAATGAGATGTTGAAAAATTTACCAGAAAATTTTTTAATCTTGCTACATAATATGTTCAAAAAATGCTGGAATAGCGGCAAACTGCCCGACTATTGGAAACAATAAATAGTGGTTCCTGTACTAAAAGCAGGTAAATGCAATATTGACTTGAAAAACTACAGGCCAATTGCATTAACATCGCACGTATGTAAACTTATGGAGAAAATAATTTTAAAGAGATTGATGTCTCACCTGTCTCACCTGTCGGCGTCACCGGGAACAGTGTTGGCCGCTGCACATGATGTCCTCACAAGTTGCCTCCAGCACTCTCGATCTTGGCTAAGTCTGACCACCTCCTGGAGTTTCTTGCCACTGATGTTTGTGATGTTTCTAGCAAGTGATGCAGGTGGCCGTCCTCTGTTTCTCTTTCCTTCCACTTTACCTTGGAGGACAGTGGACATCAAGTCTGTTCTCTCATTACGGATTGCGTGTCCAACATATTTCAGTTTCCTCCGTTGTATGAGTACTAGAAGCTTGCGTGTAGTACCCAACTCATTCAGTATGCTTTCATTTGAGCGCCTATCCGTCCATTTGACCCTCAGCAGTCTTCGGTAAAACCACAGCTCTGCTGCTTCCACTCGTCTTTCATCCTCTTTCTTCATTGTCCATGCCTCGCAGCCGTATAACATCACTGGCCAGACAAGACATTTTAAGAGTTTTATCTTAAGGTCTGCTGTTATGCTGTGGTCTTTCCAAATATTGTTCAATTGAACCATACTGTTCTTGGCCATTCCAATTCTCATCTTTATGTCTTTTGAGCATGTTCCATCGTGTGTCTTGACTGAACCTAAATATCTAAAGTCCTTGACATTTTCTAGAGGGACTTGGTTTAGCATGATCTGGTCCTGTCTAGTGTTATATTTGCCTGCAACATGCATAACCTTTGTCTTCTTTGAATTTAAGTCCAGCCCAGCTGCCTTTCCAACCCGGTCTACCCTGTACAGGATCCTCCTAGAGCCTGTAATGTTGTCTGCCAGTAATCCTGTGTCATCTGCGTAGCGTAAATTTGACAGGTTTCTACCACCAATATTTACTCCCATGTCTTCTATGTCTGCTTCTCTCATGATATGTTCAGTGTATATGCTGAAGAGATGTGGAGACAGGATGCAACCTTGCCTTACCCCTTTAGTGATGTTAAAAAATTTGCAGTTTTGATTATTCCATCTGATTGTTGCTTTTTGATCATTATATAATGAAGCTATGAGGGAAACCAGATGTCTTGGAAAACCCATTTTGATCATGAAGTGGAAAAGACTTTGGTGAATCACGCTATCAAATGCTTTGCTGTAGTCAATGAAAACGATGAACATCTCTTGGTCTGTGTTTCTAATCTTTTCTATCAATATCTGGAGTACAAACAGCATATCTATTGTTCCCCTGTTTTTCCTATAGCCTGCCTGACAGTCGGATAGCTCTTCCTCTACTTTTGGCTTTAACCTGTTTAAAATTATTATCAGCAGTATTTTACTGGCATGACTGATCAGTGCAATTGTTCTATAATTGTTGCAGTCTTTGACATTTCCACTCTTATGTAACATGACAAATTCTTGGAGCTTCCAGTCTGTAGGCCACTGACAAGTCTTCCATATCTTGCAGCATAAGTGATGCATTACTTTGAGTCCACCATCACCTGAGTGTTTCAACAACATCTCCAGGAATATTGTCAAGACCAGGAGACTTTCTGCATTTTAGATCTTTAATGGCAGATTCAACTTCGCTGAGCAGAGGTTCAGGTTCCGTATCTCCAGGGATCAATTCCAAATTTGGCTCTAAATTATTTTCATGGCTGTCAGGCTTGCCAAAAAGTGATGTGCCATATTCGTTCCACCTATCCAAGACATCATCTGGTTCAGTCAGAGTGTGACCATCCTTGTTGTTGATGCATTGGTTTGTTGCTTTGAAATTAGTTTTTTTCACTTTTTTTTATTTGTTTGAAGAGCTCCCTCGACTTCCTGTTTTCGTTGTGTTCATTGATTTTACTGCATTCTTGTGCCAGCCAATTTGCTTTGTCTCTTCTGACTTTACTTTTTATTTCCCTTTTCAGTGCTGAGTATTTTTCCCGCTCTCCCTGCTTTCGAGCTTGACTTTTCTTTTCTGCCAGATCTATCACTTCCTGACTTATGTAGGGCTTAGCTTTTTTCCTTTTTTCTTCTTTTCCTAGTTTTTCTTCAGAGATTTTGGTCAGTGTGTTTTTTATGTCTGTCCAGATTTCATCAGGATATGAGTCATTTTCATCCCAAACTTCAAGTAACTTTAAGAAACGATTACTTGTTTCTATACTGAATTCTAACGCCAGCTCAGGGTTTTCTAATTTTGATATGTCGAACTTTGGCGTAGTTTTGGTTTTAGGCTTCTTCAATATTTTCATTCTTAATTTGGTTGTCACAAGAATGTGATCCGTGTCGCAGTCTGTTCCAGGCTTTGTTTTTGCATTGAGGACAGTTGATTTCCAGGATCTGTCAATGATAATATAATCAATCTGATTACGACACCTGTCTCCTGGAGAGATCCATGTGTATCTTCTGCGCAGTGGTTGTTGGAAAAAAGTATTTGTGATGTTCATCTCATTTGCCTGACAAAACAGAGCCAGCATGTCACCTCTCTCATTTCGTTCTCCTAAACCATATGGTCCTATTCCACATTCTGTGTCAGCCCCCTCTCCAACTTTAGCGTTGAAGTCACCCATCACAATGCATATTTCCTTTTTGGGAATTTTGTCTCTGATAGTTTGGAGGTCATTGTAAAAATTTTCTATTTCTTCTTCTGAGCTAGTGGATGTTGGAGCATAAGCTTGAACTATGTTCAAAACAGCATATTTGGTATTTATTTTGACAGTGAGAAATCTGTCATTAATTGGATTATAGCTTTTCAGAGCTCCAGCATGCTTTTTGTCCAGCACAATTGCTACTCCTCTTGAGCCACCTTTTTCATTTCCACTATATACAACTGTATGCTCTCCTACAGTAAAAAGTCCCTGCCCACTCCATCTAACCTCACAGAGCCCTGTTATGTTCATCTTGCTCCTTTCTAATTCTTTGACTAGTAGGTAGAGCTTTCCTAATTCTAACATAGTCTGTACATTCCATGTCCCTATATTCAAATCCTTTTTTTGCATTTTTTTCTTTTTGTGATTTTGCATTTTTGAGGAGTTTCTACATGTCCGCTTCCAATAACCTCCGTCGGGTAATCCATTACCGTCATCACAGCTACCTTTCACAGACACGGACTCTCCCTCCCCAGTAGCCATTGAGTTCAGGTCCCCCCTGGGGGACTCAGAGGACACAGAACTATAACGTTTTCCATTTTGTAAGTTCATCATATGCAATGATTAGCAAAAGTACAAGCAAGTAGTTTGCGGGTGCCTTCTTGCCGCGCAGTGCACTTACAGTGCTGAGATCCTGACCATTGTTCCTTCGAAGAAATCATCTGCTCACGACATTGAAAAAGAAGCCATATATGAAAAGTGTATCTTCTTTACCCTCTTTTTCACCCATCCCCTGCTGCCAGGACTTGTTTGTATGCACCCCTTAGTCTGGCCCCTCCCCCAGCGACCTGTCCGGCTTGCTTGAAGCTGCCAGGGCCCACGAAGTCCCGCCGGCATAGCTCCTGGGATCGTAAGGACACACAAGCTCCCCCGCCACAACAAGGCTGATGCAATTGGAGGGAGAGATTGATGTACTACTGTGAAAAGAACAACATTTTACCAGTGAATCAGGCAGGGTTTAGAAAAGGCAGGTCACCAGTGGAACTCCTAACAAAGCTAACCACTAATATCAAACAACAATTTGCCAGACACCAATGTGTTTTAGCTACATTTTTTGATATAACTAAAGCATACGACCAAGTATGGCACTCCCGATTATTATTCAAATTGAAAAGTATTGGCGCACGTGTGTGTGTGTGTGTGTGTGTGTGTGTGTGTGTGTGTGTGTGTGTGTGTAGATATACATGTAGATAGATAGTAAAATAGTTGGATAGGTAGATAGATAACCTTTGTTATATTAAATTTCTCTATTTCTTGACTGATTAAGTCTGTTTTTCATCTATGGCCACCGTTATTATGTGATATTTTAAACACCCCACCCACCCTTTTACTATTGTACACTAAGATTTATGTACATGTATGTAATTGGATCATGTTGACTATTTGACTTGCACATAATCTTTCATCATGAAATTGTAAGATATAGTGTGTGTGTTGTCAGTCTATTTAAGAACATTGAATAAGTGAATAAATCAGTGAGAAAGAAAAGTGTTTGAAGGTCTTTTTGTCCTATGGGAGTGTACTTTCCCTGAGTGAGGTATAGAGATGATTTTGTTTCTGATTGGGGGAGTGTATTCTTCTTAAGAAAATAACACTCCCTTGTCTTTTACTCCCTGGGTGAAATTTTTTTTTCTTGGAGTAGGGAGTGTATTCTTCCTCGGAAACTAACACTCCCAGTGCCAATGTCTTTTACTAGGAAGAAAATACTCTTGCCGTGTCATTTTTTCTGTACTTTTTTCTTTGTTCCTGCTTCATCAGCTGCGGGCCTTGGTGATTTTGTCTGAGCCATTTTGGCATCTGAAAGATAAATAAGAATGGATAGAGAATAATTGAGCTGTATTGCCACCATATCTGCTACATCATTGATACGTTTTCTTTTTCGTTGTTTTCTTTCTCCGCCCCCCCCCCCCCCTCCGGTACTGTTTCCTATCATTAACAAGAGAAGACTAAAAATACATTGGCCATGTGCCACGCAACAAGAACACGGACCTTGTGGCAACCATCTTTCAAGGAAAAACAGGCAAAAAGGAAGAAAGGCAGACCTCCAATCTCATACATCGAGAACATAGCCAACACTAGTGGCCTACATATTCAAGAAATTGTCCACAAAAGTCAAGACAGAACAGTCTGGAGGGAGATGGTCGTGTCCAGGTGTGCAGCGGCCAACACCGAACCCGGTGACGCCGACAGGTGAGACAGGTGAGACCGAACCAGTCGCCATGGTGTAGTGGTTAACGCAACGGACTACAGACTGGGAGGCTGTGGGTTCGAATCCTCATCAGTCCCTTCAAAACTGTATCATTGTGGGATTTTTCGGCACTAACCGCCTCCTACACAGTCGAGTCTCATCCACTTCACGGATGCGTCATTGAGGGTCTTGCTGAAATCTTCTTACCAGCACCGTATGTGTCTGTATCTCTCGGGCCTGGTTGACGCCAGGATGTATTATGATAGTAAGCGTAGAGTACAACCCTGTCACGCAGTCTCAATCCTAGACGGAACTCCATAGCATCATCATTATCATCCTCATCGACATCATCATCATGGCATTGTAAAAAAAAAACAACTGTGCCAGCTTCTGTGGCCATTAAGATGGCGTAGAAAATATATATATATTTTACGTTCAAATATTAGATAGCATAATAGCATATCAGGCATCAAACGAATCAATCAAATTTGAATATTGTCTCTTTGGCATATTTATCACAATTTGTACGGTACTAATACTGATCGAATTCAAGTCATCGTTTAAATCGGCTCTCAACGTGAGCGTTCTCGCTTGCCCTTGTCGCAGGTGGAATCCGTTGTCGTCGAAGTCGATCAGGAGCATGCCGAGTGGCGACTGTGGCCTATTTTGCATCTGGAGGACGTGGCCAATGAGTCGAAGTCTCCGTTTGCGTAGTGTGATGCTGAGACGAGAGAGCTTCGACCGGTTGTAGAGCTTGTCTGTCGAGAGTCGGTCTGGGTAGAAGAAAAATAGAACGACAAAAAAATAAAGAAAGAAAGAAAGAAAGAGAAAAAAAAAGAAAAAAAGAAAAGATGAGCACAAAGGTAACCTCCCTCAGTGCGGTAATCCTTTAAAAAAACAAGAAACAGGTGAGATCGTTTCCTGTGCCTATGTGGGCGAGTCTTCTTCGCCGGATTGGCCTTACCAGCCACCTCTGGACTCACAATCGCCAATCCCCTAGTCAAACTTGAAGTCGTGGTCTTCTTCGACAACGAAGGACGAACAATAATGATCACAGAATCTAGGACAATTTTATTCACAATTCTTTTTCTTATGTCATTGAATATGTTTTATTGATACATATCATTACAAAATGAGTAGACTGATGCTTTGAATGCTTAAAATGTTTAACCCTTTGACTCCGGCACCCTGTCCACCAGCA
>JAPXFY010000012.1:18740698-18750698 GCA_030674185.1 Monoplex corrugatus
ACCCGTCTGTGAAAATATTTAGGTGATTAGGATAATATGTGGTTAAATGAGATTTGACTTCTGATACTAGAATATTTATTTCTTCTGTTTTATTGAGATTTATGTAGTCTATGTCAAAGTTAGCTTTTTCAAGTTCCCAGGAAGGTGTGGATGGAATAAGAGGCATTACTGGAATGTCATTTACATCAATATTGTTTTCGCTCAGGAGGACTTCTGCAAAATTTCGTATAGGTTGAAGAGAATGCACCGTTCGAGCTTTCTGAGGATAGTCAGTTTCCGAGGTGTATAGTAATTCATCCTTAACTGAGTTCTTTACGGCCAGAGCTCTAATAACATACTTTGTCACCGCTAATTCACGTTGATCTGTAAGCGGTAATATGTTACTTTCTTTATAAGACTTCATTGTGTTTGTATGAACGGGCACACCAAGAGCCAATTTAATAGCTTTGCTGTCTACACTTTTTTTAAGAGTGTATTCGAGGCAGTAAAATATACCTCTTGTCCATAGAGCAGTTTCGATCGAACCAAAGAAATCGCAAGGTGTAACATAGTTTGAGTGTCTTGGCTCCAGGATTGTCTGTTGACTATTTTTAAGAAGTTAAGTCTTTTGTTTGCTTTTGTAATTAAATATTCGAAATGATGTCTCCAATTCAACTTTCGTGTTATGTACACTCCTAGAAATTTAACGGTGGGCTTATAAGCAAGTGAATTATTGTCCAGCGATAACGTAGGGAGAGTTTTAGGGTTTTCACCATTCTTAAAAAGCATAAGATAAGTCTTTTCACTCGATAAATCCAGACCGTTGTCTTTCATGTAATTACTCAGGTTATCAAGATCCTATTGGTAGAGCTTTTGTACATGGGTGATTGTTCTTTTGTTTGTATTTTGTCGAAGAGTGGTATTCATCCATATGGCAATATCATCTGCATACTGTACAACATTAGTGTTCTTCGACAAATGTGGTAAATCATAAAGAAGTATTCTGAACAGGATGGGGGCTATGATTGACCCCTGAGGGATCCCCATGTCTATGTCTTTAAATGAAGAGTATACGGTCCCTAACCTTACACACATTGATCTACAGGATAAAAAGTCTTTAATGTAATAATACATTTTACCTGTTACACCAATGCTCTTCAATTTGTAAAGCAGTCTTGAATGCCACACAGTGTCGTAAGCCTTCTTCACGTCAAAAAATGTAGCCAAAGTGCTTTTTCTACGAGAAAATTGTTTTTTGATTTGACTTGTAAGTTTCACTAAATGATCTGTTGTACATCGCCCTTTCCTAAATCCTGCCTGTTGAGGTGGAATAATATCATTTCGCTCATAATAATGGAACAAACGCTTCTGAATAATCTTTTCCATCAGTTTCCCAACATGAGAAGTTAAAGCTATTGGCCTGTAACTGTCAATGAGTGACCTTGATTTGCCTTCCTTAATGATGGGAATTATCACGGACTTCTTCCAGAGTTTTGGAAGAGCTCCATTCAACCAACATTTTTGGAAAAATGAGTGTAATAAATCCTTCCACTTAAGAGGCAAATGAATTAGCATCTGATAAGAAATACCATCTAAACCAACAGAAGATTTATTGGATGAAAAAGACGCCAAAGTTTCCATGAATTCGTCCAGTTGAATGGGAGAATTGATATAACGATTCTCCTTAGAAATTGGATCAACATAGATGTCATTTTTCTCTGTTCTATTCTGTGTTGACCATTAGTTGACTTTAAAGTAACTGATCGGCTATTGTCTGAAAAAAAGATTAAGAAAGGCGTTACCTTTTTCAAAGGAATTTGGAAATAAATTGTCTTTAAACTTAACTGGGTTGCTTGGCAGCGTATGACCATGTTTCATTTCTTTTACTTTTTTCCACACTTTGTACATATCCTTTGATTCAGATACTTCATCATTGCAGAAACTGGTCCAATAGGACTTCTTTGCTTGTGCTATTACTCTATTACATTGAATTTTAGCTTTCTTCATGTTCAAATGATGTGCAGGTGTTTTATTTTTCAGCCAGATTTTAAACGTTTCTTTTTTAAAGGCAACAGCCTGTTCACATTCTTTCGTCCACCACGAATTTCCACGGTATTTGCCTAGTGTCACCGACTTGCACACTGGAATAGAAGAAAAAACTGCCTTTAAGACAACTTCGATGAAATTAGAATAAAATACATCTATATTGTCATGTTTTATTAAATCTGTGTTGTGCGTCTGAAGGATATTACCAAACGTTATCCAATCGGCGTTCTTGTATTTGAATTTCGGGATTCTGTCTTCAGTGTCAGTGCGTGTTCTGAAAGTTGTTTTCTCCAAAAGTTTAATTTCAATTGGAAGATGATCACTACCCAAACTATCATCTCCTACGAGCCAAGTACAATTTGTTGCAAGCTCTGGTGAAATGAGAGACAAATCCACTGTGGTTGCTCTATGAGTTGAGATATCAGGTATCCGCGTAACTGAACCATCGTTTAATAAGTAAAGATTTGAATCTATTATGTTTTCAATTAGGCGATTGCTGGTAATTTTGAGACATTCTTCTCTCAGAAAGGAGAATGAGCGTTAAAATCGCCCAATACTATCCAATCCACCTTGAGCCTTTTGTGTCCAAATGTTTGATCCAGTCTGTGTTATCATCTTTTGGACCAGAAGGAAGGTACAATGATAAAAGACTTACATTAACAGTTGTATTGACTCTGACAACTGCTCCTGTGTAATAGATGTCTGTAGTAATGTTAATCACCTTTTTCGCAAATGTGAGGTCTTGATCTCATGGCAGCGATAAGCTTATCGTCGTTCATATTTTCCTTGCAGGAAAATTTATTCGGTGTGAAGTCAAGAGGAGTCCCTTAACCGGGAAGGAGGAAAAAACCCTGCAAGCATGACCAAACAATTGGAGGAAAAAACAATGCACGCAGGACCAAACAATTTCCGTCGTGTACAGGCCGGCTGGCTGGGCTTTCTATAAACACTCTTTCTGTAGCCAGAGACTTTCCGTCGCCAGTGAGTCTCCGTCGCCAGTGAGAACAAGCAGAGTTTTGCTGTACACGATCATTCTGACAGGAAACATCCGTGCTTACTATAACGCGCCCTAAAGACGGAGGAAAAACGTTGACCTAGGCTGTTAAGCTTTGGCTGATGTGAAGTAGGCCTACGTTCACTACAGTTAACTATGCACTTATCCGAGATGATAGGACCAACAACAATTCCTGCTCATTTGTAGTTTGTTATAACCAGACAGTGTAGGGCTACAATGAAAGAAAACATATATCGTCACAAGTGTGCGGTTCTCCGTTAAACAGACACTGACTATATGGACAGAGTACAGTGTGTCAACTAACAGACTATACGAAAAGCGATCCAATCAGAATGTCGCTGCCAACATCCACAGCAGAACAGCCGGTAAGTTGAGTTTGGAGTTTACAGTTTCTTCAAGAGGGATTCATTGCACTAGAACTGTTCCATATGTGCTCCATCCAAATCTGCCAACAGTTATCTGGCAGATTCCCTGAGCCTGCGCAAAACCTTATGCGCTGGCAAGGTCTTGAAATGTGGAGGGGGTGGGGGTAGAGGAATCTATGAAACACTAAACTGACGCCATCAGAATGATACAAACATTACGGTGGGCACTTAACAGGCCAGTTTTTGATGCTGAGGGCAGGCACTGACCTATTGAGTACACTGCTCTATATTGAGTACACTGCTCTATATTGAGTACACTGTTCTATATTGAGTACACTGTTCTATATTGAGTACACTGTTCTATATTGAGTACACTGTTCTATATTGAGTACACTGTTCTATATTGAGTACACTGCTCTATATTGAGTACACTGTTCTATATTGAGTACACTGTTCTATATTGAGTACACTGCTCTATATTGAGTACACTGTTCTATATTGAGTACACTGCTCTATATTGAGTACACTGCTCTATATTGTGTACACTGCTCTATATTGAGTACACTGCTCTATATTGAGTACACTGCTCTATATTGAGTACACTGCTCTATATTGAGTACACTGATCTACATTGAGTACACTGCTCTATATTGAGTACACTGCTCTATATTGAGTACACTGCTCTATATTGAGTACACTGCTCTATATTGAGTACACTGCTCTATATTGAGTACACTGCTCTATATTGAGTACATTGTTCTATATTGAGTACACTGTATATTGAGTACACTGTTATATATTGAGTACACTGTTCTATATTGAATACACTGTTCTATATTGAGTACACTGCTCTATATTGAGTACACTGTATATTGAGTACACTGTTCTATATTGAGTACACTGTTCTATATTGAGTACATTGTATATTGAGTACACTGTTCTATATTGAGTACACTGTTCTATATTGAATACACTGTTCTATATTGAGTACACTGTTCTATATTGAGTACACTGCTCTATATTGAGTACACTGTATATTGAGTACACTGTTCTATATTAAGTACACTGTATATTAGTACACTGTTCTATATTAAGTACACTGTAATATTGAGTAAACTGTTCTACATTGAGTACACTGTTCTATATTGAGTACACTGCTCTATATTGAGTACACCATTCCATATTGAGTACACTGTTCTATATTGAGTACACTGTTCTATATTGAGTACACTGCTCTATATTGAGTACACCATTCCATATTGAGTACACTGTTCTATATTGAGTACACTGTTCTATATTGAGTACACTGCTCTATATAGAGTACACTGTTCTGTATTGAGTACACTGTTCTGTATTGAGTACACTACTCTGTTCTATATTATGTACACTGTTCTACATTGAGTACACTGTTCTATATTGAGTAGCAGGCCTCCTTCGGTGATGAATGACCATGGACAAAGTACATCCGTTCTAATGTCTAGATGGGCATATGAGTACACTGTTCTATATTGAGTACACTGTTCTATATTGAGTACACTGTTCTATATTGAGTACGCTGTTCTATATTGAGTACACTGTTCTAATTGAGTACACTGTTCTATATTGAGTACACTGTTCTATATTGAGTACACTGTTCTATATTGAGTACACTGTTCTATATTGAGTACACTGTTCTATATTGAATACACTGTTCTATATTGAGTACACTGTTCTATATTGAGTACACTGCTCTATATTGAGTACACTGTATATTGAGTACACTGTTCTATATTAAGTACACTGTAATATTGAGTACACTGTTCTATATTAAGTACACTGTATATTGAGTACACTGTTCTACATTGAGTACACTGTTCTATATTGAGTACACTGCTCTATAATTGAGTACACCATTCCATATTGAGTACACTGTTCTATTTTGAGTACACTGTTCTATATTGAGTACACTGCTCATATTGAGTACACCATTCCATATTGAGTACACTGTTCTATATTGAGTACACTGTTCTATATTGAGTACACTGCTCTATATTGAGTACACTGTTCTGTATTGAGTACACTGTTCTGTATTGAGTACACTACTCTGTTCTATATTATGTACACTGTTCTACATTGAGTACACTGTTCTATATTGAGTAGCAGGCCTCCTTCGGTGATGAATGACCATGGACAAAGTACATCCGTTCTAATGTCTAGATGGGCATATTGAGTACACTGTTCTATATTGAGTACACTGTTCTATATTGAGTACACTGTTCTATATTGAGTACGCTGTTCTATATTGAGTACACTGTTCTATATTGAGTACACTGTTCTATATTGAGTACACTGTTCTATATTGAGTACACTGTTCTATATTGAGTACACTGTTCTATATTGAGTACACTGTTCTATATTGAGAACACTGTTCTATATTGAGTACACTGTTCTATATTGAGTACACTGCTCTGTTCTATATTTTGTACACTGTTCTATATTGAGTACACTGTTCTATATTGAGTACACTGCTCTATATTGAGTACACTGTTCTGTATTGAGTACACTGTTCTGTATTGAGTACACTACTCTGTTCTATATTATGTACACTGTTCTACATTGAGTACACTGTTCTATATTGAGTAGCAGGCCTCCTTCGGTGATGAATGACCATGGACAAAGTACATCCGTTTTAATGTCTAGATGGGCATATTGAGTACACTGTTCTATATTAGAGTACACTGTTCTATATTGAGTACGCTGTTCTATATTGAGTACACTGTTCTATATTGAGTACACTGTTCTATATTGAGTACACTGATCTATATTGAGTACACTGTTCTATATTGAGTACACTGTTCTATATTGAGAACACTGTTCTATATTGAGAACACTGTTCTATATTGAGTACACTGTTCTATATTTAGTACACTGTTCTATATTGAGTACACTGCTCTGTTCTATATTTTGTACACTGTTCTATATTGAGTACACACTTCTCTATATTGAGTACACTGCTCTATATTGAGTACACTGCTCTATATTGAGTACACTGCTCTATATTGAGTACACTGTTCTCTATTGAGTACACTGTTCTATATTGAGTACACCATTCTATATTGAGTACACTGTTCTATGTTGAGTACACTGTTCACTGTTCTATATTGAGTACACTGTTCTATATTGAGTACACTGCTCTATATTGAGTACACTGTTCTGTATTGAGTACACTGTTCTATATTGAGTACACTGTTCTATATTGAGTACACTGCTCTGTTCTACATTATGTACACTGTTCTATATTGAGAACACTGTTCTATATTGAGTACACTGTTCTATATTGAGTACACTGTTCTATATTGAGTACACTGTTCTATATTGAGTACACTGCTCTGTTCTACATTATGTACACTGTTCTATATTGAGTACATTGTTCTATATTGAGTACACTGTTCTATATTGAGTACACTGTTCTATATTGAGTACACTGCTCTATATTGAGTACACTGTTCTGTATTGAGTACACTGCTCTGTTCTATATTATGTACACTGTTCTACATTGAGTACACTGTTCTATATTGAGTACACTGTTGTATATTGAGTACACTGTTCTATATTGAGTACACTGCTCTATATTGAGTACACTGTTCTGTATTGAGTACACTGTTCTGTATTGAGTACACTGTTCTACATTGAGTACACTGTTCTACATTGAGTACACTGCTCTATATTGAGTACACTGTTATATATTGAGTACACTGTTCTATCAAAATAAGCAAACAGCCCAGGGGGTGGGGAGGGGGGGGGGGTGTTGAGTTGGATGTGAATGTCAGTAGTATGTGCAGTGGGCCTGTGATGAAATGCGATACAGTTATTGTGTGTGGTTTAGCCAGGTAACATCTGAGTTTGACAGCTACTTTGAATGAATGTTGTTTGGCACTGGTAAAGTGTAGGGTAGCGGATTGTGTGGCGTAGTGGTTAACCAAAAGCACTCACTTAGAACGCGAGAAACCAAGGTTCGATTCCCCGACAAGAGAGGGTCTTTCCTCCACTCCACTAGATTTTCAGTAGTGGTCGAAAGACGATAAACCGAGGTTCCATGTGCAGTAAGAATTTAATGCATGTTATAAAATTCCACAGCAACCAAGGAATTGTCGCTGGCAACATTTTGTAAAATAATCCACTTTCATGGGTGAAAAGAAATGTGCGCATAGAAAAAAAACAAAAAAACATAGGCGGCGCTGCACTGTGCAGACGCGCTCTCCCAGGGGAGAGTAGTTCGAATTTCATATCGTTATTGTTATTGTTGTTTAAAGCCCAGCCGACCGCGTAGAGCCATATCAGGGCTATAACCGCTTCAGAACATACAAAACTTCAACAGGAAAACAAATGAAAAGAAAATTAAGTACACATATCAATGCATTCGTGCACATAATCTAAGGACATGCCTCTGGCGTCGACAACTCCATCCAGTTTATCGCACAGGGGATTTAAAAAACAAATTTAAGCATACCCAAGGACACCAAAACATATAAAAACGGGCATAACTTACATGAAATTGCTTCCACATATCTCACCTCCCTAGAACCAAAATGCACTTAATACCTGCACCCATTATCAATTCTAAGAATCCTAAGAAAAAGTACGTAAGATTTTATCGAGCATGTACAGGTGAATGGACCAGTTAAGGCAGAAACTGATAGGAAGAAATGACAGAAACTGATAGGAAGAAATGACAGAAAGCAAAGGAACAAGACAGAAACAAAGATAGTGTCAGAAAAGAGGAAATTTCTTGCACAGAATTTCTGAAGGTGCGATGCTATTCATATTGTGACCCCGGCATACCTACAGAGGGCGAATTCACATCCATTGGGACAAAACAGAAAACAAAACAAAACAACAGCAACAAACAACAACAACAAACAAACAAACAAACAAACGACAAAACAACAGCAATAAGTGCAAAATGAAATAAATAACAACAATGCTCTACGAGAGAGAACAAGAACACATTTCGTTTATGAGGGTGTGAAATAAGCAATCTATGTTTTTTTCGGTTTGTTTGTTTGTTTTTGTTTTTTGTTGTTGTTTTTTTTGCATCCAGCTCTCGCCTATAGACGGTCCACACTACACGTACAAAATATGTGTTAATCAACATCCATGTGTTAACAATGCAAACAAAAGATACTATACTAGTGACATTAACGTTCGAAGAAATGCATTTTAAGAGGTTTGTTTGTTTGTTTATCTTATGTAGATTAATACACCAACATTTCAGAACAACCCAACACAGGACCATAGGACAAACCCTGTTTGGATTCAGAAAAGGAGAAGGATGTATGAATGTCAGTTTTTACACTTCATCAACTTTGCCGGAAAAAATATGAATACCGGAAACAGCTCGATCTCATCTTCTTTCGACCACGTAAGCAGAATCAAACTTTGAGATGTTTTAAGGTCATGTGGAATTAAGGGCCAGCTCCTGAAGAACAAGAGTTGCTTGTTTTAGAAATGTCTAATCTTGGTCTTGGAAGACAAAGATTGTATCTTGAATTTATGTAGTGTGTTTAGCTTGTTCTGTTAAATATTTTGGGGCGGATCTATGCATAACTTTGAACATTTGTGTGCTTTTGCTGTGTTTAAGTGGTTTCTGGGTGATAGTATTTCCACTTCTTTTAATTATTTTTAGGGAGAAGAATGGCAGACTGGTTCAGACGTTCGCCTGCCAGTAACTAAACTCGAGGTTCCAGTGTTCGCTTCCCGTAGAGCTCTCGACTTTTCTCCTCAGTTAAACCGGAAAATCGAGCTGTACGTCTAGTCCTTCGGAAGGGGACGAAAAAGGAGTTGGACCGGTGTGACTTCTGGCCTGTACACGCTAAAGATCCCATGGCAGTTGAAAATCATGAAGAGCAGGGTATTGCCCGGCTGCCTTGGTATAAAACATTGGAGAGATATGTTGATTTCCCAGGTCCCACCGTTTGAAGACCAATTATCATTCTTGCCTTTCTGAATTCTTGGTTTAAAAAAGATGTGAATATGAAAAAGATGTGAATATGAAAATGAATTTGAAGAGAGGGAGAGGGGATGGGCGCCGCCCTGTTGGAGCTGGCCCCGGAAAAAGTTGAGGTCTCTGCCATCTTACTCCCCCATGGCCCCGGGGTTATGGAGCTATCTAGGTAGGACCTCTGGACCTGGCCAGCTCGTGGGTTTATGTGCAGGCTTAAGGCTTGTACCGTGATCATTTTGGATCTTCTCCATCACATGGCACCTGTGACGTTAGTGCATATGGAATTCATTCCGAGCGCGGAGATATCTTGAGAAATTGAAATTGAAATTGAAATTGATTTTTTATGCATAAGGGCCTCACAATTACTAGAAGTGTTCCTGCTTTTCTGTGCAAGGAATTAATTTTTCTTCAATAGAGCTTCAGTGTGGTCATCCCACTTCATTGATGCATAGTCAATATGGGGTTTGATTTGGGCCATGCAAAATAGATTTTTATGTTTTGTTTCAGTGTTGATAAGGTTTGAGAGTTTACTCAGAAGAAATAGATGGTACTGCTGCTGCTGCTGCTACTACTACTTCAAGAGTGACAGACAGACACACAGATAGACAGACA
>JAPXFY010000012.1:18755698-18765698 GCA_030674185.1 Monoplex corrugatus
ATAGCGTTATATTCATATAATTGTCCTCTCCAATAAAAACTGAGGAATCCTTTATATTCTGGATGAATGGGTACAGAATAATATGCATCTTTCAAGTCTATGGAAGCCATAAAACAGTCTTGTGTGATCAGTAACAGCGCAGACGGAAGAGTGTCCATTTTGAAATGGTGATATTTTAAATGTTTGTTCAAATCCTTTAAATTAGAATCATTCTTTGATTTCCATCCTTTTTCGGACGAGTAAAAACAGGTGATAAAAATTTCTCATGTGTTTTACTACAAACTGAAATAACTCCTTTATCTTTTAACTTTTGGACTTCTATATCAATTATCTCTGTTTCTGTTTCATTTAACTGTTTTTGTTGTCTAATAAAAGACAACTGAGATACTGGGCAGTTAAACTCTAATTGAAGACCTTCCACTGTCTGTATAATCTCTGAGTCTGATGTCAACTGTTTCCAATTTTCAACAAAATATTGTATTCTGCCACCCCGGAAAAAGGACGCCTCCTTTTGTAGGTCAGCCTGTGAGGGCGTTAGGTTTTCAGTGTGTGGAAGGCCAGCAAGGGGAACAGTGTGGGCGGGGCTTACCACTGGAGGGTCCGGCACCGCGGGCCTTACTTTTTGCCACTCTGGCCGTACGATTGCCTTTGCTTGCCGCCGAACTGCGGCCTCGTCTGGGTTCGCCTCCACTGTTGGCGCCAGTTCGCTGTCCTAAAAAAGGTCGCCTGTCCCCTTGTTGAGCCTGGTGCCTGAATCTCTTGCGGGCCTGCCAGCCGCTGGTGCCAGCCACAGCCGCACCCAGACTTTCCATGGCACGAACGTTCTTGAGGGAAGCGGTCAAGTTATCTCCAAAGAGATAGCCGGTTATGGGGACCGTGTCCGAGCATAGGCCAGCTAGGTTTCTGTTTAAACACGGCCGAATGGCAACTCTACGCCTATGGGAAATGTCCACCGAAGCGTGGCCAAGAAGAAGCAGGGCATTCGCATGCATGTCCGTAACGGACTTCTTTAATACTTTGTCAATTGGTTTACCACCTCTTGCCGCTTTTAGTAGTAACTGCGTGGAATTAACCACAGCCGTGGCTGCTTTAACAATAGCGCGCTGGGTTGTGACCTGCTTTAGGTCAGCCTTGCGCGCTTCCCCCGGCATCTTCTTCCATACTTCGGGATTCACCATGGGGACTTTAAGCTGCTCACAATTGCTAGGAGTTACAATTTTGTCAAAGACTTCTTTCAACTTTTCATCTGTTCTTTTCTTATCAAAACACTTTTTGACTACTTCGGCCAGCGACTCGGCTACCTTTTCCCCTTTTCGTTCCCTTTCATCAAGCTCTGCTTCAATCTCTTTCAAGAGGTCATCATCAGAGCATGTAATGGACAAACTATCTACATCATTATCATCGGTAATTTCGCCATCCGAAGAAGACAGGTCTCTTTTCCTTTTAGTGGAATCTCGGTCAGGGCTGTCCCGGTCAATGTCAATTCGCGCATACCGTGCCCTCTCAGGGGAGTGGTCCTGCGTAACTAAGCGCGCGCGCGCAGTCTCTCTCTCAGGAGAGTTTTGGCGCCTCTTTGCCCTCTCAGGGGCGCGCCCTCGCACCTGGGTCTTCGCTGACAAAAAAATTGTTCATCATGTTTTCTAGTTTTTTCTCCAGGCGCGCTTCTAAACTTCTAAATAAGTCCTCCGCCGACTCAGCGGCTTTATGGACAGCAGGCGAGCTGCTTCCTGCCCTTTCATTGTCCGACTCCAAAACATCGTCGGCTTTATTATCCGTGCTCATCATTAACGACTGATGATAGTAAAAAGCAATAAGAAGGGGTTACTCACGTGTTTTTCAGCAACAAGATGCACACCACATAAATTCCACTTACAGAAATACATACAATCCACTCGAACACACGCACTTCATCCACTGTCGTCCAACAGTGTAAAGAAGGTTAAGTATGGTAGCAGCGAAACTCTGGCACCACCGACAGCGTCAGCGTCCAACTGACCTGGATAGCATCGCGCGCCAATACTCATGTCACGTCTCACGTGACTTCGCCTGACCAAAGCAACAGGCGAATAATAATAAGAAAGTTTGTTTTTATTGTTATAATTGTCGTCATCATCATCGATATTATTATTGTTGTTGTTGTTATCAGTATCAGTGGTGGTGGAGTGGTGGTGGCGTGGCAGTGGTGGTAGTAGTAATAGTAGTCATAGTAGTAGTAGTCGTAGTAGTAATAGTAGTAGTAGTAGTCGTAGTAGTAGTAGTTGTAGTAGTAGTAGAAGTAGTAGTAGTAGTAGTGGTAGTAGTAGTAGTGGTAGTAGTAGTAGTAGAAGTAGTAGTAGTAGTAGTAGTGGTAGTAGTAGTGGTGGTGGTGGTGGTGGTGGTGGTGGTGGTGGTGTTATGATTATCATTACTATTATCATAATCATCATCATCATCATCATAATCATCGTCGTCGTCGTCGCAGTCGTTTTCGCTGTCTTGTATTCATTATCATTATCAACAGAATTTGGAAGAACTCCTACTTTCCTATGACGGCGAGACTCGGAGCTTCGCGGAGTGGACACGTGATTTTGTAGACACGTACTACCCGGATGTAGGTCAACAATGTTACCGTGTACCCGCTGTGTATTTCAATGACCTGAAAACGTCCACCAGCGTTGGACAACACTTTGAAGGTTTACAGCTTGGAAGACCTGTAAGTTGAATAATATTTGATGATGATAAAAAAGAGACATTATTATTAATCTTTTTTTTTTGTATAGCACTATTTTTTAATTCATTTGGTGGGGGGGGGGGGGGCTTTCTGTGATGTAAGATAAGTTTATACTTAGTGGCTAGTTGTGTTTTGAGTCAGTCCTTTGATTCTTTATATCTTTTATTTATCTGTACATGTACTTTTTTTGAAGATAAGATACACATGTCATTTATATGTGACCAGGATTGTTCTAGTGATGGACTGATACAATACTAGAACAACATTGAGACAAATATTTGGGAGGGAACAGTCATCTCACCAACCAGCAGATGCACATTAGAAATATCCAGCATTGAAGAAAATGAAAGGCGTTCTTACCAACAAATGCCTATCATTTAACATCAGGAAGAGAGTTCTTCAGTGTTATATGGAACCACTACCGCTGTACGGACCTGAATAATAAACAAGCAAAGTCAAAACAAGATTGAGGCAGCTGAAATGTGGTTTCTAAGAAGAATGTTAAGAGTTCCATGGAAAGCAAAGAAAACAAACCTTTGGAGAAGCAAACACAAAAAAGAAAACATGAATGAAGAAAATTAGCAAAAGACAAGCAACATTTATAGGACATTTTATGAGGCAAGACATATTTGAACACCTAGTCACAACAGGAAAGACAAAGGGTAAAAAAACAACAGATTGACCCAGGGAAAAAATGTTGGACTGGTTTTCAGAAACGGGTGGGGACAAAAGGGGTTGGAGATATACTTGCAGCGACAAAAGATAGATTAGTATGGAGGGCCATGACCGCTAACGCCATGCAGCATGGCACATGATGATGATGATGATGATGACCATGGTATGTTAAAGTTGCATGCAGACCAGGTACCTCTGACTTCTGTCCTCCAATTTTCCGAAGGGATTAAGTGACCTTAACATATAGCCAAAAGACCTGCCTTGTGATCACAGGAGCTAGGACTTCAGGCGTCTCTTATTACTACTCTATCACATGACTGTAATATCATGGCATGTAGAGTCATTTTGACCTTACGGTCGCCGGATGCTTGTTCGACCAGCAAGCCTGGCTTATTTCACAGTAAATACCATGCTCTCGGACAGTCTCAGGTTACACTATTTGAAGCAGCCTCGACATAAGTCCAGAATTAATGACATATCCATTGGACTACGCAGCAACTACGCGCATAAGCTCATACAATGACAGCACACTCACATGACATAGTCATGACAATACATAGACAGCACATCTCACACTGACATAAGTCATGACAATACACAGACAGCACATCTCACATGACATAAGTCATGACAATACACAGACAGCACATCTCACAGTGACATAAGTCATGACAATACACAGACAGCACATCTCACATGACATAAGTCATGACAATACACATGACAGTACATCTCACAGTGACATAAGTCATGACAATACACAGAGCATGCAACACATCTCACAGTGACATAAGTCATGACAATACACAGGATGCAGACATCTCACAGTGACATAAGTCATGACAATACACAGGATGGCAGTACATCTCACAGTGACATAAGTCATGACAATACACAGGATGGCAGTACATCTCACAGTGACATAAGTCATGACAATACACAGATGGCAACACATCTCACAGTGACATAAGTCATGACAATACACAGGATGCATACATCTCACAGTGACATAAGTCATGACAATACACAGGATGGCAGTACATCTCACAGTGACATAAGTCATGACAATACACAGGATGGCAACACATCTCACAGTGACATAAGTCATGACAATACACAGGATGCAGTACATCTCACAGTGACATAAGTCATGACAATACACAGGATGGCAGCTACATCTCACAGTGACATAAGTCATGACAATACACAGGATGGCAGTACATCTCACAGTGACATAAGTCATGACAATACACAGGATGGCAGTACATCTCACAGTGACATAATCATGACAATACACAGGATGGCAGTACATCTCACAGTGACATAAGTCATGACAATACACAGGATGGCAGTACATCTCACAGTGACATAAGTCATGACAATACACAGGATGGCAGTACATCATCTCACAGTGACATAAGTCATGACAATACACAGGATGGCAGTACATCTCACAGTGACATAAGTCATGACAATACACAGGACAAACATCTCACAGTGACATAAGTCATGACAATACACAGGACAGTACATCTCACAGTGACATAAGTCATGACAATACACAGGATGGCAGTACATCTCACAGTGACATAAGTCATGACAATACACAGAGCACACATCTCACAGTGACATAAGTCATGACAATACAACATAGATGACTAGTACAAACATCTCACAGTGACATAAGTCATACATACACGACATACATCTCACAGTGAATCTGCAATACAGACATCTCACAGTGACATAAGTCATGACAATACACAGACAACACATCTCACAGTGACATAAGTCATGACAATACACAGGATGCAGTACATCTCACAGTGACATAAGTCATGACAATACACAGGATGCAGTACATCTCACAGTGACATAAGTCATGACAATACACAGACAACACATCTCACAGTGACATAAGTCATGACAATACACAGACAACACATCTCACAGTGACATAAGTCATGACAATACACAGACAACACATCTCACAGTGACATAAGTCATGACAATACACAGACAACACATCTCACAGTGACATAAGTCATGACAATACACAGACAACATTTCTCACAGTGACATATGTCATGACAATACAGAGACAGCACATCTCACAGTGACATAAGTCATGACAATACACAGGGTGACAACACATCTCACAGTGACATAAGTCATGACAATACACAGACAGTACATCTCAGAGTGATATAAGTCATGACAATACACAGACAACACATCTCACAGTGACATATGTCATGACAATACACAGACAACACATCTCACAGTGACACAAGTCATGACAATACACAGACAACACATCTCACAGTGACATATGTCATGACATTACACAGGATGACAGCACATCTCACAGTGACATAAGTCATGACAATACACATACAACACATCTCACAGTGACATAAGTCATGACAATACACAGACAGCACATCTCACAGTGACACAAGTCATGACAATACGCAGACAACACATCTCACAGTGACATATGTCATGACAATACACAGAGAACAATCTCACAGTAACATATGTCATGACAATACACAGACAACACATCTCACAGTGACATAAGTCATGACAATACACAGACAGTACATCTCACAGTGACATAAGTCATGACAATACACAGGATGGCAGTACATCTCACAGTGACATAAGTCATGACAATACACAGGATGGCAGTACATCTCACAGTGACATAAGTCATGACAATACACAGGGAGTACAACTCACAGTGACATAAGTCATGACAATACACAGACAACACATCTCACAGTGACATAAGTCATGACAATACACAGACAGCACATCTCAAGTGACATAAGTCATGACAATACACAGACAGTACATCTCACAGTGACATAAGTCATGACAATACACAGACAGTACATCTTACAGTGACACAAGTCATTACAATACACAGACAACATTTCTCACAGTGACATAAGTCATGACAATACACAGGGTGACAAAACATCTCACAGTGACATAAGTCATGACAATACACAGACAGCACATCTCACAGTGACATAAGTCATGACAATACACAGGGTGACAAAACATCTCACAGTGACATAAGTCATGACAATACACAGACAGTACATCTCACAGTGACATAAGTCATGACAATACACAGACAATACACCTCACAGTGACATATGTCATGACAATACACAGACAACACATCTCACAGTGACACAAGTCATGACAATACACAGACAACACATCTCACAGTGACATATGTCATGACATTACACAGGATGACAGCACATCTCACAGTGACATAAGTCATGACAATACACATACAACACATCTCACAGTGACATAAGTCATGACAATACACAGACAGCACATCTCACAGTGACACAAGTCATGACAATACGCAGACAACACATCTCACAGTGACATATGTCATGACAATACACAGAGAACACATCTCACAGTAACATATGTCATGACAATACACAGACAACACATCTCACAGTGACATAAGTCATGACAATAAACAGACAGTACATCTCACAGTGACATAAGTCATGACAATACACAGGATGGCAGTACATCTCACAGTGACATAAGTCATGACAATACACAGACAGCACATCTCAGTGACATAAGTCATGACAATACACAGACAGTACATCTCACAGAGGACATAAGTCATGACAATACACAGACAACACATCTCACAGTGACATAAGTCATGACAATACACAGAGAACACATCTCACACTGACATAAGTCATGACAATACACAGACAACACACTCTCACAGTGACATAAGTCATGACAATACACAGACAACACATCTCACAGTGACATAAGTCATGACAATACACAGACAGTACATCTCACAGTGACATAAGTCATGACAATACACAGACAACACATCTCACAGTGACATAAGTCATGACAATACACAGACAACACATCTCACAGTGACATAAGTCATGACAATACACAGACAGTACATCTCACAGTGACATAAGTCATAACAATACACAGACAGTACATCTCACAGTGACATAAGTCATGACAATACACAGACAGCACATCTCACAGTGACATAAGTCATGACAATACACAGACAACACATCTCACAGTGACATAAGTCATGAGAATACACAGACAGCACATCTCACAGTGACATAAGTCACGACAATACATAGACAACACATCTCACAGTGACACAAGTCATGACAATACACAGACAACACATCTCACAGTGACGTATGTCATGACATTACACCGGATGACAGCACATCTCACAGTGACATAAGTCATGACAATACACAGAAGGACAGCACACCTCACCATGACATGTTCTTGACAATACACAGAATGAGAGTACATCTGACGGTGACCTGGCCCACACCCTCGTACTGGACAGTTTGGAGCAGTTGGGTCATCACCTCCAACACCATCACCGCTGTCCCTTCTTCATCATCAGCTCGTTCCAATTCGACAACTACCTGGCCAGAATCCGGCCACCACCATCAACATCATCAGGAAGCCGCAAGAAAAGATCCCGTGGCGGCAAGGCACCGTCCACACAGACTGACGATGCTGAAGGCAGGGAGACTGAGGACGTTGAGGGCAAAGAGCCCAGTCAGCTCCCGCCCGTCCCTTCAGAACGCGGGGAGATCGACGTGGTTGTTCTGAGTGAGAAGTGGGGTGTCACCTTGATAGAGGTGAGTATCATTCTAAAACTGTTCTCATATAGCGTTGTTCTCTGAGCTCATTTAAATGTCCAAAACTTGAATAATTCGTAAGCCCTACAGTTTCAGTTTCAGTTTGAATTTCTCAAGATGACGTCTCCGCTCTTGGAATGAATTCCATATGCACTAACGTCACAGGTGTGATGTGATGGAGAAGATAATGGCAGCAGAGCGTCCAGTAATCTAGTAATCCCTACAGTAAGATAGATCTGTATGATTTGTTCCATAAGACTTCTTCCATAGTCAAATCAACAAACTCCACAGGGGGGTCGGGGATGTAGGTCGGCGGGGGGGGGGGGGGGGGGGGAGATGAGGATCAGTCTGTGGACCTGAACTTCAGGACAAATCATTTTGACCTGTCAAGTTAAACAGATCTAACAACATGATTTTCGAATTCAACACAACATTAATTTCAAGTTTTTGGAATGATTCATGCGCATATTGGGATAGCAGAAACGGTAAAATTAGATAAAAAAAACAACAACAAAACCTTCACCATGAGAAAATGCAAGATGACTTGCTTCACGTTGTTGATCTTGTCCTTGCTGGGCTTCCTGCTGTCTTCACTGTGGCATCTTCACTGGGGCGTGTGGGTGAGTAGTGCCGGAGCAGGGGCTGCCACGTCTACCATTTTCCCTAGCGGTCTGTGCTGGATGGATAAAGAACTCATACCGGTGACGGGCCGGGTGATGTCAGCCGTCATGTTGGCTGCATCAATTGGCTCTTGCGTCAATCCTTTGATTCTAGGTCATCTAATGGAAACTGAAGGCACCATCTGGATGGCGTACCTTTTGCTAGGGGAAGCAACTCTATGTGTCCTGACCTTTGCCTTCCTCCTGCTCTTCACTAGGCTCTACCTGCAGACTGCATACGCCAATCCTACCTCACGCCATGACGTCAGCCTCAACGTCACTACCGACAAGGCGCCCTCAGAATGTTCTCAGCAGTTCTTAGGACATGACCATGAGCTTGTGTCTTGAGCGTGACATTCCATAACTGTGTTGTTCCATGCCATGTTCCATTCCACCCTCTGCTCGTTTCTTGTATATGAGGCGTTTTGCAACATCCGCGGCGTTTTCCAAAGGAAACTACAGGCCTACTACATTGATTGACACGCTACAAAACAAAGCCTTCATAGAGGTTTCACCTCTGAGCCGTTACTTGTGACTTTTGTCCTTTTTCTCCGTGTAGTGACACTAGAACAAAGGTTCAGAGCGATTGGTTTTCTGTTGATGTACATGTACCTTTTAAAGATCTGACAGCCAGGTGGGAACAATTTCTGAAGGCCTGGTCAATGGCAAATTTGTTACATAATTTGGAGTTTGTGCGACAGGGATGCTTCACAACTCGGATAGTTTTATATGTGCTCCTCTCTCTCTCTCTGTCTCTGTCTCTGTCTCTGTCTCTTCTCTCTCTCTCTCTCTCTCTCTCTCTGTCTCTCTCTCTCTCTCTCTCTGTGCGAGTGTGTTTGTGTGTCCACCTATCCCTCTGCCAACAGGAGACCTGAGAATCAGCTGGACTACCGAAATGATATTATTTTCGTTGTAAAGGATACCTCTAGAGTCAGTATACGAAAAATCGAGATTGTTTTTCCATATCAAGACTTTGCCAGTGCAGAGGGCTTTGCACAGGCTCAGAGAGTCTGCCAGACGCTTGCTGGCAGATTTGGATGGGGCGCTTTGGGAATAGTCTAAGTCCGATGAATCCCTCATGAACAAACTCTAAACACTGAGCTCCAAACTAAACTGATTGTGTGTCACATATTAATTTTTTGAATTACTAATATATTGATAATTTACCAGTTAAGGAGAAGTATTTATGAGCTTAGTTTTATTTTATCATGAAAAAAGAAAAAAGCTGACCACATATCTCCTCTCCTGGCACA
>JAPXFY010000012.1:18770698-18785698 GCA_030674185.1 Monoplex corrugatus
TCAGATGAAATGATACGTGAAAAATTTATGTACATGTTCAAAAAAATTCAGTGCTCTGGAAGACGTTGGGACAGTGAGGAACAATGGACAAGTTGAGAAGTTCTATAAATGAAGACTTGTGAGAAATCCAGAAAGATAGGGGGGAAGGCAAATAGAAAAGCAAAAAAGATTGGATGACTAATGAAATTTTGGGCCTGATGGAGGAAAGGAGGAAGGCAAAGAGAAACGAGGAGATATACAGGAAGATAAACAAAGAAATCAGCTTTAGGTGCAATGAAGCTAAGGAAGCTTGGCTGAACACAAAATGCAAAGGGATAGAAGAACGACACAAAATGGATCCTCAGGTATGTACGACAATTGAAGAAATTGTCACAGGAAAAATACATGCACATCAACTGGTTGCTTAAAATCGAAAGATGGCATGCTTATCATCGGAAAAAGACCAAATATTAGACAGATGGGGAGAGTACATTAAAGACCTTTTTGAAGATGACAGAAACGAAGAACACATTATAAAAAAGAACTTTGAAGGACCACCCATAATGAAAGATGAAGTTAGAGCAGCACTGAAAAAGATGAAACTAGGAAAAGCCCCAGGACCAGACAACATTACTACAGAGATGATTGAAGCCCTGGAGGAATTTGGCATAGAAAAAATAACAGTCCTCCTAAATGAAATTTATGACACTGGAAAAATCCCCAAAGATATGTCAAAATCAATTTTCATTGCACTTCCAAAGAAGACAGGGCTCTAGAATGCAAACTCCATCGCACAATCAGTTGATGAGTCATTTAACAAAAATCCTGTTAGAATAATCATGATGAGGACAAGGAATAGAATCAAAAGAGAAATAGCAGAAGAACAGTGTGGATTTGTGGAGGGGAAAGGTACTATTAATGCCATATACATCCTAAGAACTATCATAGAGAGGTCAATTGAGATGAATAAGGATTTGTATTTATGCTTTGTTGATTATACCAAGGCTTTCGATCGGGTACGACATGATGAATTGATCAACCAACTGGAGAGACTCAATGTCGATGGAAAAGATCTACGAATAATCAGAATATGTACCGGGAACAAACAGCTGCAATGAGAATAGAAAACAATATAAGCTCTTTTCAAAACATCAAAAGAGGAGTCAGACAGGGTTGTGTTTTGTCACCAGATCTGTTTTCACTATATAGCGAAAACATCATGAGAAACCTAGAAGAAGACCATGGATTAAAGGTTGGAGTGAAAATGATAAACAACATTCGGTACGCAGATGACACCGTGCTAATTGCAGAAAATGAAAGGGACCTACAAAACCTTGTGAATATACTAGAAACAGAAAGCAAAGGTAAGGGTTGGAACTAAACAGCAGGAAGATTGAAGTCATGGTGATCAGTAAAAAACATGAAATCCCCTCATGCAAAATAACAGCAAATGGCACAACCTTGACACAGGTTAATAAGTTCAAATACCTGGGAACGGCAGATGCATATCGGAAATAGCTGGCAGAATCGGCCAAGCCAAAACAGCATTCAAGAAGATGACAAGCATTCTTACCAACAAATGCCTATCAATTAACATCAGAAAGAGAGTCCTTGAATGTTATATAGAACCAATACTGTTGTACGGATGCGAGGCGTGGACAGTCAGCAAGCAAAGCCAGAGCAGGATCGAGGCAGCCGAGATGTGGTTTCTCAGATGAATGTTGAGAGTTCCATGGACAGCAAAGAAAACAAACGAGACAGTCTTGATGGAGGCAGACACAAATAGATCACTCATAAGGAAGATTAGGAAAAGACAAGCAACATTTATAGGCCATTTTATGAGGAAGGGGGATTTGGAGCACCTGGTCACAACGAGAAAGCTGGAGGGAAAGAGAGCACCAGGTAGACCCAGGGAGAGAATGCTGGACGGACTTGCAGAGTGGCTGGGGATGAAGAGGGTTGGGGAGATGCTGGGGGCAACGAGAGATAGAGATGGTTGGAAGTCCATGGTCGCCAACGCCATGCGGCAGGGCACCTGATGATGATGATGATGATGATGAGCCGTGATTCAAGCCGTCATCCTCCCTCTGTCTCACACACACACTCGCGCACATACACGCGTGCGCGCGCGCCCGCACACACACACACACACACTCTCTCTCTCTCTCATTCAGTCACTCACTCACACACACACTCACTCACCCACTCACACACACACACACACACACACACACACTCTCTCTCTCTCTGTCTCTCTCTCTCTCACTCACTCACTCACTCACACAGACACTCACTCACTCACACTCACACGCACACACACACACAAACACACACACTCTCTCTCTCACTCACTGACTCACTCATTCACACACACACACACACACGCACTCACACACATACACACATACACACACACACACACACACGCAAACACACACACTCTCTCTCTCTCACTCACTGACTCACTCAGTCACTGACTCACGTACACACACACACACACACACACACACACACACACACACACACACACACACACACACACACACACACACACACACACACACCGGAGAGATAGGTTGATTTCCCAGGTGCCTCCCTTGAAGGCCAATCAGCCCTCTTGCCTTTGTGAAGTCTTGGTAAAAAAATAAAAAGTAGGTGGCGCTGCACTGCGGCGACGTGCGGTCAAAGGGTAGAGCAGCCCCAGTTGCACTGTGACAAAAGAAATGAATACAAATACGAAAAGCACATACGGCCATCCGGTATGAACAGACTACTCCAAAGATCCATACAACCACATCATAAAAATCCACCCCGGGAAACACAGTTCACAAGCCACCACCACCCCCATCCGCTCCCCTTCCCCAATACAATTCATCTTCCACCACTACATGCATCCGCTCCCCTTCTCCAATACAATTTATCTTCCACCATCACCCCATCCGCTCCCCTTCTCCAATACAATTCATCTTCCACCACCACGTGCATCCGCTCCCCTTCTCCAATACAAATCATCTTCCACCACCACATGCATCCGCTCCCCTTCTCCAATACAATTTATCTTCCACCATCACCCGCAACCCCTCCCCTTCTCCAATACAATTTATCTTCCACCATCACCCGCATCCGCTCCCCTTCTCCAATACATTTTATCTATAATAATAATAATTACAATATTTATATAACGCAAAATCTTGATAAAATCAAATCTAAGCGCTGAAACAGACACACATGCATGCACGCACGCACGCACGCACGCACGTACGCACGCACACACACGCACGCGCGCACACACACACACACACACACACACACACACACACACGCATGGCTATAAATGGGGAGAAAGAATAAAAGCAATAAAAGCAAGAATAAAAGCAATGGAAAATTATAGAGAGCATATCATATACAATTATATATTATAACAATGTGATTCCCCTCCGAGCGGAGACAGGCTGCAGAGGGGGGTTGAGTGAGGTTAGGATTTTATCTCACCTGTCTCACCTGTCGGCGTCACCGGGAACAGTGTTGGCCGCTGCACATGATGTCCTCACAAGTTGCCTCCAGCACTCTCGATCTTGGCTAAGTCTGACCACCTCCTGGAGTTTCTTGCCACTGATGTTTGTGTGATGTTTCTAGCAAGTGATGCAGGTGGCCGTCCTCTGTTTCTCTTTCCTTCCACTTTACCTTGGAGGACAGTGGACATCAAGTCTGTTCTCTCATTACGGATTGCGTGTCCAACATATTTCAGTTTCCTCCGTTGTATGAGTACTAGGAGCTTGCGTGTAGTACCCAACTCATTCAGTATGCTTTCATTTGAGCGCCTATCCGTCCATTTGACCCTCAGCAGTCTTCGGTAAAACCACAGCTCTGCTGCTTCCACTCGTCTTTCATCCTCTTTCTTCATTGTCCATGCCTCGCAGCCGTATAACATCACTGGCCAGACAAGACATTTTAAGAGTTTTATCTTAAGGTCTGCTGTTATGCTGTGGTCTTTCCAAATATTGTTCAATTGAACCATACTGTTCTTGGCCATTCCAATTCTCATCTTTATGTCTTTTGAGCATGTTCCATCGTGTGTCTTGACTGAACCTAAATATTTAAAGTCCTTGACATTTTCTAGAGGGACTTGGTTTAGCATGATCTGGTCCTGTCTAGTGTTATATTTGCCTGCAACATACATAACCTTTGTCTTCTTTGAATTTAAGTCCAGCCCAGCTGCCTTTCCAACCCGGTCTACCCTGTTCAGGATCCTCCTAGAGCCTGTAATGTTGTCTGCCAGTAATCCTGTGTCATCTGCGTAGCGTAAATTTGACAGGTTTCTACCACCAATATTTACTCCCATGTCTTCTATGTCTGCCTCTCTCATGTTCAGTGTATATGCTGAAGAGATGTGGAGACAGGATGCAACCTTGCCTTACCCCTTTAGTGATGTTAAAAAATTTGCAGTTTTGATTATTCCATCTGATTGTTGCTTTTTGATCATTATATAATGAAGCTATGAGGGAAACCAGATGTCTTGGAAAACCCATTTTGATCATGAAGTGGAAAAGACTTTGGTGAATCACGCTATCAAACGCTTTGCTGTAGTCAATGAAAACGATGAACATCTCTTGGTCGTCTGTGTTTCTAATCTTTTCTATCAATATCTGGAGTACAAACAGCATATCTATTGTTCCCCTGTTTTTCCTATAGCCTGCCTGACAGTCGGATAGCTCTTCCTCTACTTTTGGCTTTAACCTGTTTAAAATTATTATCAGCAGTATTTTACTGGCATGACTGATCAGTGCAATTGTTCTATAATTGTTGCAGTCTTTGACATTTCCACTCTTATGTAACATGACAAATTCTTGGAGCTTCCAGTCTGTAGGCCATTGACAAGTCTTCCATATCTTGCAGCATAAGTGATGCATTACTTTGAGTCCACCATCACCTGAGTGTTTCAACAACTCTCCAGGAATATTGTCAAGACCAGGAGACTTTCTGCATTTTAGATCTTTAATGGCAGATTCAACTTCGCTGAGCAGAGGTTCAGGTTCCATATCTCCAGGGGTCAATTCCAAATTTGGCTCTAAATTATTTTCATGGCTGTCAGGCTTGCCAAAAAGTGATGTGCCATATTCGTTCCACCTATCCAAGACATCATCTGGTTCAGTCAGAGTGTGACCATCCTTGTTGTTGATGCATTGGTTTGTTGCTTTGAAATTTGTTTTTTTATGCAGAGGAGAAAAGGTGAGTTTTGAGAGCGGACTTGAAGGAGACAAAAGTAGGTTGCTGACGGACTGAGAGAGGAAGTTTGTTCCAGGAGAGTGGACCAGAAACAGAAAAGTCTCGTGGACCATAGGTATTGAGCTTAGTGCGTGGAAAGCGAAAAGTCAGAGGATCGGAGGCAGAGCGGAGGGTACGTGAGGGAAGATAGATCTCAAGTAGGCTTGACAGGTAATCGGGGGCTGCGTTATTGAGGCTTTTGTAGCACATGGTGTCTAGTTTGGACTGTATGCGCTTTGATACAGGGAGCCTGTGAAGTTATGCCAGGAGAGGAGATATGTGGTCAGCTTTATCTTTTTGGATCCTGCTGTCTTTGGAACCTGCTCCCCTTCTCCAATACAATTTATCTTCCACCATCACCCCATCCGCTCACCTTCTCCAATACAATTTATCTTCCACCATCACCCCCATCCGCTCACCTTCTCCAATACAATTTATCTTCCACCATCACCCGCATCCACTCCCCTTCTCCAATACAATTTATCTTCCACCATCACCCCCATCCGCTCCCCTTCTCCAATACAATTTATCTTCCACCATCACCCCCATCCGCTCCCCTTCTCCAATACAATTTATCTTCCACCATCACCCCCATCCGCTCCCCTTCTCCAATACAATTTATCTTCCACCATCACCCCCATCCGCTCCCCTTCTCCAATACAATTTATCTTCCACCATCACCCCCATCCGCTCCCCTTCTCCAATACAATTTATCTTCCACCATCACCCCCATCCGCTCCCCTTCTCCAATACAATTTATCTTCCACCATCACCCCCATCCGCTCCCCTTCTCCAATACAATTTATTTTCCACCATCACCCCCATCCGCTCCCCTTCTCCAATACAATTTATCTTCCACCATCACCCCCATCCGCTCCCCTTCTCCAATACAATTTATCTTCCACCATCACCCCCATCCGCTCCCCTTCTCCAATACAATTTATCTTCCACCATCACGCCCATCCACTCCCTTTCTCCAATACAATTTATCTTCCACCATCACCCGCATCCGCTCCACTTCTCCAATACAATTTATCTTCCACCATCACCCCCATCCGCTCCCCTTCTCCAATACAATCTATCTTCCACCACCACCGCATCCGCTCCCCTTCTCCGATACAATTTTTCTTCCACCATCACCCGCATCCGCTCCTCTTCTCCAGTACAATTTATTTTCCACCATCACCCTCACCCGCTCCCCTTCTCCGATACAATTTATCTTCCCCCATCACCCCCATCCGCTCCCCTTCTCCAAAACAATTTTTCTTCCACCATCACCCCCATCTGCTCCCCTTCTCCAACAGAATTTATCTTCCCCCATCACCCCCATCACACTACTTCATCACGAAAAGACGGTGGAGGTAGACAGGGCACAATATCAAAGACAGCAGGATCCAAAGACAGCAGGATTCAAAGACAGCTGAATCCAAAGACAGCAAGATCCAAAGACAGCAGGATCCAAAGAAAGCTTGATCCAAAGACAGCAGAATCCAAAGACAGCTTGATCCAATGTCAGCAGGATCCAAAGAGAGCAGGATCCAAAGACAGCAGGATCCAGAGACAGCAGGCACCAAAGCCAGCAGGCTCCAAAACCAGCAGGATCCAAAGCCAGCAGAATCCAAACACAGCAGGATCCAAATACAGCATGATCCAGAGATAGCAGGATCCAAATACAGCAGGATCCAAAGACAGCAGAATCCAGAGACAGCAGGATCCAAAGACAGCAGGATCCAGAGAAAGCAGGATCCAATGATAGCAGGATCCAAAGAAAGCAGGATCCAAATAAAGCAGGATCCAAAGACAGCAGGATCCAAAGAAAGCAAGATCCAAAGACAGCAGGATCCAAAGACAACAGGATCCAAAGACAGCAGGATCCAAAGACAGCAGGATCCAAAGACAGCAGGATCCAAAGATAGCAGGATCCAAAGGGAGCAGGATCCAAAGACAACAGGATCCAAAGACAGCAGGATCCAAAGACAGCAGGATCCAAAGAAAGCAGGATCCAAAGACAGCAGGATCCAAAGACAACAGGATCCAAAGACAGCAGGATCCAAAGACAGCAGGATCAAAAGGGAGCAGGATCCAAAGACAGCAGGATCCAAAGACAGCAGGATCCAAAGACAGCAGGATCCAAAGACAGCAGGATCCAAAGACAGCAGGATCCAAAGACAGCAGAATCCAGTGACAGCAGGATCCAAATTCAGCAGAATCCAGTGAAAGCAGGATCCAAAGACAGTAGAATCCAGAGACAGCAGGATCCAAAGACAGCAGGATCCAAAGATAGCAGGATCCAAAGACAGCAGAATCCAGAGACAGCAGGATCCAAAGACAGCAGGATCCAAAGACAACAGGATCCAAAGTCAGCAGGATCAAAAGACAGCAGGATCCAAAGACAGCAGTATCCAGAGACAGCAGAATCCAGAGAAAGCAGGATCCAAAGACAGCAGAATCCAGAGACAGCAGGATCCAAACACAACAGGATCCAAAGATAGCAGGATCCAAAGACAGCAGGATCCAAAGACAGCAGGATCCAAAGACAGCAGGATCCAAAGAAAGCAGGATCCAAAGACAGCAGGATCCAGAGACAGCAGGATCCAAAGACAGCAGGATCCAAAGACAGCAGGATCCAAAGACAGTGAAGTTATGCCAGGAGAGGAGATATGTGGTCAGCTTTATCTTTTTGGATCCTGCTGTCTTTGGAACCTGCTCCCCTTCTCCAATACAATTTATCTTCCACCATCACCCCATCCGCTCCCCTTCTCCAATACAATTTATCTTCCACCATCACCCCCATCCGCTCCCCTTCTCCAATACAATTTATCTTCCACCATCACCCCATCCGCTCCCCTTCTCCAATACAATTTATCTTCCACCATCACCCCCATCCGCTCCCCTTTTCCAATACAATTTATCTTCCACCATCACCCCCATCCGCTCCCCTTCTCCAATACAATTTATCTTCCACCATCACCCCCATCCGCTCCCCTTTTCCAATACAATTTATCTTCCACCATCACCCTCATCCGCTTCCCTTCTCCAATACAATTTATCTTCCACCATCACCCGCATCCACTCCCTTTCTCCAATACAATTTATCTTCCACCATCACCCACATCCGCTCCCCTTCTCCAATACAATTTATCTTCCACCATCACCCCCATCCGCTCCCCTTCTCCAATACAATCTATCTTCCACCATCACCCGCATCCGCTCCCTTCTCCGATACAATTTTTCTTCCACCATCACTCGCATCCGCTCCCCTTCTCCAATACAATTTATTTTCCACCATCACCCTCACTCGCTCCCCTTCTCCGATACAATTTATCTTCCCCCATCACCCCATCCGCTCCCCTTCTCCAAAACAATTTTTCTTCCACCATCACCCCCTCTGCTCCCCTTCTCCAACAGAATTTATCTTCCCCCACCACCCCCATCACACTACTTCATCACGAAAAGACGGTGGAGGTAGACAGGGCACAATATCAAAGACAGCAGGATCCAAAGACAGCAGGATTCAAAGACAGCTGAATCCAAAGACAGCAAGATCCAAAGACAGCAGGATCCAAAGACAGCTTTATCCAAAGACAGCAGAATCCAAAGACAGCTTGATCCAATGTCAGCAGGATCCAAAGAGAGCAGGATCCAAAGACAGCAGGATCCAGAGACAGCAGGCACCAAAGCCAGCAGGATCCAAAGCCAGCAGGATCCAAAGCCAGCAGAATCCAAACACAGCAGGATCCAAATACAGCATGATCCAGAGATAGCAGGATCCAAAGACAGCAGGATCCAAAGACAGCAGAATCCAGAGACAGCAGGATCGAAAGAGAGCAGAATCCAGAGAAAGCAGGATCCAAAGACAGCAGGATCCAGAGAAAGCAGGATCCAAAGAAAGCAGGATCCAAAGAAAGCAGGATCCAAAGAAAGCAGGATCCAATGACAGCAGGATCCAAAGACAACAGGATCCAAAGACAGCAGGATCCAAAGACAGCAGGATCCAAAGACAGCAGGATCCAAAGATAGCAGGATCCAAAGGGAGCAGGATCCAAAGACAACAGGATCCAAAGATAGCAGGATCCAAAGACAGCAGGATCCAAAGACAGCAGGATCCAAAGACAGCAGAATCCAGAGAAAGCAGGATCCAAAGACAGCAGAATCCTGAGACAGCAGGATCCAAAGACAGCAGGATCCAAAGACAGCAGGATCCAAAGACAGTAGAATCCAGAGACAGCAGGATCCTAAGATAGCAGGATCCAAAGACAACAGGATCCAAAGTCAGCAGGATCCAAAGACAGCAGGATCCAAATACAGCAGGATCCAAAGATAGCAGGATCCAGAGATAGCAGAATCCAGAGAAAGCAGGATCCAAAGACAGCAGGATCCAAAGATAGCAGGATCCAGAGACAGCAGAATCCAGAGAAAGCAGGATCCAAAGACAGCAGGATCCAGAGACAGCAGGATCCAAAGACAGCAGGATCCACAGATAGCAGGATCCAAAGGCAGCAGGATCAAAGACAGCAGGATCCAAAGACAGCAGGATCGAAAGAAAGCAGGATCCAAAGACAGCAGGATCCAGAGACAGCAGGATCCAAAGACAGCAGGATCCAAAGACAGCAGGATCCAAAGACAGCAGGATCCAAAGACAACAGGATCCAAAGTCAGCAGGATCCAAAGTCAGCAGGATCCAAAGACAGCAGGATCCAAAGACAGCAGAATCCAGAGAAAGCAGGATCCAAAGACAGCAGAATCCAGAGACAGCAGGATCCAAAGACAGCAGGATCCAAAGACAGCAGGATCCAAAGACAGCAGGATCCAAAGTCAGCAGGATCCAAAGACAACAGGATCCAAAGACAGCAGGATCCAAAGACAGCAGGATCAAAAGGGAGCAGGATCCAAAGACAGCAGGATCCAAAGACAGCAGGATCCAAAGACAGCAGGATCCAAAGACAGCAGGATCCAAAGACAGCAGAATCCAGTGACAGCAGGATCCAAATTCAGCAGAATCCAGTGAAAGCAGGATCCAAAGACAGTAGAATCCAGAGACAGCAGGATCCAAAGACAGCAGGATCCAAAGATAGCAGGATCCAAAGACAGCAGAATCCAGAGACAGCAGGATCCAAAGACAGCAGGATCCAAAGACAACAGGATCCAAAGTCAGCAGGATCAAAAGACAGCAGGATCCAAAACAGCAGTATCCAAGACAGCAGAATCCAGAGAAAGCAGGATCCAAAGACAGCAGAATCCAGAGACAGCAGGATCCAAAGACAACAGATCCAAAGATAGCAGGATCCAAAGACAGCAGGATCCAAAGACAGCAGGATCCAAAGACAGCAGGATCCAAAGAAAGCAGGATCCAAAGACAGCAGGATCCAGAGACAGCAGGATCCAAAGACAGCAGGATCCAAAGACAGCAGGATCCAAAGACAGTGAGTATGCCGGGAGAGATAGGTCACTTATTTGGATCGTGTCTGGAACTCTCCTAATAACAATTTATTTCCACCACACCCCCATCCGTCCCCTTTCCAATACAATTTATCTTCACATCCCCCATCGTCACCTCCCATACAATTTATCTTCCACCATCACCCATCCGCTCCCCTTCTCCAATACAATTTATCTTCCACCATCACCCCCATCCGCTCCCCTTTCCAATACAATTTATCTTCCACCATCACCCCCATCCGCTCCCCTTCTCCAATACAATTTATCTTCCACCATCACCCCCATCCGCTTCCCTTCTCCAATACAATTTATCTTCCACCATCACCCTCATCCCGCTCCCTTCTCCAATACAATTTATCTTCCACCATCACCCCCATCCGCTCCCCTTCTCCAATACAATCTATCTTCCACCATCACCCGCATCCGCTCCCTTCTCCAGATACAATTTTCTTCCACCATCACTCGCATCCGCTCCCCTTCTCCAATACAATTTATTTTCCACCATCACCCTCACCCGCTCCCCTTCTCCATACAATTTATCTTCCCCATCACCCCATCCGCTCCCCTTTCCAAAACAATTTTTTTTCCACCATCACCCCTCGCTCCCCTTCTCCAACAGAATTTATCTTCCCCACCACCCCCATCACACTACTTCATCACGAAAGACGGTGGAGGTAGACAGGGCACAAATCAAAGACACAGATCCAAAGACAGCAGGATTCAAAGACAGTTGAATCCAAAGACAGCAAGATCCAAAGACAGCGAATCCAGAGACAGCAGGATCCAAAGACAACAGGATCCAAAGATAGCAGGATCCAAAGACAGCAGGATCCAAAGACAGCAGGATCCAAAGACAGCAGGATCCAAAGAAAGCAGGATCCAAAGACAGCAGGATCCAGAGACAGCAGGATCCAAAGACAGCAGGATCCAAAGACAGCAGGATCCGAAGACAGTGAAGTTATGCCAGGAGAGGAGATATGTGGTCAGCTTTATCTTTTTGGATCCTGCTGTCTTTGGAACCTGCTCCCCTTCTCCAATACAATTTATCTTCCACCATCACCCCCATCCGCTCCCCTTCTCCAATACAATTATCTTCCACCATCACCCCCATCCGCTCCCCTTCTCCAATACAATTTATCTTCCACCATCACCCCCATCCGCTCCCCTTTTCCAATACAATTTATCTTCCACCATCACCCCCATCCGCTCCCCTTCTCCAATACAATTTATCTTCCACCATCACCCCCATCCGCTTCCCTTCTCCAATACAATTTTATCTTCCACCATCACCCTCATCCGCTTCCCTTCTCCAATACAATTTATCTTCCACCATCACCCCCATCCGCTCCCCTTCTCCAATACAATCTATCTTCCACCATCACCCGCATCCGCTCCCCTTCTCCGATACAATTTTTCTTCCACCATCACTCGCATCCGCTCCCCTTCTCCAATACAATTTATTTTCCACCATCACCCTCACCCGCTCCCCTTCTCCGATACAATTTATCTTCCCCCATCACCCCCATCCGCTCCCCTTCTCCAAAACAATTTTTCTTCCACCATCACCCCCTCTGCTCCCCTTCTCCAACAGAATTTATCTTCCCCCACCACCCCCATCACACTACTTCATCACGAAAAGACGGTGGAGGTAGACAGGGCACAATATCAAAGACAGCAGGATCCAAAGACAGCAGGATTCAAAGACAGCTGAATCCAAAGACAGCAAGATCCAAAGACAGCAGGATCCAAAGACAGCTTGATCCAAAGACAGCAGAATCCAAAGACAGCTTGATCCAATGTCAGCAGGATCCAAAGAGAGCAGGATCCAAAGACAGCAGGATCCAGAGACAGCAGGCACCAAAGCCAGCAGGATCCAAAGCCAGCAGGATCCAAAGCCAGCAGAATCCAAACACAGCAGGATCCAAATACAGCATGATCAAAGAGATAGCAGGATCCAAAGACAGCAGGATCCAAAGACAGCAGAATCCAGAGACACAGGATCGAAAGAGAGCAGAATCCAGAGACAGCAGGATCCAAAGACAGCAGGATCCAGAGAAAGCAGGATCCAAAGAAAGCAGGATCCAAAGAAAGCAGGATCCAAAGAAAGCAGGATCCAATGACAGCAGGATCCAAAGACAACAGGATCCAAAGACAGCAGGATCCAAAGACAGCAGGATCCAAAGACAGCAGGATCCAAAGACAGCAGGATCCAAAGATAGCAGGATCCAAAGATAGCAGGATCCAAAGACAACAGGATCCAAAGACAGCAGGATCCAAAGACAGCAGGATCCAAAGACAGCAGGATCCAAAGACAGCAGGATCCAAAGATAGCAGGATCCAAAGGGAGCAGGATCCAAAGACAACAGGATCCAAAGACAGCAGGATCCAAAGACAGCAGGATCCAAAGACAGCAGGATCCAAAGACAGCAGAATCCAGAGAAAGCAGGATCCAAAGACAGCAGAATCCAGAGACAGCAGGATCCAAAGACAGCAGGATCCAAAGACAGCAGATCCAAAGACAGCAGAATCCAGAGACAGCAGGATCCTAAGATAGCAGGATCCAAAGACAACAGGATCCAAAGTCAGCAGGATCCAAAGACAGCAGGATCCAAAGACAGCAGGATCCAAAGATAGCAGGATCCAAGACAGCAGAATCCAGAGAAAGCAGGATCCAAAGACAGCAGGATCCAAAGATAGCAGGATCCAGAGACAGCAGAATCCAGAGAAAGCAGGATCCAAAGACAGCAGGATCCAGAGACAGCAGGATCCAAAGACAGCAGGATCCACAGATAGCAGGATCCAAAGGCAGCAGGATCAAAGACAGTAGGATCCAAAGACAGCAGGATCGAAAGAAAGCAGGATCCAAAGACAGCAGGATCCAGAGACAGCAGGATCCAAAGACAGCAGGATCCAAAGACAGCAGGATCCAAAGACATCAGGATCCAAAGACAGCAGGATCCAAAGTCAGCAGGATCCAAAGTCAGCAGGATCCAAAGACAGCAGGATCCAAAGACAACAGGATCCAAAGACAGCAGGATCCAAAGTCAGCTGGATCCAAAGTCAGCAGGATCCAAAGACAGCAGGATCCAAAGACAGCAGAATCCAGAGAAAGCAGGATCCAAAGACAGCAGAATCCAGAGACAGCAGGATCCAAAGACAGCAGGATCCAAAGACAGCAGGATCCAAAGACAGCAGGATCCAAAGACAGCAGGATCCAAAGTCAGCAGGATCCAAAGACAGCAGGATCCAAATTCAGCAGGATCCAAAGACAGCAGGATCCAAAGACAGCAGGATCCAAAGACAGCAGGATCCAAAGACAGCAGGATCCAAAGTCAGCAGGATCCAAAGAGAGTAGGATCCAAAGAAAGCAGAATCCAGAGAAAGCAGGATCCAAAGACAGCAGGATCAAATTCAGCAGGATCCAAAGACAGCAGGATCCAAAGTCAGCAGGATCCAAAGTGAGCAGGATCAAAAGAGCAGGATCCAAAGGGAGCAGGATCCAAAGGGAGCAGGATCCAAAGATAGCAGGATCCAAAGAAAGCAGGATCCAAAGAAAGCAGGATCCAAAGTCAGCAGGATCCAAAGTAAGCAGGATCCAAAGACAGCAGGATCCAAAGAAAGCAGGATCCAAAGACAGCAGGATCCAAAGAAAGCAGGATCCAAAGACAGCAGGATCCAAATCAGCAGGATCCAAAGACAGCAGGATCCAAAGATAGCAGGATCCAAAGACAGCAGGATCCAAAGATAGCAGGATCCAAAGATAGCAGGATCCAAAGATAGCAGGATCCAAAGAAAGCAGGATCCAAAGAAAGCAGGATCCAAAGGCAGCAGGATCCAAAGTCAGCAGGATCCAAAGACAGCAGGATCCAAAGATAGCAGGATCCAAAGATAGCAGGATCCAAAGATTGCAGGATCCAAAGATAGCAGGATCCAAAGACAGCAGGATCCAAAGATAGCAGGATCCAAAGACAGCAGGATCCAAATTCAGCAGGATCCAAAGACAGCAGGATCCAAAGACAGCAGGATCCAAAGACAACAAGATCCAAAGAAAGCAGGATCCAAAGAGCAGGATCCAAACACAGCAGGATCCAAAGTGAGCATGATCCAAAGATAGCAGGATCCAAGAGCAGGATCCAAAGGGAGTAGGATCCAAAGACAGCAGGATCCAAAGACAGCAGGATCCAAAGAGCAGGATCCAAAGAGCAGGATCCAGAGACAGCAGGATCCAAAGAGCAGGATCCAAAGACAGCAGGATCCAAAGAGCAGGATCCAAAGACAGCAGGATCCAAAGAGCAGGATCCAAAGACAGCAGGATCC
>JAPXFY010000012.1:18788198-18808198 GCA_030674185.1 Monoplex corrugatus
TAAATGCTGCTTGTCTTTTCCTAATCTTCCTTATGAGTGATCTACTTGTGTCTGCCTCCATCAAGACTGTCGTTTGTTTTCTTTGCTGTCCATGGAACTCTCAACATTCTTCTGAGAAACCACATCTCAGCTGCCTCGATCCTGCTCTGGTTTTGCTTGCTGACTGTCCACGCCTCACATCCGTACAACAGTATTGGTTCTATATAACATTCAAGGACTCTCTTTCTGATGTTAATTGATAGGCACTTGTTGGTAAGAATGCTTGTCATCTTCTTGCGTGCTGTTTTGGCTTGGCAGATTCTGCCAGCTATTTCCGATATGCATCTGCCGTCTGATGAAATGACCGTTCCCAGGTATTTGAACTTATTAACCTGTGTCAAGGTTGTGCCATTTGCTGTTACTTTGCAGGAGGGGAATTTTATGTTTTTTTACTTCTCACCATGACTTCAGTCTTCCTGCTGTTTAGTTCCAACCCCTTACCTTTGCTTTCTGTTTCTAGTATATTCACAAGGTTTTGTAGGTCCCTTTCATTTTCTGCAATTAGCACGGTGTCATCTGCGTACCGAATGTTGTTTATCATTTTCCCTCCAACCTTTAATCCAGGGTCTTCTTCTAGGTTTCTCATGATGTTTTCGCTATATAGTGAAAACAGATCTGGTGACAAAACACAACCCTGTCTGACTCCTCTTTTGATGTTTTGAAAAGAGCTTATATTGTTTTCTATTCTCATTGCAGCTGTTTGTTCCCAGTACATATTCCTGATTATTCGTAGATCTTTTCCATCGACATTGTGTCTCTCCAGTTGGTTGATCAATTCATCATGTCGTACCCGATCGAAAGCCTTGGTATAGTCAACAAAGCATAAATACAAATCCTTATTCATCTCAATTGACCTCTCTATGATAGTTCGTAGGATGTATATGGCATTAATAGTTCCTTTCCCCTCCACAAATCCACACTGTTCTTCTGCTATTTCTCTTTTGATTCTATTCCTTGTCCTCATCATGATTATTCTGAACAGGATTTTTGTTACATGACTCATCAAACTGATTGTGCGATGGAGTTCGCATTCTAGAGCCCCTGTCTTCTTTGGAAGTGCAATGAAAATTGATTTTGACATATCTTTGGGGATTTTTCCAGAGTCATAAATTTCATTTAGGAGGACTGTTATTTTTTCTATGCCAAATTCCTCCAGGGCTTCAATCATCTCTGTAGTAATGTTGTCTGGTCCTGGGGCTTTCCTGGTTTCATCTTTTTCAGTGCTGCTCTAACTTCATCTTTCATTATGGATGGTCCTTCAAAGTTCTTTTTTATAATATGTTCTTCGTTTCTGTCATCCTCAAAAAGGTCTTTAATGTACTCTCCCCATCTGTCTAATAGTTTGTCTTTTTCCATGATAAGCGTGCCATCTTTCGATTTTAAGCAACCAGTTGATGTGCATTTGATGTGCATGGACAATTTCCTCAATTCGTCTGTACATACCTTTGCCCTCATCCTTTCCTCCATCATGTCCAAAATTTCATTAGTCATCCAACTCTTTTTTTGCTTTTCTATTTGCCTTAGGGATTTCTTCACAAGCTTCATTTATAGAACTTCTCAACTTTGTCCATTGCCTTCTCACTGTCACCAACGTCTTACAGAGCACTGAATTGAAGATCCCATAGCAGTTGAAATCGTGACGAGCAGGGTATTCGGCCGGCTGCCCTGGTAAAAACATTGAAGAGCTAGGTTGATTTCCTAGGTCTTTCTCCCTTGAGGCCAGTTTGCTTTCTTATCTTTCTGAAGTCTTACTGGTAAAAAGATTTGGTGGCGCTGCACTGCGGCGACGCGTTCTCAAAGGGAATAGCAACCCTAGTTTCACATAGAAAATCCTCTTGACAAACGAAATGAATGAATGAATGAATGAATGAATGAATGAATGAATGAATGAATGAATATGCAACAACAACAAAAACCCACATTATTTAAAGTCTGTTCACGATTGGAATTTTAGACCAAAAAAAAGCGAAGTTGAGAGGTATGAGATGAAAAAAATTCAAAGCAAAGAACAATTCATAACAAATGAAAGTAACAGCAACAGGGTTTTAAACAACAGCAAAAGCAACAGTAACAGTAAGACGTTTGGAGTTCAAAAACCAGACGAGTTGGGCCATTTCCCACGACTGTGTGCAGGGTGTGTGGCCTGCTGTCCATCGTGTCCGTGTGGACGAGACCAAGCCCCGATGGAGGTCCGCACCATATCCGAGGCCATCAGCGAGACCGCATCCCGGGTGTCCAGATCGTCCTCCTGCCTGAGCAGGCCGCCCCCACCGGGTCCAACACCATCCCCCACTGCTCGCCTGAGGGCCCCATGGGGTCTGGCAAGACCCCCTCCTGCAGCTGAAGGGCCGCAGTGGATGGAGGAGGCAGGAGGGTGGTGGTGATGACTGTCAGGAGCACGGCCAGGGATCGCCCATCGGTTCACGTTCTTTTCGAAGAGGCCATCAGGTGAGGAGGCAGTCGATGAGGTACTAAAGATTAGAGGTTGTCTCGCCATGGTCCAGCGTCGTCGTCGGTCTTCGCAGTCGTCCATCGTTTCGTCTCATTATCGTCGTCGTCGCATCAACCATTTTCATTTTTTATATTATTTTTCATCATCATCATCGCGCCGTCGTCAGCATCGCCGTCGTCGGGGTCATCGTCGTCGTTCTCATCACATTTTATCATTTTTCATCATCATGTTGTCGTCATCATCATCATTGTCGTCGTTATCATCATCATTTTTATCATGTTTTCGTCATTGTCGTCGTCGTCGTCATCGTCGTCGTTATTATCTCCATTTTATCTTTTTTTCATCATCTTCGTCGTTATCATCATCATTTTAATCTTTTTTTCATCATCGTCATCATCATCACGTCTTTTGTTTTTGTCTGCTTAACCCTTTGACCCCTGCATTATGTCCACCAGCATCCTGCATTGCCAACGATGCCAGCAAAACAAAAACTTAAGCCTTTGACTTCCTCACCCTATCCATCAGCTTCCTGCAGGAAGATGATGGATAGGGTGAAGCATCAAAGGCTTAAGTTTTTGCAGTTGGTGGATAGAATAGTTGGTGGAGTCAAAGGGTTAAATTCAATCTTCTAAGCCACTTTAATGGCCAGAGACAGAGCCTGGGACAAAATACATAAACATCCTAGGCGTCAACACACATACACACACACCACACACACACACACACACACACACACACACACACACCACACACACACACACACACACACGCACGCACACACACACACGTGCGCAGTGCTGGTCAGGACATCTGAGCAAACAGCCTGAATGATGCGCACCTGTGAAGTGGATGATGTTACTCGACAGCGTGGTCCCAGTCTTCCCAATAAGCTAGTGCACGCTGAACTCTGGGTAGGTGCCTGTTGGGACTGGTCCTATCATTTCAGGTGTTAACCCTTTGACTTCCTGCACCCTATCCATCAGCTGCAAAAACTTAACCCTTTGACTACTCACCCTATCCACCAGCTTCCTGGAGCATGCCGGTGGATAAGGTGAGGGAGTCAGAGGGTTAAATATTTGCTTTCCGAGCATAAGGGTTAACTTTTGCTTTGGAAGCATGGTTGACAATGCAGGACTCTGGTGGACAGGTGAGGGAGTCTAAGGATTAGGTTTTTGCTTTTTTAGCATGGTTGACAATGCAGGACGCTAGTGGACACGGTAAGGGAGTCAAAGGGTTAAGTTGCAGGAAGCTAGTGGATAGGGTGAGAGAATCAAAGGGTTAAGTTGCAGAAAGCTAGTGGATAGGTGAGAGAGTCAAAGGGTTAAGTTTTTCTTTTGCTAGCATGGTTGACAATGCAGCTCACTGGTGGACAGGATTTTTTCACATGTCCACAAGCCAGCCACTGGTATGCTTACAGGATCTTTAACGTGCATATGTGATATTCCACACGCGTATACACTCGAAGGGGATTTACGCACTAGCAGGTCTGCACACATGTTGACCTGGGAGGTGGGAAAAATATCCATCCTGTATCAACCAGGTGGATCGAACCCAGGACCTTCCGGTTGGAAGTTGGACGTTTAACAGCTAGACCTCTGTGCCTATCTGTTCACTCATGTCATTTAGGAACCAGATAAAATAAAACACGAAAAAAGAATTAGAACCCGTGTTTAAGAAAATCAGACAAGACAGGCGCAAATTTTCGGCCAACTGGCCTTTGTCAAGCTTAAAACCACAAACAAACAAACATCATCATCATCATCATCATGCGCCCTGCTGCATGGCGTTTGCAGTCATGGCTCTCCATATGCATCTATTCCTTGTCGCAGAAAGTACATCTTCCACCCTCTCTGTCCTCAGCCACCTGCAAGTCCGTCCAATATTTTCTCCCTGAGTCTATCTGGTGTTCTCTTCCCCCCCCCCCCCCCCAGCTTTCCTGTAAACAGACACCAAATAAGAATACAAGAAGTTTCAGTCTTTTCTCTCCTCATTTTTGTAAGCAAACACCAAACACAAAAAATTAGGAGAAAAAGACTGAAACTTCTTGTCTGGTTGTATTAGATACGCGTTCTGAATTCTTTTTTCGTGCTTTTTTACGGTTCCTGTTTGCTTGAACGCGGGCAGTCGCACTTGTTTTGAACTCATACTATTCGTTCCTTCATTCACCAGGAGAGATGGACCCCCATCCACAGAGGCAGCGTGGAACTTCACACGTGGCACTGGCCGAGTTCGAGGAGAATAAGTTTCAAATCCCAGCTTGCGGAAAAGGGACCAACAGACAAGGCGTGTTTTCTGATCGACGAACTGTCCCACTCACCAAGCTTCTGTCATTCTGAATAAGCTGAGGAAGGTGTTCCCCAACCACCCTACTGGTATGCTTCTCTGGTGGCCAGCAAGTCCCCGAACCTTTCGTCGTGTTCCAACTTGGTGCCTGTCTCCGTTCACCACCATCTATACAACTGCTGTTGAAGGAGCTGGATTTGAACCCAGCTCATAAAGACGTTTACAGCACCAGGATGCAGCTCGTGGTCTGCCATGCGACGGTCCGCCCATCCTTTTTATCAACCACGAGCAGCATGGTTGTCCCAGACGTCCGCAGGATTGTGCCCAGTGTGCCGAGAAGTGGTGGACATCATGATCAAGAAGCTGGGTCTGAACATTCCCACTTCCACAGCCAAGGGACAGGACAACGCAGGTGCAGAACCATGCACGCTGCTGGCAGAAGAAATTGTAGTGGGCACATTCAAACAGATCTGACCGAATCGTCAAAGTCTGAAAATACTGAGAGAGATATGACGAAATCCTCAACCTCTGAAAGTACCCAAGAAGAGATGACTGAATCCTCAAAGCATAAAAATACTAGCAATGATATGAAGGATTCGTCAAGCTCTGAAAGCAGCACGAGAGACTTAGCTGAATCCTCAATGACTGAAAATGCTGAAAGAGAACCTACTAGATATGAAGAGTCTGAAAAGACTAAAAGAGATCCAGCTAAATCAAAGACAATCAAGGCTGTCCCTGCTGCTCCCCTTTCGTTTCGTGATGTTCTGATTCCGGTGTGTGTACCTTTACCTTATTACAAGATGAATTCAAAGGGCCGGTGGAGGTTGGGCTTCTACGATGTGGTCCTGTTTATCAAATACATGGACAGTGGTGGGTTCCTGAATCGCCTGAAGGAACGGGGAGTGCCGTTGAGCATCCATGTGGACAGCACGGTGTCAGAGATCGGAATGCCCAAAAGAGACGAGGTGATCATGACGGACGTGCTGGCAGTGCCAAGTTTGGAACGTAAGGTCGTCGTCTTCATGCCTGGGGGTTCTGAGCTCACTGAGTCGGAAGTGGACAGTTCCATCGTCCAGTTTTTTTTAATTATCTCTGTATTGACATGCCATCATCATCATCACCATCATCATCATCATCAGCAGCAGCAGCAGCAGCAGCAGCATCAACAATAACGACATCTCATGGTGTTGATGTAGTTGCTGACACGTCATTATCATCGTTTTCTCAAGATGCAACAACACTAACAGCAGCAGCAACAACATCAACAACAACAACAACATCTCACGGTGCTGATACAAACTGCCGACATGTCATCGTCATCGTTTTGTCAAGGTACTGGTGCTGACAACACTACGTCAAGTGAAGATCAAAACAGGTCGAGTGTCCCAGAAACGGAGGTACCTGCCGTTACTTCTTCAGAGTATACACAAGACCAGAGTACATCTCACCTGCAGAGGCCTCCCCCAGCCACAGCCCTGGACAAAGAAACGGCCTTGGAGATCTTGACCAAGTTGCTGAACCCGAAGCAAGACCCAAGTGCCCCATCCCAAATGCCTGTGTCCCTTCCAACGAGAGAGGAGCTAGTCAACATTTTGTGGATGGTGTTTGGAGACTCAATGATTCTGGACCTCAAACCACTGAAGAAAGAATCTGAAGATCCACAGTCTGTGCGTAAGAAGTCACTATCAGACCCGGGAACAGGACCACAAGACGGGACAGTCTTTCCTAGAGGGAAGGAGGAGATGGGAGAAGATTCATCAAAACCATCAGAAGTTTGTGATGATCTACCCAAGGATGGTCTTTCAGACGAAGACAAAAGTGATTCTGACTCATCTGCCCAACTCGCAGACACCTCAGATCAACTTCAGATGGGAATGGGAGTGAGAGAAGCTTCACTAAAACCACGGGAGACTTTTGCTGACATTGACCAGGGCGTTCTGTCACACAAACACAACGGTGCATCAGGATCCGCTGGTCAGTCAGCAGTTTGCTCAGACGACCTTCGTATGGGAACTAACATGCCTGAAGACTTTTCAAAACCAGCAGATGTTTCCAGCAACCTTCAGACGGGTGTAGAGATGGATGCATCAGACCCAGCCGAAAAGCCTAAAGAAACCACAACGGCCCAATTTCGGATGGGTGCAGTGATGGTAACAGAGCCATCAAAACCAGGAGAGGCTTCTAGGGATCCTGAGAGGAACAGATCGCTACGTGCACAGGGAGATGCATCAAATGTGGCCAAACCCTAATGAAAGCACCATCCAGGAAGATGTACCAGTTCAAACGGACACAACACCTGAATAAAGCCCATCCAGGAAGATGTACCCAGTTCAAACGTGTCACAACACCTGAAAGAAAGACCATCCAGGAAGATGTACCCAGTTCAAACGTGACACAACACCGGAAAGAAGCACAGCCAGGAAGATGTACCATTCAAACGTGACACAACACCTAAGAAAGCACCAGCCAGAAGATGTACCCAGTTCAAACGTGACACAACACCTGAAAGAAAGCACCATCCAGTACGAAGGAATGGACATCAAGTGACCACCAACGTGCTGAAAATTAGCACCACCGAAATAACGCCATGTCCTGCAACTCCAAATTCCATCGTTCCTGATGGAAGAAGAAGGAGAAGGAAGAAGACTTTCCAATCCGGCCAGGTGAAATCTGTAGCACCGAAATCAAGACCCATCTCTCAATGCGCCTCAGGTTCTGTCACACTGATGTGCAATCCAAAAGGAAAGAAAACGAACTTCGAACCCGGTGAAATATGAAGCCAGATCGATCACGAAGCTTCTCTTCAAGCAGCAAAGGGTTTAACAATAATTGCAAACTCCTGACCTGACATAAGGAGACCTATGAAGCAGAGCATCCTGGTGTTGTTGAGGTGAAGGGATGCTGATTGGCCAGATTAACTCTGAATCCGGCTTGTTTGTGAGTGACAGGTTGACAAATGTTGTGTGTTTTTCAGTTTGTTGTTGGATTTTGTTTTTTTGTTGTTTGCTATTGTTTGTTGTTGTTGTGACCTTAATTGCATGCAGGCCATGGAGCACTGTGTTTTGGTTTGGCTTTTGTTTTGGTTTGTTTCGGTTTTCTCTCCTCTCCCACCTTTTCTTTCAGTGCTTCACACGTCCTTCTTCACTTTGTTTTGTTCATAACAAAATGTCAATAACACACACACACACACACACACACACACACACACACACACACACACACACACACACACACACACACACACACATATATATATATATATATATATATATATACAGTATTTGGTGAATGGCTATCTGTTTACTGTGTGAAATGGAAAATTCAGATTTTCGTTAATGTTTTGCTGTTGTGGTTAGATATGCCTGGGTATTATCATGACCTAGTACGTATATACATAGTGGAACTGTCCCTATTGTGTGGTCAATAGTAACATTGATATAAATGAAAACATGTGACCTTATGTGTTTGAAAAATTTCAAGTGCATGTCTCAATCTGTAGACATGCTGTCTGCGTATGTAGGTGTGAGATTTTGTGATTCTGTGTGTGTGCTTGCATCACTGAAATTGAACAATCACGTCATGTGTATGTGTATAGGAAATGACTTCACTGTCAATATTCACCGCTGATATGTACTTTCACCTTAGTTTACATTAAGAGATAATGGAGTATGTCGGGTCAGTTAAGACCCAGAAATATTTGATTGAAAGTTAGTCTTTAAATCTAGTTTGTACAGAAAAAAGACAGATTCTGTTTTTATGAAAATATTTATGGGCAATTTGCCGAGTAAAAGAAGATAATTTATGTATTTTTAGTTTGCTGCCAGACAATTTGATTCTTTTATACCAAACAGTATGTCTGTGGATGACAATTTCACATTCTCATTTGTTTTCATAAAATATTTTTGTTCAGTAAATTTCCATGAGATAAGTACCACTGGACGATGATAGAAAAAAATATTCCATGTACCGTAAAGTTCTGGCTATTGGGCACACCGGTATATAAGGCGCACCCACTAAATTACAGAAAAATCTGAATTATATTCACACATAAACCGCACTGGTTTATAAGCCACACTTTTTCAATGGCCAGATCGATCGCCTTCAACTTGAAGTCTGCTTCGTAAGCATTACGTCAAGTTTTCGGGCTTGATGAGGGTATACGCTTGAGCAGAGCAGATCTGAATACCGATCCTAATGCTTCAATGTGTGCGGATTTGATTTAGAAACGTAAACAGTTAACAGTTAACACTTTAACGTGAACAGTTAACACTTTAGCATGGAGTTCACCAGAAAATTCATGAACGGTAAACACGATTTTGGTGAGTTAAAGAGAAACTAAGAATATACGAGAACGTGACGCTCCTGGGATCGGGGAAAATCCGCAGATAAGCCGCATCGTTTTTTAAGCTGCAGGGGTTAAAACTGGGGGGGGAAAGTGGCAGCTTATAGCCCGAACTTTACGGTAATCCACTGACTCGTGAGAATGCGAACAATTGTTGCTTTCTTTTAGTGTCATTTCATTTTGAAGGCTGTTTGTGGGGTATGCGTTATTCTCATATTTTCGAATGTGAAACTCTTGAATTTATTTGGTTGTCTCATTGTCATGATTGTTGCTTTTCGTTGTTATTGTTGTTGTTGTTGTTAATACAGATATACACTGACTTGTACTATTACCGATATGATTGTTGTGATTGGTGGTGTTGTTATTAAAAACATCACTCAATGACGCCAACATCTAGAAAACATTTTAATCCAATGCATATGATCAGAACTTAAGCCAGGGTCTGATACTTCCACTTTCTTGGTCTGTTATCTATATAGACATCCAGCAGTGAATTATGAATAATGTGACTCCTTTGTTACGATGCTAGAAAATACAAACAAAACACTGATATTCTTCTTGGCGAATTTAATATAAACCTATTGAAAACACAAAACTTTTGGTATACAGTCTTGAATCTTTTATAAGGCTTAAAATTCCCCTATGTGGTGCTGGTGTTCGATAGCTATTTGGTTCAGACATTGGTCGCTAGTGTGACTGGCATTGCCTTTTGCCTTCCTGAGACATCTTATCTCACAGGTTATGATGTGATTTGCCCTTCATAGACTTTGATAGTATCCTGATCCGGCGCTGATAAGTCAGTGTAAGTACAAAGATTACACTGATAAACCTGGCTTTGTTCCAAAGGATGCTTGTTTCAGTCACAGTTTTCTCAAGACAACGTCTCCGCGCTCGGAACGAATTCCATATGCACTAACGTCACAGGTGCCATGTGTCTGGTGATTATGGTACAAGCCTTAAGCCTGCACATAAACCCATGAGCTGGCCAGGTCCTGAGGCCCTACCTAGCCTATGTTGTACTTGGTCTATATTTTGTACTGGTATTGTATCAGCCTATTACTGGAATAACCTTGGTTACGTGTAAATGACATGTATATTTGTGTATCTTATCTTCAAAAGAAGGAACATATATACCACCAAAGGATGCTTGGCTCTTTCAGAAGGGATGAAAGTTGGTAGCTCACAGCATTTTCCTTTTTAGACTCTGATCTCCAGTTCTCCGTCTATTTTACCCATCTTTGGTAAACAAGCTTCTCAAATGCCTAAATTCTCAAGTGTCCCTCGCTGCTTTAACTTCCCTGAATCGGAACAGGGTCAGGTCTAATTCACAGCTGAGTGGACTGGACACTGCACACACAGTGATTGTCTCCAGCCAGTCTCCAAACTGAACAGTCTCTTCTTCTCCTTTGTTTTAGGTGCATACCTTACTGTGCAGTTTTAGGTACATAACTTACTGTGCAGTTTTAGGTGCATATACCTTACTGTGCAGTATTAAGTGCATATCTTACTGTGCAAGTTTAGGTTCATAGCTTACTGTGCAATTTTACGCGCATACCGTACTGTGAAGTTTTAGGTGCATACCTTAATGTGCAGTTTTATGTATATACATTACTGTGCAATTTTATGTGCATACCTTACTATGCATATATCTTACTGTGCAATGTTAGGTGCATAGCTTTTCGTTTTATCAGTTCACATTCATGTTTAAAAGAAAAGAAAACATTTTTAAGTGTTTAAATGTACAGTTTTGGGGAGATTGAAGAAGAACTTAAATTCCTGGATAACTTAAGTATTTTACTAGCTTTCTTTCTCATTTTGTCTCTAGTCACAGTTCAATTTGGAACATGTTCACGAAGGCTGGATTATTGTGGTTGCCTTCGAAAAGTTCTGCAGCTTTCTATAATTATGCATTCCACCCAACTGCGACCGGCACGATTTGGTAGACGTTTTATCTTCAGTCTGTCGCAGCTGTCTAGACAAGACCTCTGTCGTTTATGTCTAGTTTGCGACATCACGTGATCAGACTACATTTGTGCTGTGCTCTCTCTGTCTCTCTGTCTCTGTCTCTGTGTCTATCTCTGTCTCTGTCTCTGTCTGTCTGTCTGTCTGTCTTCTCTCTCTCTCTCTCTTCTCTCTCTCTCTCTCTCTCTCTTCACATCTCTCCCTCTATCCGTCTGTCTGCGTGTCTGTCTTCTGCCAGCCTGCCTGTCTCTGATTCTGTCTCACTCTATCTGTCTGTTTGTCTGTCTCTTTCTCTCTGTCTCTGTCTGTCTCTCTCTTTTCTCTCTTGCTCGCTTGTTCTCTTTGTTTCTCTTATCTGCTGTCTGTATTTGTCACTTGTCTCTTTCTGTTATCCATATTATGCTTGTATCTCTCTTCTCCTATCAAGAACAACGGCGTTTAATTATGTTGCTATTCTTGATTTATTTATGTCTTATTACGTGATTTATTGATACGTTTACACATGTATGATATTTCTATTATGCATATGATTTTTTCATTACTGTAATTTCCTATTGTCGAAAGTAAAATTTACTTTATTTTCTTTATCTATACATTTGTCTATTTGACTTCATATCATCTGTGATTTTCTTTCTCCTACAGAATTTTATGTGTTCATGCCTTCAATCGACCCAATGTTTGCGAACCCCCCCCCCCCTTTTTTTTTAATCATCCTTCTGAACTGCTATTTTTTTACCTCCATTTATTATTTTTGGGTTTAGTAGTAGTAGTAGTAGTTAGTAGCAGTAATAGTAGTAGTATAGTAGTAGTAGTAGTAGTAATTGTTTTAGCAGTGTTAATATTTTTTAGTGTAATCAGAATAGATGCAGTAAAAAGAGTGACAGCAAGTTGATTTAATCTTCTTTGATTTGATTGTAAGAACATAAGTCTATTTGACGCATTGATTTATCTTCTATAATTTTTTCGCATGTAATGTTTCTTCTCTCTCTATTTCATTTTATTCTATTTTATCTTATTACTATTTTGTTTACTTTGTTTTCTTCTTCTTCTCCTCCTCCTCCTCCTCCTTTTTCTTCTTCTTCTTTTTATTATTATCACTATCATCATCATCATTCTTCTTCTTATTATTATCATTATTATTATCATCATTAACATCATCATCATCATAATCATCATCAGATCAGCATCATCATTGACGTTATTAACATTATCTTTCTTTCTTTTTTACTTACTTATTCATTAATTTATCTACCTGCTCATCTGTCTATCTATCTGTTTATAGTATCTGTCTATCTATCTATCTGTTTTTAAGTCCTGACTGTATACGTTTCTTGATTTCATTGTAATGTTATCTTACATTTTAGTATTCAGCATGTATCTTCCTTGAGCTGTACTTGTTGCTATAAACAAATGTCATGTGTATAGAATAGCAATGGCAAGTTTGAAAAATGGCTTCTAGCCAATAACTTTTGCCGTTGGAAAATAAAGCATCATTGTCATTATCATTGTCATTTTGTGTGTGTGTTGTGTGTGTGTGTGTGTGTGTGTGTGTGTGTGTGTGTGTGTGTGTATGTGTGTGTGTGTGTGTGTGTTGTGTGTGTGTGTGTTGTGTGTGTGTGTGAGGTGTGTGAGTGACTTGTCTTTTCGCCTCTGTGTGGGTGTTACACGGTGTCACTGCCATGGTCACAATACACGTATGTATGTATATATATATATATGCATATCATCATCATCATCAGGTGCCCTGCCACATGGCGTTGGCGACCATGGATTTCCAACCATCTCTATCTCTCGTTGCCCCCAGCATCTCCCCCACCCTCCTCATCCCCAGCCACTCTGCAAGTCCGGCCAGCATTCTTCCCTGGGTCTACCTGCTGCTCTCTTTCCCTCCAGCTTTCCCATTGTGACCAGTTGCTCCAAATCCCCCTTCCTCATAAAATGGCCTATAAACGTTACTTGTCTTTTCCTAATCTTCCTTATGAGTGATCCACTTGTGTCTGCCTCTATCAAGACTGTCTCGTTTGTTTTCTTTGCTGTCCATGGAACTCTCAACATTCTTCTGAGAAACCACATCTCAGCTGCCTCAATCTTGCTCTGACTTTGCTTGCTACTGTCCACGCCTCGCATCCGTACAACAGTATTGGTTCTATATAACATTCAAGGACCTCTTCCTGATGTTAATTGATTGGCATTTGTTGGTAAGAATGCTTGTCATCTTCTTGAATGCTGTTTTGGCTTGGCCGAATCTGCCAGCTATTTCCGATGTGTATCTGCCGTCTGATGAAATGACCGTTCCCAGGTATTTGAACTTATTAACCTGTGTCAAGGTTGTGCCATTTGCTGTTATTTTGCATGAGGGGATTTCATGTTTTTTACTGATCACCATGACTTCAGTCTTCCTGCTGTTTAGTTCCAACCTCTTACCTTTGCTTTCTATTTCTAGTATATTCACAAGGTTTTGTAGATCCCTTTCATTTTCTGCAATTAGCACGGTGTCATCTGCGTACCGAATGTTGTTTATCATTTTCCCTCCAACCTTTAATCAGGGTCTTCTTCTAGGTTTCTCATGATGTTTTCGCTATATAGTGAAAACAGATCTGGTGACAAAACACAACCCTGTCTGACTCCTCTTTTGATGTTTTGGAAAGAGCTTATATTGTTTTCTATTCTCATTGTAGTTGTTTGTTCCCAGTACATATTCCTGATTATTCGTAGATCTTTTCCATCAGCATTGAGTCTCTCCAGTTGGATGAACAATTCTTCATATCGTACCCGATCGAACGCCTTGGTATAGTCAACAAAGCATAAATACAAATCCTTATTCATCTCAGTTGACCTCTCTATGATAGTTCTTAGGATGTGTATGGCATTGATAATTCCTTTCCTTTCCACAAATCCACACTGTTCTTCTGCTACTGTATTTCTCTTTTGATTCTATTCCTTGTCCTCATCATGATTATTCTGAACAGGATTTTTGTTACATGACTCATCAAACTGATTGTGCGATGGAGTTCGCATTCTAGACTCCTTGTCTTCTTTGGAAGTGCAATGAAAATTGATTTTGACATATCTATGGGGATTTTTCCAGTGTCATAAATTTCATTTAGGAGGACTGTTATTTTTTCTATGCCAAATTCCTCCAGGGCTTCAATCATCTCTGTAGTAATGTTGTCTGGTCCTGGGGCTTTTCCTGGTTTCAACTTTTTCAAAAGAAAGATGAAGAAGAAAGTTAACGACGTCAGTAGGTGCTCCTGTGGAGCACCTTTGACTGGTAGGGACTGTCATGAGGCGCAAGTGACACCAGACCGTCAGCCAGCTACTGAGACCAAAATTAAACCCAAAGTCAAACTTAGAAACACCAAAATAGCAACATGGAACATCAGAACACTGTTGCAGAAAGGTAAATTAGACAACATCAAAATGGAGATGGAAAGGCTTAACATCAGTATTTTAGGACTAGGGGAAGTGAGATGGAAGGGGTAGGCATGATAACATCAGGAGAATATACAATGATATACTCTGGTGGTAATTTACATGAAAGAGGAGTAGGCATCATAATGGACAAAGACAAATCAAAAGCAGTTAAGGGATACTGGGCAGTGTCCGACAGAGTATTGCTGGTCAAACTGGGAGGCAAACCATTTGATATCAAGATCATACAGGTGTATGCACCAACATCCGCAAGTACTCAGGAAGACATCATCATCATCGCATTGTAAAAAACAAAACAAAACAAAACTGTGCCAGCTTCTGTGGCCATTAAGATGGCGTAGAAAATAGAACGACGAAAAAAAAAGGTGAGCACAAAGGTAACCTCCCTCAGTGTGATAATCCTTAAAAATAACAAAAGAGACAGATAAGACCGATTCCTATCCCTATGTGGGCGAGCCTTACTGGCCCGGATTGGCCTTACCAGCCACCTCTGGCTCACAATCGCCAATCCCCTAGTCAAACTTGAAGTCGTGGTCTTCTTCAATAACGAAGGACGAACAATAATGATCACAGAATGTAGGACAATTTTATTCACAATTCTTTTTCTTATGTCATTGAATATGTTTTATTGATACATAACATTACAAAATGAGTAGACTAATGCTGTGAATGCTTAAAGTGTTTACCCTTTGACTCCAGCACCTTGTCCACCAGCACCCTGTATTGTCTACCATGCTAGCAAAGCAAAAACTGAACCCTTTGACTCCCTCACCCTACCCACCAGCTTCCAGCAGGAAGCTGGTTACTAGGGTAAGGGAGTCAAAGGGTTAAGTTTTTGCAGTTGGTGGATAGGGTGCGGGAGTCAAAGGGTTAAACGAATAAAACAAAAATTGGAAATAGAAGTCGATAAAAAATACGTTTGAAACTGGTAAGAATGACTTGCCAAATAGTACAAAATGTGTGTGTGTGTGTGTGTGTGTGTGTGTGTGTGTGTGTGTGTGTGTGTGTGTGTGTGTGTGTGTATGTGTTTGTGTTTGTTTGTGTGTGTGTGTATGTGCGTGTGTGTGTGTGTGTGCGCGCGCATGCGCGTGTGAATTGAGATTCAGAACCTGGTACACATTCATTCATTTATTCATTTAATTCCATATAGAAATATAACAGAGTTTGGTTGGAATAAGTTGACATAACCTTTAATAAGTTCAACTCTTAAAGATCTCATATTTTATGTTTCATTCGTCTTCATCATAAACGGGAATATGTAAGTATGAATGACAAATATTATTTCAGTCTTGTTCACTGTAGACAGCCAATGATATATTCTTCTACATGTATTTGTAAATTATCTCCCTTAAGTAAGTGGTTGGGTTTAGAGCAATTGATTGTTGAAGGTATATAATTTTCTTGAATATTTTTCGTCAGTTTCATTCTAGGGTTTTGTCGTTGTTGAATCTGGTTAACACCAGAGCCTACGTCTTGTGCTTATTGTGATATGACAATTGTGATAAACTCACCCGTCAGTGGTACAAAAGAGTAGGGAGGGATACCTGTCTCTAGTGCCTGTTGTGGTGGGTTTTCATGCGGGATATCAGACCGATCCTGGAGACACTGTGGCATCTGAGCGTATGGAATTTTATCTCCAGCGCAGAGGCGCTACATCGAGATACTGAAACTGAAACTGAACGAGGAAGTGTCCAGCTCGCAGAATTGGGTTCTGCCTGCTACGGCCCTGTTCTGCTAAACGGCAGCTGTTCAGCGTTGTTCTAAATATTTTTACACCCTCTGGTTAAAGTGCAGAAGGAGCGGTCATAGTAACAGGATGGACGGCCAGCCGTCCGTGATCTTGAAAGCGTTCATACTGCAAAGACGACGGAGCTGGACAGCCACGTTCCCCCCCCCCTTCCGGCACGAGCCCACCAAAGATAACATGTGTGCACGAAGCGACAAAAGTTGATACTGTGGTGGAGGAAGAAAACAAACATTGTGCGTCCATTCCATCGAATTTCTGTACATCGATCTGTCCCAACCTCTCTGGAGATGTTTTCCCATGCAGCTGCAGGTATGTCCCTGTAGAAATGTTAATCACCTTTTTCGCAAATGTGAGGCCTTGATCTCACGGCAGCGACAAGCTTCTCGTCGTTCATGTTTTCCTTGCAGGAAAAATTATTCAGTGTGAAATCAAGAGGAAAATTCAGTCCCTTAACTGGGAAGGAGGAAAAAACCCTTCAAGCAGGACCAAACAATTGGAGGAAAAAACAAATGCACGCAGGACCAAACAATTTCCGTCGTGTACAGGCGGGCCGGGCTGGGCTTTCTATAAACACTCTTTCTGTAGCCAGAGACTTTCCGTCGCCAGTGAGTCTTCGTCGCCAGTGAGTCTTCGTCGCCAGTGAGTCTTCGTCGCCAGTGAGAACAAGCAGAGTTTTGCTGTACACGATCTTTCTGACAGGAAACATCCGTGCTTACTATAACGCGCCCTAAAGACGGAGGAAAAGCGTTGATCTAGGCTGTTAAGCTTTGGCTGATATGAAGTAGGCCTACGTTCACTACAGTTAACTATGCACTTATCCGAGATGATAGGACCAACAACAATTCCTGCTCATTTGTAGTTTGTTATAACCAGACAGTGTAGGGCTACAATGAAAGAAAACATATATCGTCACAAGTGTGAGGTTCTCCGTTAAACAGACACTGACTATATGGACAGAGTACAGTGTGTCAACTAACAGACTATACGAAAAGCGATCCAATCAGAATGTCGCTGCCAACATCCACAGCAGAACAGCCGGTAAGTTGAGTTTGGAGTTTACAGTTTCTTCAAGAGGGATTCATTGCACTAGAACTGTTCCATATGTGCTCCATCCAAATCTGCCAGTAGTTATCTGGCAGATTCCCTGAACCTGTGCAAAACCTTATGCGCTGGCAAGGTCTTGAAATGCGAAGGGGGTGGGGGTAGAGGAATCTATGAAACACTAAATTGAAGCCATCAGAATGATACAAACATTATGGTGGGCAGTTAACAGGCCAGTTTTTGATGATGAGGGCAGGCACTGACTATTGAGTATACTGCTCTATAGTGAGTACACTGTTCTATATTGAGTACACTGTTCTATATTGAGTACACTGTTCTATATTGAGTACACTGTTCTATATTGAGTACACTGTTCTATATTGAGTACACTACTCTATATTGAATACACTGTTCTATATTGAGTACACTGATCTATATTGAGTACACTGCTCTATATTGAGTACACTGTTCTATATTGAGTACACTGTTCTATATTGAGTACACTGTTCTATATTGAGTACACTGTTCTATATTGAGTACACTGTATATTGAGTACATTGTTATATATTGAGTACACTGTTCTATATTGAGTACACTGTTCTATATTGAGTACACTGTTCTATATTGAGTACACTGTATATTGAGTACACAGTTCTATATTGAGTACACTGTTCTATATTCAGTAGTATGTGCAGTGGGCCTGTGATGAAATACGATATCGATATTGTGTGTGGTTTAGTCTGGTAACATCTGTGTTTGTCAGCTACTTTGTATGAGTGTTGTTTGGCACTGGTAAAGTGTAGGGTAGCGGATTGTGTGGCGTAGTGGTTAACCAAAAGCACTCACTTAGAACGCGAGAAACCAAGGTTCGATTCCCCGACAAGAGAGGGTCTTTCCTCCACTCCACTAGATTTTCAGTAGTGGTCGAAAGACGATAAACCGAGGTTCCATGTACAGTAAGAACTTAATGCATGTTATAAAATTCCACAGCAACCAAGGAATTGTCGCTGGCAACATTTTGTAAAATAATCCACTTCCATGGGTGAAAAGAAATGTGCGCATAGAAAAAAAACCAAACAAACATAGGCGGCGCTGCACTGTGCAGACGCGCTCTCCCAGGGGAGAGTAGTTCGAATTTCATATCGTTATTGTTATTGTTGTTTAAAGCCCAGCCGACCGCGTAGAGCCATATCAGGGCTATAACCGCTTCAGAACATACAAAACTTCAACAGGAAAACAAATGAAAAGAAAATTAAGTACACATATCAATGCATTCGTGCACATAATCTAAGGACATGCCTCTGGCGTCGACAACTCCATCCAGTTTATCGCACAGGGGATTTAAAAAACAAATTTAAGCATACCCAAGGACACCAAAACATATATAAAAACGGGCATAAATTACATGAAATTGCTTCCACATATCTCACCTCCCTAGAACCAAAATGCACTTAATACCTGCACCCATTATCAATCCTAAGAATCCTAAGAAAAAGTACGTAAGATTTTATCGAGCATGTACAGGTGAATGGACCAGTAAGGCAGAAACTGATAGGAAGAAATGACAGAAACTGATAGGAAGAAATGACAGAAAGCAAAGGAACAAGACAGAAACAAAGATAGTGACAGAAAAGAGGAAATTTCTTGCACAGAATTTCTGAAGGTGCGATGCTATTCATATTGTGACCCCGGCATACCCACAGAGGGCGAATTCACATCCCCTGGGACAAAACAAAAAACAAAACAAAACAAAACAAAACAACAAACAAACAAACAAACAAACGACAAAACAACAGCAATAAGTGCGAAATGAAATAAATAAAAACAATGCTCTACGAGAGAGAACAAGAACACATTTCGTTTATGAGGGTGTGAAATAAGCAATCTATGTTTTTTTCGGTTTGTTTGTTTGTTTTTGGTTTTTGTTGTTGTTTTTTTGCATCCAGCTCTCGCCTATAGACGGTCCACACTACACGTACAAAATATGTGTTAGTCAACATCCATGTGTTAACAATGCAAACAAAAGATACTATACTAGTGACATTAACGTTCGAAGAAATGCATTTTAAGAGGTTTGTTTGTTTGTTTATCTTATGTAGATTAATACACCAACATTTCAGAACAACCCAACACAGGACCATAGGACAAACCCTGTTTGGATTCAGAAAAGGAGAAGGATGTATGAATGTCAGTTTTTACACTTCATCAACTTTGCCGGAAAAGATATGAATACCGGAAACAGCTCGATCTCATCTTCTTTCGACCACGTAAGCAGAATCAAACTTTGAGATGTTTTAAGGTCATGTGGAATTAAGGGCCAGCTCCTGAAGAACAAGAGTTGCTTGTTTTAGAAATGTCTAATCTTGGTCTTGGAAGACAAAGATTGTATCTTGAATTTGTGTAGTGTGTTTAGCTTGTTCTGTTAAATATTTTGGGGCGGATCTATGCATAACTTTGAACATTTGTGTGCTTTTGCTGTGTTTAAGTGGTTTCTGGGTGATAGTATTTCCACTTCTATTAATTATTTTTAGGGAGAAGAATGGCAGACTGGTTCAGACGTTCGCCTGCCAATGACTAAACTCGAGGTTCCAGTGTTCGCTTCCCGTAGAGGTCTCGACTTTTCTCCTCAGTTAAACCGGAAAATCGAGCTGTATGTCTAGTCCTTCGGAAGGGGACGAAAAAGGAGTTGGACCAGTGTGACT
>JAPXFY010000012.1:18813198-18835698 GCA_030674185.1 Monoplex corrugatus
TCAAAGCTTTGTAATGCAAATAATGCAGCTTTCAGTTCCAAATAATTAATATGGAATTTTGCTTCATCAGGCAGCCACTGCCCCCCCAGACGTAACACCATTACATGCAGCCCCATAACCAGTGAGAGACGCATCAGAAGTAACAACTATGTCTGGTTCTGTCCGCTCAATAGTGTTGTATGCCCCAACAACATTATCAATCCACCACTGCAGCTCCGACTCAGCGGAAGTGGACAAAGACATCTGCTGATCAAAATCACCGTGATGCCGTTCCAGTGCAACCTTTTTGTCCTTTTCAAGACTCCGATAATACAAGGGTCCATATTTAACTGCAGGAAACGCAGCTACTATTTTCCCTATCATTTTTGCTAGGTCCCTAATTTTCAAAGTTTTCTTCTTCAAAATTGCCCTCGCATTCTCTGCCAAGTTTAGTGCCTTCTCAGGCGTCAAGGACACTGTCATAGACCTTGAGTCAATAACCATACCTAAGTACTGTATTTTCTGTGTAGGTTCAAAGACTGATTTGTCCAGGTGAATAATAAACCCCAACGAACGCAAAAGTTGCACTGTATCAGCAATATTATGTAAGCAACCATCATAGGTACTACTGATAAGGAGGGAATCGTCCAGAAAAGAAGTGGAGATATGTCCTCTTTCCGGTAGGGTGGCAAACCGTGGTTTCAATAGTTTTGTAAATTTCCTGGGAGCAATAGCTAACCCGTTCGGCATAGCGTTATATTCATATAATTGTCCTCTCCAATAAAAACTGAGGAATCCTTTATATTCTGGATGAATGGGTACAGAATAATATGCATCTTTCAAGTCTATGGAAGCCATAAAACAGTCTTGTGTGATCAGTAACAGCGCAGACGGAAGAGTGTCCATTTTGAAATGGTGATATTTTAAATGTTTGTTCAAATCCTTTAAATTAAGAATCATTCTTTGATTTCCATCCTTTTTCGGACGAGTAAAAACAGGTGATAAAAATTTCTCATGTGTTTTACTACAAACTGAAATAACTCCTTTATCTTTTAACTTTTGGACTTCTATATCAATTATCTCTGTTTCTGTTTCATTTAACTGTTTTTGTTGTCTAATAAAAGACAACTGAGATACTGGGCAGTTAAACTCTAATTGAAGACCTTCCACTGTCTGTATAATCTCTGAGTCTGATGTCAACTGTTTCCAATTTTCAACAAAATATTGTATTCTGCCACCCCGGAAAAAGGACGCCTCCTTTTGTAGGTCAGCCTGTGAGGGCGTTAGGTTTTCAGTGTGTGGAAGGCCAGCAAGGGGAACAGTGTGGGCGGGGCTTACCACTGGAGGGTCCGGCACCGCGGGCCTTACTTTTTGCCACTCTGGCCGTACGATTGCCTTTGCTTGCCGCCGAACTGCGGCCTCGTCTGGGTTCGCCTCCACTGTTGGCGCCAGTTCGCTGTCCTAAAAAAGGTCGCCTGTCCCCTTGTTGAGCCTGGTGCCTGAATCTCTTGCGGGCCTGCCAGCCGCTGGTGCCAGCCACAGCCGCACCCAGACTTTCCATGGCACGAACGTTCTTGAGGGAAGCGGTCAAGTTATCTCCAAAGAGATAGCCGGTTATGGGGACCGTGTCCGAGCATAGGCCAGCTAGGTTTCTGTTTAAACACGGCCGAATGGCAACTCTACGCCTATGGGAAATGTCCACCGAAGCGTGGCCAAGAAGAAGCAGGGCATTCGCATGCATGTCCGTAACGGACTTCTTTAATACTTTGTCAATTGGTTTACCACCTCTTGCCGCTTTTAGTAGTAACTGCGTGGAATTAACCACAGCCGTGGCTGCTTTAACAATAGCGCGCTGGGTTGTGACCTGCTTTAGGTCAGCCTTGCGCGCTTCCCCCGGCATCTTCTTCCATACTTCGGGATTCACCATGGGGACTTTAAGCTGCTCACAATTGCTAGGAGTTACAATTTTGTCAAAGACTTCTTTCAACTTTTCATCTGTTCTTTTCTTATCAAAACACTTTTTGACTACTTCGGCCAGCGACTCGGCTACCTTTTCCCCTTTTCGTTCCCTTTCATCAAGCTCTGCTTCAATCTCTTTCAAGAGGTCATCATCAGAGCATGTAATGGACAAACTATCTACATCATCATCATCGGTAATTTCGCCATCCGAAGAAGACAGGTCTCTTTTCCTTTTAGTGGAATCTCGGTCAGGGCTGTCCCGGTCAAGGTCAATTCGCGCATACCGTGCCCCTCCAGGGGAGTGGTCCTGCGTAACTAAGCGCGCGCGCGCAGTCTCTCTCTCAGGAGAGTTTTGGCGCCTCTTTGCCCTCTCAGGGGCGCGCCCTCGCACCTGGGTCTTAGCTGACAAAAAATTGTTCATCATGTTTTCTAGTTTTTTCTCCAGGCGCGCTTCTAAACTTCTAAATAAGTCCTCCGCCGACTCAGCGGCTTTATGGACAGCAGGCGAGCTGCTTCCTGCCCTTTCATTGTCCGACTCCAAAACATCGTCGGCTTTATTATCCGTGCTCATCATTAACGACTGATGATAGTAAAAAGCAATAAGAAGGGGTTACTCACGTGTCTTTTCAGCAACAAGATGCACACCACATAAATTCCACTTACAGAAATACATACAATCCACTCGAACACACGCACTTCATCCACTGTCGTCCAACAGTGTAAAGAAGGTTAAGTATGGTAGCAGCGAAACTCTGGCACCACCGACAGCGTCAGCGTCCAACTGACCTGGATAGCATCGCGCGCCAATACTCATGTCACGTCTCACGTGACTTCGCCTGACCAAAGCAACAGGCGAATAATAATAAGAAAGTTTGTTTTTATTGTTATAATTGTCGTCATCATCATCGATATTATTATTGTTGTTGTTGTTATCAGTATCAGTGGTGGTGGAGTGGTGGTGGCGTGGCAGTGGTGGTAGTAGTAATAGTAGTCATAGTAGTAGTAGTCGTAGTAGTAATAGTAGTAGTAGTAGTCGTAGTAGTAGTAGTTGTATAGTAGTAGAAGTAGTAGTAGTAGTAGTGGTAGTAGTAGTAGTGGTAGTAGTAGTAGTAGAAGTAGTAGTAGTAGTAGTAGTAGTGGTAGTAGTAGTAGTGGTGGTGGTGGTGGTGGTGGTGGTGGTGGTGTTATGATTATCATTACTATTATCATAATCATCATCATCATCATCATAATCATCGTCGTCGTCGTCGCAGTCGTTTTCGCTGTCTTGTATTCATTATCATTATCAACAGAATTTGGAAGAACTCCTACTTTCCTATGACGGCGAGACTCGGAGCTTCGCGGAGTGGACACGTGATTTTGTAGACACGTACTACCCGGATGTAGGTCAACAATGTTACCGTGTACCCGCTGTGTATTTCAATGACCTGAAAACGTCCACCAGCGTTGGACAACACTTTGAAGGTTTACAGCTTGGAAGACCTGTAAGTTGAATAATATTTGATGATGATAAAAAAGAGACATTATTATTAATCTTTTTTTTTTGTATAGCACTATTTTTTAATTCATTTGGTGGGGGGGGGGGGGGGGCTTTCTGTGATGTAAGATAAGTTTATACTTAGTGGCTAGTTGTGTTTTGAGTCAGTCCTTTGATTCTTTATATCTTTTATTTATCTGTACATGTACTTTTCTTTGAAGATAAGATACACATGTCATTTATATGTGACCAGGATTGTTCTAGTGATGGACTGATACAATACTAGAACAACATTGAGACAAATATTTGGGAGGGAACAGTCATCTCACCAACCAGCAGATGCACATTAGAAATATCCAGCATTGAAGAAAATGAAAGGCGTTCTTACCAACAAATGCCTATCATTTAACATCAGGAAGAGAGTTCTTCAGTGTTATATGGAACCACTACCGCTGTACGGACCTGAATAATAAACAAGCAAAGTCAAAACAAGATTGAGGCAGCTGAAATGTGGTTTCTAAGAAGAATGTTAAGAGTTCCATGGAAAGCAAAGAAAACAAACCTTTGGAGAAGCAAACACAAAAAAGAAACATGAATGAAGAAAATTAGCAAAAGACAAGCAACATTTATAGGACATTTTATGAGGCAAGACATATTTGAACACCTAGTCACAACAGGAAAGACAAAGGGTAAAAAAACAACAGATTGACCCAGGGAAAAAATGTTGGACTGGTTTTCAGAACGGGTGGGGACAAAAGGGGTTGGAGATATACTTGCAGCGACAAAAGATAGATTAGTATGGAGGGCCATGACCGCTAACGCCATGCAGCATGGCACATGATGATGATGATGATGATGACCATGGTATGTTAAACGTTGCATGCAGACCAGGTACCTCTGACTTCTGTCCTCCAGATTTTCCGAAGGGATTAAGTGACCTTAACATATAGCCAAAAGACCTGCCTTGTGATCACAGGAGGCTAGGACTTCAGGCGTCTCTTATTCACCTAATGGCTCTATCACATGACATGTAAGGTATTTTCTAGGTGTGGCCTTTCTATGTGCCATGATGTCCCATCTTGATAGAAACCATTACCGGTCAGTCCAGGACTGCTTGTTCGACCAGGCAAGCCTGGCTTATTTCACAGTAAAATACCATGCTCCATCTAGGAACTGTTGGGCTGGCAACGGTCGCCCTTACACTATATTGGAAGCAGCCTTTCCCATTTGACAATACACAGGACGGCAGCACATCTCACAATGACATAAGTCATGACAATACACAGACAGCACATCTCACAGTGACATAAGTCATGACAATACACAGACAGTACATCTTACAGTGACATAAGTCATGACAATACACAGGATGGCAGCACATCTCACAGTGACATAAGTCATGACAATACACAGGATGGCAGCACATCTCACAGTGACATAAGTCATGACAATGCACAGGATGGCAGCACATCTCACAGTGACATAAGTCATGACAATACACAGGATGGCAGCACATCTCACAATGACACAAGTCATGACAATATACAGACAGCACATCTCACAGTGACATAAGTCATGACAATACACAGACAACACATCTCACAGTGACATAAGTCATGACAATACACAGACATCACATCTCACAGTGACATATGTCATGACAATACACAGACAGCACATCTCACAGTGACATAAGTCATGACAATACACAGACAGCACATCTCACAGTGACACAAGTCATGACAATACACAGGCAGTATATCTCACAGTGACATAAGTCATGACAATACACAGACAGCACATCTCACAGTGACATAAGTCATGACAATACACAGACAACACATCTCACAGTGACATAAGTCATGACAATACACAGACAACACAACTCACAGTGACATATGTCATGACATTACACAGGATGACAGCACATCTCACAGTGACATAAGTCATGACAATACACAGAAGGACAGCACACCTCACCATGGCAAGTTCATGACAATACACAGGATGAGAGCAAATCTGACGGTGATCTGGCCCACACCCTCGTACTGGACAGTTTGGAGCAGTTGGGTCATCACTTCCAACACCATCACCGCTGTCCCTTCTTCATCATCAGTTCGTTCGACTTCGACAACTACCTGGCCAGAATCCGGCCACCACCATCAACATCATCACGAAGCCACAAGAAGAGATCCCGTGGCGGCAAGGCACCGTCCACACATCCTGGCGATGCTGAAGGCAGGAAGACTGAGGACGTTGAGGGCAAAGAGCCCAGCCAGCTCCCGCCTGTCCCTACAGAACGCGGGGAGATCGACGTGGTTGTTCTGAATGAGAAGTGGGGTGTCACCTTGATAGAGGTGAGTATCATTCTAAAACTGTTCTCGTATAGCGTTGTTCTCTGAGCTCATTTAAATGTCCAAAACTTGAACAATTCGTAAGCCCTACAGTTTCAATTTCAGTTTGAATTTCTCAAGATGACGTCTCCGCTCTCGGAATGAATTCCATATGCACTGACGTCACAGGGGTGATGTGATGGAGAAGATAATGGCAGCAGAGCGTCCAGTAATCTAGTGATCCCTACAGTAAGATAGATCTGTATGATTTGTTCCATAAGACTTCTTCCATAGTCAAATCAACAAACTCCACAGGGGGTGGGGGATGTAGGTCGGGGGGGGGGGGGGGGTTGAGGATCAGTCTGTGGACCTGAACTTCAGAACAAATCATTTTGACCTGTGAAGTTAAACAGATCTAACAACATGATTTTCGAATTCAACACAACATTAATTTCAAGTTTTTGGAATGATTCATGCGCATATTGGGATAGCAGAAACGGTAAAATTAGATTAAAAAAAAAAAAAACAATAACAACAAAAAAAAAACCTTCACTATGACAAAATGCAAGATGTTTTGATCAGAGAAAAACATGCTGTACTTCGTGTTATCTGACAGTTGGCGCTGTCACACGCTGTCATAAGTCAATAGATTCCCCCCATTGGGGATGCCGGGGGCTCTTTCAGTATAAATAGTATCCCCGCCTTCTGGAAATTCTGTGCTAGAAATTTCCTCTTTTCTGTCACTCTCTTTGTTTCTGCCTTGTTCCTTTGCTTTCTGTCATTTCTTCCTATCATTTTCTGCCTTGCTGATCCATCCACCTGTATGTATTAAAAAGATGAAGTTTTATGTATTTCTCTTACGAATGATAATTGGGTATATGTATTAAGTGCATTTCTGTCTCTAGGGAAATATGATATGCGGAAGCAATTTTAGGTAATTTAGGCCCGTTTTTATATATGTTTTAGTGTCATTAGTTATGTTAAGGTTTCAATTCAGTTAGTTTTAAATCCCTTGTACGATAAATTGGACTGAGTGATCAACGGCCGGGGCATTTCCTCAGATTACGTGCGCGAATGCATTAACATGTGTACTGCAATTTGTTTTCCTTCTTCCTTTTTGTTGTTGTTGTTGTTGTTGTTGGTGGTGGTGGTGGTGGTGGTGGTGTTTTGTTGTCGTTGCTTTTTTTTTTTTTTACTTTTCACTGTTGAAGTATTGTGTGTGTTTTAAAATAGTTATTGCAAAATCGACCGCACTGAATGACAAAATGCAAAGACAACTGAATTCTGTGATGGAAGAAAACAAACAACTCAAAGACAAAGTTCAACGGCTGGAAGACAGACTGGACGACTTAGAGGGCAGGAGCAGGCGTAGCAACCTGCTTTTCCATGGAATTTCGTCTCCAAAAGATCGAAGTGAAACTTGGGCTGACTGTGAGAAGGCAGTGAAGAAAGTCATCAAAGACAAGATGGGGATTGAAGAAGACGTTGAAATCGAACGCGCACACCGTCTCCGAGGTGGCAACACACCACAACCCATCATTGCCTCCTTCAGTCGCTTGAAGCAGAAGGACAAGGTTCTGTCAGAACGTCGGAAACTGAAAGGTACTGATGTGTTTGTTTCTGAAGACTTCACTCCCGTGTTCGTGAAAAACGCCGACAACTGGTCCCTTCCTGAAGGACGCAAAAACCGCAAACAAAAAGGCCTTTCTCCGGTTTGACACGCTCGTCATTGAAGGCAAGAGCTACTGGTACAATGAAGGCACCCAGCACCTTGAGGAGCGCCGCAACGCAAGATGAAAGGTAGGCCGGCATCACGACCATGGAGCAAGAAGGAGGATTCCCGTACCTTCCCCCCACCCTGCCTGTCAGGCTACGACAAACTCCGTAAACAAACAAGACTTTAGGCCTATGATTTCCGTACCTCACCCCCACACTCCCCCTAGCAATGATCAGAGAAATAGCACAACAAACAAACGGTACGATGATGCATGTCATGGAAACCATTCTCAGAATGAAAAGAACGATGAAGATAATGATTTTCATATATCTGGTAAGTATTCCAGAAATACAGAATCTATACCTCAATTAAGCTACCATTGTACGGTTAAGAATAGTTGTTTGTTCAATGTGATGGTGTGGAACATTCAAGGTTTAAAAAACAAGCTTACCAACTTTTCATTTAAAAGATATTGTGAACAGTTTCAAATTTTTGCTTTTTCTGAGATCTGGTCTTGTAAACAAGAGGACATTGAAAAAGCCTTTCCCAATTTCACAGTTTTCTGTTCCCCTCGTTCTCAGCGCATAAAAGGGGGTGTAGCTGTTTGTGTGAGAAAGACAATTTCTGGATATGTTGAACAGTTAATGACAGTGGAAGAATGCATTTTTCTAAGATTGTGTAAATCAGTTCTGCATTATTCTTTTGACGTGATTTTTGGCTTTGTGTATGTAGTCCCTGAGTATTCAGTCATTTATGGGGAAGACAACCCCACTGGTATTGATATACTAGCTAACAATATAACCAAGATCATGCGTGAATATTCTGACTTGCCGTTTGTATTATGTGGGGATTTCAATGCCCGTACTGGTGAGTTACAAGACATTGATTTTGTCCATGAAAATAGACATGCACACCTGTTGAATGAAATTGAATTATTGAGTGATATGCCTCAACTGCAACGCAAAACAAAAGATCATGCTATAAATAACTTTGGCCTAAAACTCATCGACCTTTTAAAAGAAAACAACATGTTCATTGTAAATGGTAGAACAGAGCAAGATAAACAGGGCGAGATTACTTGTACAGCTAACAGAGGGATGAGTGTTGTTGATTACTACATTTGTTCACAATCAATGTATGATTTTATTTCTGACATGTTTGTAGCAGACAGATCTGAATCTGACCATTTCCCTCTTGTTTTGCTTCTCAATGATAATACGTGTGAAAGCTACGAAGAAACTGAGGATGAGAATAGTGTTAGTATGGAATACAAGTTAAATTTTAAAGTAAGAAGTCAAAGTCTAGAAGCCTTTACTGATTATCTTCAAACCAATGTAACCCATGAGCTAGCAAATTTCTTAGAAGCACTAACTCAAAATGTTGATGAAGGAACAGAATATGTTGTCAGTCTTGTGCAAAAAGCAGCAGAACAAATGCAGTCAAGACCAAAAAAGCAATGTTCGTATAATCAACCACTTTAGTGGGACAAGGAATGTGACATAGCTAAACAAGAGAAATACGTGTATTTACGAATATTCAGACATACTAATGACAGAAAGGACTTAGAAAGCTATCTTGACCACAAAAAAGCATTCAAGTTGCTTTGTAAATCGAAAAAAGAGGAAAGAGACAAACGTATCATAAATGAATTAAACGAAGCATGCGCAGACCCAAACTCTAAATCGTTTTGGCAAAAAATAAAGTCACTTACAGCCATCAATCCAAAAGGATCAAATACAGTCACACCAATTAAATGGTATGAATATTTCAAAAACTTACTGTCAACGGAACAAAATGTCCATGATGAAGATTTTGAACAAGAAATGTCAGATACATTAAGAGATCACAGTTCTGAAACATGTGAAGAGTGTCATAATTTTATCATGATAATGAAATATCAGAAACTGAGATATTCAAAGCAATTACAGCAATGAAGAAAGGTAAAGCTGCCTGGCCAGATGGTTTGCCCACTGACCTGTTCCATGCAGGAGCAAACTTACTCATTAAGTTTCTACACCCCTTGTTCAATAAAGTGTTCAGTTGTGGAAGTTACCCAAAAAGCTGGACAAAAGCGGTAATCTTTCCCTTACATAGAAAGGGCGATCGGGGTTGCGTTGATAACTACAGAAGTACTTCTTTGCTGAATGTGCTTAGTAAAATATATAATACTGTTATCAATAAAAGATTGACTCAATATTGTAATGAACATGAAACTATTCCTGAAGCCCAAGCAAGCTTCCGGAAAGGCTATAGCACAACAGACAACATATTTTCCCTCCAATCTCTCGTGCAAAAATACTTAAGCAAACAGGGTGGACGATTTTATTCACTATTTGTAGACTTTTCAAAAGCCTTTGACTGTGTAAACAGAAGTAAACTTCTTTATATTCTACTGTCTAGAGGGATCCATAGTAAACTGTTTGGCACAATTCAAGGCATGTACAAGAGTGTGATGGCAGCAGTGTGTGTCGGAGACAAGATTACAGAATATTTTGAGTGCCTATCCGGTGTTAGGCAAGACTGTTTTGAGTCCCCTTTTGTTTTCTATATTTTTATCTGAACTTCAGACAGAGTTAATCGGTTGTGGTGCACGAGGTATTGATATACTGGGAGATCCGTTGGGTATTTTCCTCCTTATGTACGCTGATGACATTGCCATTGTTGCTGACATTGTTTGTTTCGTTCTTTCTACAGCCAACTCGGAAGACAGGGCAATGCCTCTTCGTCTTTACTCGTCGCTCTCTGATTCTCAACTGACTACAGTATATATACATATCACAGTGAACAGCAATCAGTTATCATTTAAACGAATATCATGCCGTGCTGCTATCCGCACGCTGTTTACTGTCAACACACGTCACACTGTTCTAGACCTACAGAAGAAGATAGACTGTCTAGAAAAATACTGTAAAAGATGGGGTCTGAAGGTAAACATGGATAAGACCAAAATAGTTGTATTCAAAAATGGGGGATTTAACAAAAAAAACTTTTAAAAAATGGCGTTTAAACAATGCAGAAATAAAGGTTGAATCTTGTTATAATTATTTAGGGGTAATTTTTTCATCCACTTTAAAATGGACTAAGAATGTAGAAGCTCTTTCTGGTAAAGTCTTCGAGCTGTAGCAGGCATAAAGAGGTTATATTTCAGATTTAAAGCACTTCCAATGGACATGGTTTTCAAAATATTTGATACTAAAATAAAGCCTATTCTATTATATGGCTCAGAAATTTGGGGATTTCAGAAATATGACGCTATAGAAAAAGTGCATGTTAAGATATGTAAAATGATACTCGGTGTAGGTAGGGATGTGAAAAATGATGTAGCTTTAGGTGAATGTGGAAGATTTCCTATTTTGATAGATACTCAAACTCGACTCATCAAATACTGGTGCAGACTTATTAACATGCCGAGCAACAGGTACCCCAAACAGTGTTATAATGTGCTGCATGCACACGACTCAGCTGGCAGAAAGAACTGGGCATCAGAAATAAGACTTCTGCTATGCAAGTGTGGATTTGGTCAGTCTGGGCATTGCAAAATCCTGGAGATAGTAAATTATTTCTAGAAGACTTTAGAAACAGACTGAAAGATATGTCACAACAAATTTGGCATGATTCCATATCTCAGGAAGAGGATTACAGTTTATACCAGCCAGAAATCATAAGAGCTAACTACATTACAAGCTTAGATTTAGCAGCACATAGAAGAGCCATTTGCTTGCTAAGAAGTAACAGATTACATCTAAATGGTATTCCCCGTTTTGGTTATTTAAGAAATGACCCTGAATGCAAACAATGCAATGGAAATCACATTGAGGACATTGTACATTTTCTTTTTGTTTGCCCAAAGTACTTGCACCTTCGAAATAAATACCTCCCTGTGTATTATTGTCGCTTTCCTAACACATTAAAAGTTCAATTGCTATGTAGAAACCTTAAAGGAAATCTTGCAATCAAAACTGCTATGTATATTGTAGAAAGTTTAAAATTGAGATGTTGAAAATACAGGATATTGTACATTACGTGTTATTTAACAGGGAATGTTGTCCAAAATTTTGCTATGATTGAATGTAAACCTCCTTGTCAATATGGGCCAAATGGCCTGCAAAGACTGAATAAAAGTTATTGTTATTGTTATTGTTATAACACACACCACACACACACACACACACACACACGGAAACACACACACACACACACACACACACACACACACACACACACACACACACACACACACACATATATATATATATATATATATATACACGCACTCTCTTTCTCACGCACACGCACACACACACGCTCCTACACACGCACAAACACGCACACATACACCCCCCGGCACGCTCTCTCTATCTCTCACGCCACACACACACACACACAACACACACACACACACACACACACACACACACACACACCACACACACACACACACACACACATATTTTTTTTTGTAAGTCCAAAACAAAAATCAGCAAGATGTCCTGTCTCAGGTGAAGTCAACAGGGATGTCCCCTCACTGGGCCCAAGGCGATCAGGACAACCTGTGTGCCGACCTGGTGAAAGTGGTGCACAAAGCCGTGGACCAGCTGAAGCGCAGTCTCCAGGTTTTCCATCACATTATGCCCGACCTCAGTTGTCGCCCTGGAATGGTGCGGCGCCCTGTCAACCTGGTTGTCGCCCTTCCCGCTATCCCACGAAGTTTGCTGGATAAGGTGAAAGTATAGAAATAGAATTAAGACGCTGTTACTGGTATAAAATATATGGTTGTTATAATAATAATGATGACAATAATAGTAATGATAATAATGTAATAATAATGATAATAATAAAACGCTGTTACTGATATAAAATATATGGTTGTTATAATAATAATGATAATAATAAAAGTAATGATAATAATTGTAATAATAATGATAATAATAACATTAACGACGTAACAATAATAATAATATAATAATACTAAAGAGAAGGTTAAAGTATAGGATTAAGACGCTGTTACAGATATGAGATATATAGCTGTTATAGTAATAATAATAATAACATTGATAATAATAATAATAATAATAATAATAATAATAATAAAAATGAAAAATAATAACAATAATAATAATTGTAAGGAGCCAAATTTTGATTCAAGAATCAGATCAAGGCGAGCACTCTAATCATTCACCAAAGCAATCACCAACAACGACGAAACCCCCAGTGCGCAAAGCACACGCAAATCGACGAGGGAGGGGGTTGGTGGAGACCGGAGGGGAATAAGTTGTGTGAGCCGTGATATTGGCAGATGTGATGCGTCTAGTGTGTCGGCTTCGGCCTGCACCGCTGGCTAGCACTGCTGTGCGAAAAAAAGAGCAAGGCGTAAGTCTCTCCCTGTCAGTACATAGCCTCCCCATCAGCAAGCCCTACGCTGTGCCTCCTCGTGGCGACAGGCGGTAACTGTGCACCTCACGGACTCAGGCTGAATCTCGTAGGACTCGGAGGAGGTCTGGCCCCCAGACGTGAGGCATGCAGGCCCACCGGCGTGTGGACACGCCCTGGTGCCCACGAACCAGATCCCCAAACTATGGGTAAATAGCTCCACTTCCTTGTAGACATCTCGGGAGAGAGTAAGGCTAAGGGAGTTAACCCTAAAAAAAAACCGATGGAAGGCAAGGGGAAACCACCATCGTAGTTTTTCCCCAGGAAAACCATGGACAGGAGAAAGAAAAAGAAGAAAGTTAACGACGTCAATAGGTGCTCCTGCGGAGCACCTTCGTCCGGTAGGGACTGTCATGCGGCACAGGTGACACCAGACCGTCAGCCAGCTACTGCGACCAAAATCAAAATTAAATTCAAAATAGCAACATGGAATATAAGAACAATGCTGCAGAAAGGTAAATTAGACAACATCAAAATGGAGATGGAAAGGCTTAACATTAGTATTTTAGGACTGGGGGAAGTGAGATGGAAGGGGGCAGGCATAATAACATCAGGGGAATATACAGTGATATACTCTGGTGGTAATTCACATGAAAGAGGAGTAGGCATCATAATGGACAAAGACAAATCAAAAGCAGTTAAGGGATACTGGGCAGTGTCCGACAGAGTTTTACTGGTCAAATTCGGAGGCAAACCTTTTGATATCAACATCATACAGGTGTATGCACCAACATCCGCAAATACTCAGGAAGACATCGACAACTTCTACGAAGTTTTAGAGATGGCCAAGGTCCAATGCAAATCACAAGAAGTTACAGTCATAATGGGAGATGTTAATGCTAAAGTGGGACAGGATAGGGTGGAGGATATAGTTGGACCTCATGGCCTTGGTACACAAAATGAAAGAGGGGGGAAGCTTGTAGAATGGGCACAGATGAATGAGTTCATAGTAGGAAACACCTGGTTTGAGCAGCCTAACAGAAGAAAATGGACTTGGATGAGTCCAGGAGATAATACCAAAAATCAAATTGACTACATCCTGATCAACAAAAGATTGAGAAATTCTTTACTGTCAACAAAAACACTACCAGGCGCAGACTGTAGTGGGAAGGTTTAGGCTGAAATTGGGGAAAAGGAAACAGACCAAAAGCAACATCAAACTAAAACTTGGACTCTTAAAGTCAGATGAAATGATACGTGAAAAATTTAATGTACATGTTCAAAACAAATTCAGTGCTCTGGAAGACGTTGGTGTCAGTGAGGAACAATGGACAAAGTTGAGAAGTTCTATAAATGAAGCTTGTGAAGAAATCCCTAAGGCAAATAGAAAAGCAAAAAAGAGTTGGATGACTAATGAAATTTTGGGCCTGATGGAGGAAAGGAGGAAGGCAAAGAGAAACGAGGAGATATACAGGAAGATAAACAAAGAAATCAGCTATAGGTGCAATGAAGCTAAGGAAGCTTGGCTGAACACAAAATGCAAAGGGATAGAAGAACGACACAAAATGGATCCTCAGGGTATGTACAGACAAATGGAAGAAATTGTCCACAGGAAAAATACATGCACATCAACTGGTTGCTTAAAACCGAAAGATGGCATGCTTATCATGGAAAAAGACAAAATATTAGACAGATGGGGAGAGTACATTAAAGACCTTTTTGATGATGACAGAAACGAAGAACACATTATAAAAAAGAACTTTGAAGGACCACCCATAATGAAAGATGAAGTTAGAGCAGCACTGAAAAAGATGAAACCAGGAAAAGCCCCAGGACCAGACAACATTACTACAGAGATGATTGAAGCCCTGGAGGAATTTGGCATAGAAAAAATAACAGTCCTCCTAAATGAAATTTATGAACACTGGAAAAATCCCCAAAGATATGTCAAAATCAATTTTCATTGCACTTCCAAAGAAGACAGGGGCTCTAGAATGCAAACTCCATCGCACAATCAGTTTGATGAGTCATGTAACAAAAATCCTGTTAAGAATAATCATGATGAGGACAAGGAATAGAATCAAAAGAGAAATAGCAGAAGAACAGTGTGGATTTGTGGAGGGGAAAGGTACTATTAATGCAATATACATCCTAAGAACTATCATAGAGAGGTCAATTGAGATGAATAAGGATTTGTATTTATGCTTTGTTGACTATACCAAGGCTTTCGATCGGGTACGACATGATGAATTGATCAACCAACTGGAGAGACTCATTGTCGATGGAAAAGATCTACGAATAATCAGAAATATGTACCGGGAACAAACAGCTGCAATGAGAATAAAAAATATAAGCTCTTTTCAAAACATCAAAAGAGGAGTCAGACAGGGTTGTGTTTTGTCACCAGATCTGTTTTCACTATATAGCGAAAACATCATGAGAAACCTAGTAAGAAGACCCTGGATTAAAGGTTGGAGTGAAAATGATAAACAACATTCGGTACGCAGATGACACCGTGCTAATTGCAGAAAATGAAAGGGACCTACAAAACCTTGTGAATATACTAGAAACAGAAAGCAAAGGTAAGGGTTGGAACTAAACAGCAGGAAGATTGAAGTCATGGTGATCAGTAAAAAACATGAAATCCCCTCATGCAAAATAACAGCAAATGGCACAACCTTGACACAGGTTAATAAGTTCAAATACCTGGGAACGGTCATTTCATCAGACGGCAGATGCACATCGGAAATAGCTGGCAGAATCGGCCAAGCCAAAACAGCATTCAAGAAGATGACAAGCATTCTTACCAACAAATGCCTATCAATTAACATCAGAAAGAGAGTCCTTGAATGTTATATAGAACCAATACTGTTGTACGGATGTGAGGCGTGGACAGTCAGCAAACAAAGCCAGAGCAGGATCGAGGCAGCCGAGATGTGGTTTCTCAGATGAATGTTGAGAGTTCCATGGACAGCAAAGAAAACAAACGAGACAGTCTTGATGGAGGCAGACACAAATAGATCACTCATAAGGAAGATTAGGAAAAGACAAGCAATATTTATAGGCCATTTTATGAGGAAGGGGGATTTGGAGCACCTGGTCACAACGAGAAAGCTGGAGGGAAAGAGAGCAGCAGGTAGACCCAGGAAGAGAATGCTGGACGGACTTGCAGAGTGGCTGGGGATGAAGAGGGTTGGGGAGATGCTGGGGGCAACGAGAGATAGAGATGGTTGGAAGTCCATGGTCGCCAACGCCATGCGGCAGGGCACCTGATGATGATGATGATGATGATGAGCCGTGATTCAAGCCGTCATCCTCCCTCTGTCTCACACACACACTCGCGCACATACACGCGTGTGTGCGCGCGCACACACACACCACACACACACACACACACACACACACACACACTCTCTCTCTCTCATTCAGTCACTCACTCACACACACACTCACTCACTCACTCACACACACACACACACACACACACACACACTCTCTCTCTCTCTGTCTCTCTCTCTCTCTCACTCACTCATTCACTCACTCACACAGACACTCACTCACTCACACTCACACGCACACACACACAAACACACAAACACACACACTCTCTCTCTCACTCACTGACTCACTCATTCACACACACACACACACACACACACACGCACTCACACACATACACACATACACACACACACACACACAAACACACACACTCTCTCTCTCTCACTCACTGACTCACTCACTCACTGACTCACATACACACACACACACACACACCACACACACACACACACACACACACACACACACACACACACACACACACACACACACACACCGGAGAGATAGGTTGATTTCCCAGGTGCCTCCCTTGAAGGCCAATCAGCCCTCTTGCCTTTGTGAAGTCTTGGTAAAAAAATGAAAACTAGGTGGCGCTGCACTGCGGCGACGTGCGGTCAAAGGGTAGAGCAGCCCCAGTTGCACTGTGACAAAAGAAATGAATACAAATACGAAAAGCACATACGGCCATCCGGTATGAACAGACTACTCCAAAGATCCATACAACCACATCATAAAAATCCACCCCCGGGAAACACAGTTCACAAGCCACCACCACCCCCATCCGCTCCCCTTCTCCAACACAATTCATCTTCCACCACTACATGCATCCGCTCCCCTTCTCCAATACAATTTATCTTCCACCATCACCCCATCCGCTCCCCTTCTCCAATACAATTCATCTTCCACCACCACGTGCATCCGCTCCCCTTCTCCAATACAATTCATCTTCCACCACCACATGCATCCGCTCCCCTTCTCCAATACAATTTATCTTCCACCATCCCCCATCCGCTCCCCTTCTCCAATACAATTCATCTTCCACCACCACGTGCATCCGCTCCCTTCTCCAATACAATTCATCTTCCACCACCACATGCATCCGCTCACCTTCTCCAATACAATTTATCTTCCACCATCACCCGCAACCCTCCCCTTCTCCAATACAATTTATCTTCCACCATCACCCGCATCCACTCCCCTTCTCCAATACATTTTATCTATAATAATAATAATTACAATATTTATATAGCGCAAAATCTTGATAAAATCAAATCTAAGCGCTGAAACAGACACACACGCACGCACGCACGCACGCACGCACGCACGTACGCACGCACACACACGCACGCGCGCGCGCGCACACACACACACACACACACACACACACACACACACACACACACGCATGGCTATAAATGGGGAGAAAGAATAAAAGCAATAAAAGCAAGAATAAAAGCAATGGAAAATTATAGAGAGCATATCATATACAATTATATATTATAACAATGTGATTCCCCTCCGAGCGGAGACAGGCTGCAGAGGGGGGTTGAGTGAGGTTAGGATTTTATGCAGAGGAGAAAAGGTGAGTTTTGAGAGCGGACTTGAAGGAGACAAAAGTAGGTTGCTGACGGACTGAGAGAGGAAGTTTGTTCCAGGAGAGTGGACCAGAAACAGAGAAGGCTCGTGGACCATAGGTATTGAGCTTAGTGCGTGGAAAGCGAAAAGTCAGAGGATCGGAGGCAGAGCGGAGGGTACGTGAGGGAAGATAGATCTCAAGTAGGCTCCCCTTCTCCAATACAATTTTTCTTCCACTATCACCCCCATCTGCTCCCCTTCTCCAACAGAATTTATCTTCCCCCATCACCCCCATCACACTACTTCATCACGAAAAGACGGTGGAGGTAGACTGGGCACAATATCAAAGACAGCAGGATCCAAAGACAGCAGGATTCAAAGACAGCTGAATCCAAAGACAGCAAGATCCAACGACAGCAGGATCCAAAGACAGCTTGATCTAAAGACAGCAGAATCCAAAGACAGCTTGATCCAAAGTCAGCAGGATCCAAAGAGAGCAGGATCCAAAGGCAGCAGGATCCAAAGAGAGCAGGCTCCAAAGCCAGCAGGCTACAAAGTCAGCAGGATCCAAAGCCAGCAGAATCCAAACACAGCAGGATCCAAATACAGCATGATCCAAAGACAGCAGGATCAAAAGGGAGCAGGATCCAAAGACAGCAGGATCAAAAGGGAGCAGGATCCAAAGATAGCAGGACCCAAAAGACAGCAGGATCCAAAGATAGCAGGATCCAAAGACAACAGGATCCAAAGACAGCAGAATCCAGAGACAGCAGGATCCAAAGACAGCAGGATCCAAAGACAGCAGGATCCAAAGACAGCAGGATCCAAAGACAGCAGGATCCAAAGACAGCAGGATCCAAAGACAGCAGAATCCAGAGACAGCAGGATCCAAAGACAGCAGGATCCGAAGACAACAGGATCCAAAGTCAGCAGGATCCAAAGACAGCAGGATCCAAAGACAGCAGGATCCAAAGACAGCAGGATCCAAAGACAGCAGAATCCAAAGACAGCAGGATCCAAAGACAGCAGGATCCAAAGACAGCAGGATCCAAAGAAAGCAGGATCCAAAGACAGCAGGATCCAAAGACAGCAGGATCCAAAGAAAGCAGGATCCAAAGACAGCAGGATCCAAAGAAAGCAGGATCCAAAGACAGCAGGATCCAGAGACAACAGGATCCAAAGACAGCAGGATCCAAAGACAGCAGGATCCAAAGACAGCAGGATCCAAAGATAGCAGGATCCAAAGTCAGCAGGATCCAAAGTCAGCAGGATCCAAAGACAGCAGGATCCAAAGAGAGCAGAATCCAGAGAAAGCAGGATCCAAAGACAGCAGGATCCAAAGACAGCAGGATCCAAAGAAAGCAGGATCCAAAGAAAGCAGGATCCAAAGACAGCAGGATCCAAAGACAGCAGGATCCAAAGACAGCAGGATCCAAAGACAGCAGGATCCAAAGTCAGCAGGATCCAAAGAGAGTAGGATCCAAAGAAAGCAGAATCCAGAGAAAGCAGGATCCAAAGACAGCAGGATCCAAATTCAGCAGGATCCAAAGACAGCAGGATCCAAATTCAGCAGGATCCAAAGACAGCAGGATCCAAAGTCAGCAGGATCCAAAGTGAACAGGATCAAAAGAGCAGGATCCAAAGGGAGCAGGATCCAAAGGGAGCAGGATCCAAAGACAGCAGGATCCAAAGATAGCAGGATCCAAAGAAAGCAGGATCCAAAGAAAGCAGGATCCAAAGACAGCAGGATCCAAAGACAGCAGGATCCAAAGACAGCAGGATCCAAAGAAAGCAGGATCCAAAGACAGCATGATCCAAAGAAAGCAGGATCCAAAGAAAGCAGGATCTAAAGACAGCAGGATCCAAAGTCAGCAGGATCCAAAGACAGCAGGATCCAAAGATAGCAGGATCCAAAGACAGAAGGATCCAAAAATAGCAGGATCCAAAGATAGCAGGATCCAGAGACAACAGGATCCAAAGATAGCAGGATCCAAAGAAAGCAGGATCCAAAGAAAGCAGGATCCAAAGACAGCAGGATCCAAAGTCAGCAGGATCCAAAGACAGCAGGATCCAAAGATAGCAGGATCCAAAGATAGCAGGATCCAAAGATTGCAGGATCCAAAGATAGCAGGATCCAAAGATAGCAGGATCCAAAGTCAGCAGGATCCAAAACAGCAGGATCCAAAGTCAGCAGGATCCAAAGACAGCAGGATCCAAAGACAGCAGGATCCAAAGAAAGCAAGATCCAAAGAAAGCAAGATCCAAAGAGCAAGATCCAAAGACAGCAGGATCCAAAGTCAGCAGGATCCAAAGATAGCAGGATCCAAAGACAGCAGGATCCAAAGACAGCAGGATCCAAAGAGCAGGATCCAAAGGGAGCAGGATCCAAAGGGAGCAGGATCCAAAGATAGCAGGATCCAAAGATAGCAGGATCCAAAGACAGCAGGATCCAAGACAGCAGGATCCAAAGACTGCAGGATCCAAAGAGCAGGATCCAAAGATAGCAGGATCAAAAGATAGCAGGATCCAAAGATAGCAGGATCCAAAGAAAGCAGGATCCAAAGATAGCAGGATCCAAAGATAGCAAGATTCAAAGACAGCAGTATCCAAAAAGCAGGATCCAAAGAGAGCAGGATCCAACGGGAGCAGGATAACATCGCTTAGACTGTCCTTCACTGGACACCCCAAAGAGTTCAAATTGAAGTCCATATTGCTTATAGCCCAGTCGACAGGGCTAACACCAAGTCAAAAACGACAACCAGCTTAAGATAAAAGACGACAGTTAAAAAACATGCTCACCGTTAACATTTTAAAGTAGAAGAACAAAGAACACCTGGCGACAAACAGCAGAAGGAGACTTCAAGATCCTGCAAACCCCCTAAGTTACCCTACAGAGGCTTCCCGAGAACAGACGGGAGAGGAGGACCTTCGACGCTGCACTACATGGCAGTGGAATGATAGGGAGCAACTAAGCAATCACCATGATCCCCCCGGTCCATCCGTGCTAAAACATTTATTTCCCAGGTACAACCCCATGAGGTCCCGTTAGCTTTCTGCCTTTCTGAAATCTTGAGGGAAAAAAAAAGAACCAGAACGAGAGAACAAGAGAGAACGCCATCGAAAGCTACGGAACTGTGAGTAGCGATTTTACACTGTTGGGAGACCTTGTTCTTCAAAATTGGTAGCATTATGTCTACCCCCCAACTGTTGAAACTTCCCCTACGTCTCATTCGCGATTACGATCGGACGATCATCACTACCTTTCGTGAATCAGAGAAATTACACCGCTCCCTAGCGAAGTTCAGGAACCATCTACACTTCACACTGCACTGCAAACATCACGGCGTCTTTCCCACCAGCCTAAAAATCAAAACTTCGATGAAAGGAACAGCAGCAAATAATATCATCAATCAGGCACAACGAGCACTCATGAACGAACGCATCAAGCAAATCAACACCCGCATCACTTGTCTGGAAGGGAAAATCCAAGACCTCGAGGAAAGACTGAGCTCTAGCACACTACCAGATGCTATGCTCTCCGAAATCAAAGAGTGGCTAAACAACACACGACGAATAGAATGGGACAATGTACGCCAACGCCATCGAAAGAAATTCGAACTTCTAGCACCAAAAAACAACAGGAGACAACAGAATGACAAAAGCGAGATTACACCTGTACCGGAAGAAACAAAAAGAAAGACCAAAGAGAGGTGGGTGATCAATCTATCAGATCGCCAACTCACTAAACCAGAACAGGAAGTACTAGAGAAAGGACTAAATTTCGCCGTAGCCCCTAACAAGCTTCCAGTGGTAGACCTCATCACAAGCATTGAAACAGCTTGCAGGTATATTGGCCCTAATTCAGAAGAAGCCACACACTTAAGATCAGACTGTGTCAGAATCATGAAACAGGCCAAACTACCGAAATCCAACTTAACACCGGACCAAAGACGGGCTCTGGCGGATTTAAAGAACGAACACGCCACGATGATCCTACCAGCTGACAAAGGTCGTGCCACAGTCATCATGCCTAGACCCATGTACTATGAGAAGGCAAGCAAACTTCTGGAAGATACTACAACATATGAACGCCTCAAGAAAGATCCTACTTCCAAGTTTTCCAACAAACTGAAAGACACACTGAAACGCCTGAAAGAGACGGACCGCCTGTCATTAGAACAGTACAGGAAATTATACCCAACTGTGTCCGACGTCCCCAAGTTCTATGGTCTACCCAAAGTCCACAAGAAAGAAGTCCCCCTCCGTCCCATAGTCGCATCCAGAGGTTCCATCATGTATGAGACGGCTAGATTTGTGGCGGACATCCTATCACCTCTCGTAGGACACACAGATCATCACATCCACAACAGTGCTGACCTAGTGGAAAAACTGAGTAACTACACCCTCGCTCATGATGAACTCCTTGTGTCATATGATGTCTCTGCCCTATTTACCAGCGTACCAGTGAAAGAAAGCATAGAGATCATACGCCGAAGGTTACAAAACGACCAAACCCTCCACCAACGTACATCTCTCACAGTGGACGACGTATGTGAACTCTTGTCCTGCTGCCTCACCACCACCTACTTCACCTTCCAAGGTGAATTCTACCAACAAAAAGAAGGAGCAGCCATGGGCTCCCCAGTAAGCCCAATAGTAGCCAACCTGTTCATGGAGGATTTTGAAGAGAAAGCATTGGCTTCTTTCCACTCCCCACCACGATACTGGGGGCGCTACGTAGACGACAC